>CM070519.1:6232659-6719984 GCA_036346375.1 Guadua angustifolia | reverse complement strand
GTTTTTAGGCATGTTTCATCAATGTATAAACAAAAAGAAACAGAAGAAAGCCGCCGCCACCTCGCCCCGCCGGTCGAAGTTCTTCGCTTGCCGCTTTCGACACCTGGGGGTGGAGACGCCCATGACCTACCGCTTCCACCGCAGATCCCAAACCACGATTCAAGCAACTGTGGCGCACTGGCCCGCCGAAGCCGCCGCTCTGCCTTCGACACTCACTGGCTACCACCGCCATAGGATCAAAGGCGGCTGGGCCGGCGCGCAGAAAGCAGTAGGTTGCGCTATGATCGCGACCAAGGCCCTTCCGTATGGAGCGAAGCGCTAGGGCGCAGGAGTTCTCAGAACGCCTCCGCTGGCTCGGTTGGTCGCGGGCGAATTGAAGCGCCGAGTCCTCCAGGCGAAGCTCACCAAGCCCAAGGGTTCCAGCACCTCTTGGTGCGCTCGAACGCTTCTTCAAAGATGGTCGCGAGGTTGCGCCGCAATTAAAGGATTCAAGTGTCGAGGTCTTTAGCGCCGCCTCCCTCTCCGCCTGCAGTCTCGCTTGCCCGCCCATTGCCGCATTGCGGTCGTGTTGGCTTCTCTCCGCGCCAGCCAGCTTGCTTGCCGCTCTCGCTTCGCTTCCGCTCAACTCGCCGCCACCGAGGCAAGTCTGGGCTGTTCGGCACTATGCCCGAGGCGGCGGCAAGAACGGCCGGAGGTATGCAAGAAGATCTCGCCGGAGAGGCACACAGCGTGGCGGTCCCTGACGGTGTCGGAAGGTGCCTTCCCGGCGACCATCCCCATCCGCTTTACGCCGTCAGCCAACCGTAGAGGCCGGAATGGGGTTCACCATGGTGGCTCAAGAAGACAAAGAGCTCGGGAAGAAGAGGCGAAGGACAAAGAAGCAAAGTGCGAAGAAAGCGTATATGGAACCGCCGACACAGATACATTCTATATATGCGTTCCCACGCTTGGTTCACGAAGGGCAGAATTATGCTGCTTTCGGTCCCAAGGAAAACGGCAGATACGTGCGAGGACCGGCTGCCGATCCTCATGAGTAGTGGCTCGCCGAGAGCACGCTAAGCATTAAGTGCATTAAATGAAGGTTCTAAAAGGAGTCTTAGGCTCAAGCTCTAGGGCAGTGCCCGGCTACCGTCAACAGAGTACACGCTTAGGTACCTCTCCACCGCATAAAAGTACAATCTACGTGGCGGCTTGGCAACGGCGGCGATCACGCCCGCGGCCAAAGCGTTACCACGTGGCGTCCGGCGAAAGCAGTGGGCGAAACGCCTGCCGCCGCCGCCCAACCCTTACGTGGCGGCTTGGCAATCGGGCGGCGATCACGTTCACGGCCAGCGTTATCCACGGGCGTCCGGCGAAAGTGGGCGAGCGCTTCGCTGCCGGCGCCAAATTTACGTGGCGGCTGGCAACGGCGGCGATCACGCGCTCACGGCCAAAGGCGTCGCCCACGTGGCGTCCGGCGAGGGGGCGAAACACGCTCGCCGCCGGCGCCACTTACGTGGCGGCTTCGACCGACGGCGGCGAGACGCCTCGCTTCGTCCCGCCGCAGGCAAAAAGGTGGAGCACGGTGGCCGCCAAGGCTCCTTCTACTACCGTATTATGTCGAACGGCAGTTCGCCATGACAGGCTTATCACCGCAAGGGTTTCGCAACAAGCCCATTCCTCTCGACGCCTCACCTACCTGTCGCAGGGGTCCCATCCGCGGACCGCAAGGGCACGCGTAAGCATTTAATGAGGCCGAGGAACGGACAAAGACGGAAGGAGTAATAAATGTATGAGGATCAAGATGATGACCTCCTTTCACCTACTCCCGCTAGCCCGCCTATATAAGGGTCTCCGGTGCATGGGAAAAGGGACGGGCATTCGAGAGAAGACAACTTGTAACTCAAGAGCTTTGTATCGCCTTCACATCCGCTAAAAAACAATCGAGCAGGAAGTAAGGCTGTTACCCGAAGGAAAAGGGGGCCTGAACCTGGGTAAAAATCTTCGTGTCCTTTGCAGTTCGTCGACGCCGGAGCCCTCCGCGTAGGAGTCCCTAGGGTTTTCGCCCTCTAGGTTTAGCCACCAAGACGCCTCCTTCCAACCAAACCCGGTCAAGATCCTCCGGCCTGCTGTGGAATACGACAACAAGAATAATTGTGTCAATCGACCCAAGGGACACAAAGGGGAGGTCAAGCTCTTGGTGTTGAATATTTTGAAGTAATTGTGAATGTTGTGTTGAAAAAGATGCATTGCTCCTCGTCCGTATGATGATATGAAAACAATGGTCGATGCTCACTATATGCCCATTGCTTGGCCACACAATAAGGTATAGAATATGAATATAGATTATTGTTTTTAACCGTAATGTCTATCCTTCAAATAAATCTAAATCTATCTTTTTAACATTGGTAGCTGAAGTGCTACAACAAGCGACCTCAATCTCAACGTGCAGGTAAACAGGGAAAGAAATGGGCTAATTGTGACAAAAAATGAGTTGATTTTAATAAGAAATATACCTTTGAATTTTCTTATGGTTGTGGATGTTAATATAACAACATGTCCCGAGGAATCTTCGTCAATTAATTCTTTCATCATCGTGATATGCCAAGGGTTTAAAATATTTTGCACCCAAAACTTGTTTGTGTTTCTTCGATCTATCCTATGTAAGTTGCAATTCCAATGAGGTCTGCAAGTGAACTATTGTTATGCATAAAAAACTTTGGCAAAAGCAAATCAAGATGTTAATTAATATCATACCAGACAAGTACATTTTGTCGTTGTTTCTCTTGGAGATAACCTCAATGCTTGAAACTATGAAGCTTTCTTCTGCTTTTGTTAGATATTCTGAACTTCTGATCTCTTGAACTTTGGTTGTGTGTAAGAAGTTGATTATTTTTCACTTTCAACTGGACAATATTCTGCTACTGGTGAACTTGCTGGATTGTGGAGTTCCTCTTTTTTTTAGTGTTTTCATTGAAAACTCTTGTATATGACTTTAGCATTGTTTTTATTTCCTTTAAACTCATGATTTGTCATGCAGGCCCTCAGCCAAACAGCCAACATGTAGCATTGTAGCTCCACTAGAAAGCAATATAAGGCAGATGAAGTTGGATTTGGTATGTAATTTCTCTTTATACAGAAGTAATTCTGTGTCCATTAAGACAAAATTTAGTAATTGTTTGAGTTGTAAAACAGATACATTGCACTAAACTCAATTAGATCCCAGTCTATCATGCACGCACAATTTGCATGCAGCAAGATGCACCCATATCATGAGGAATTATATCTGCCGGAGATGACCAACTTGTGAATTGTCATGTGATTTTGCTTTATTTGAAAAGGTGATTGTTTAGCTTTTTCTCCAAAGAAAAATTTACATGTTAGTTTACTATTGGACTTGGAGACTTGAAAAATGAAGTTGCTTATGACCATACGACTCTTTTGCAGGGCAAGAATCTTTTGTGAAGTCTACAAGCAAATGCAAATATGCAATATATGTTCTGCTCACGCCAATTCTTCTAGTTTGTTGGCAAAGATGTGTAATGTTTTGTAATCATGACAGTTATGCCACTGTACTATTCTTTTGGACATCCAGATCAATATGTTGGATCCATTGGTAGCCAATTAACTAGAGCTAGCTAGATTGATTAGTGCACCTTTTGCTACTTAATGGAATCTTTTGTAATCATGACAATTTCTAATCTATATAATTACCGATGTTACCTTATGGAGTATATGTTTTCATCCGGTGGTGGGCGCGCACACATGGGGGTCGCCACAAGGGAGGGGCACGGTGGCCATCCGCACCGCCCACCATCCCTGCGGCCATGGCCGGCCCCGGTTAATCCTACGAGCTAAGTACTGGTAAGATTTGTAAATTTCCTGAAGACAACGACGAAATAAATGTTTGGTTGAGTTCCACATTAGAATATCATTTACACTGTTCCCCTAGACGGCTGCCTAGATCTCCTAATGTAGTGAATTTGATTTATGCCAACTTCATTGCATTGTTGTGATCATGAATGGATTAGTCCATATAGAGCTAATGGTATTAAGAATGAGGTCCATAGGCTAACTCTTTTTTCTTTTTCTTTTATTTTAAAAGTCACTTTTGAGAATCCATTTTTATTCTCATATTTTCTTCTCATTTGTCAACTCTAGGGTGTCGGAGCTTTTGAGGTTGCCGCAAAGAAGCATCTTATTGACAACGTGAAGAAAACTCATTAAAGGAGTAAGTGCTCTAAAACATCAAACTTAATGGAGAGCCGAAGCATAAACAATAGAGAGAAGAGAGCCAAAGTAGGTTATGCATGAAGCAAGGCAAACACTATTAACTTTTATAGGTTCACTCGAATGCTATTTTACCATTTGTGTTGTTGCTTCAGTACTTCAGAAGTAAACTGAGACCTTAGCTCATGAATTCATATTTTATTTGTTGCAAGAAGGCTTTGTGGCATAATTCCTTCTGTGAACATATTTATGATCTTGCCATCCATTCATTAGCTTAGAATTTAGTTCACTTTCATTTAAGCCTGGTGACATATTAAGAGGAAGTTGTAAATAATTCTATTAATTCATTATTGGATTATTGATAAACTTGGTTTGAGAAAGGATGTTGCTTCAGATGTTCAAGATTTTCATGCAGACTCAGTACCAATTCCATGGCATTTGCTGCAAATTTCAGAGGATGACTTGTTAATAACAGATCGCAAGTATGCATCTCTTCTCACCCCCTCAATCATGTCCTTTGTTAAATTGTTGTAGTAGCTACATCTAAAACTAAAAAATATAACTTTGATTGTTGTGGATTTTTGCATAATGCTTCGCTTAGTGTTTGCATCATCCTAAACTTGACTTATATTATGCATTTATGTACCCTTCCTATGTTGCACTCGCCACTCATCATTCAGTTTGGCTTGACCTGTTGTAAATTTGTACAATTCAACCCGATTCTTAATTTTATTTTGATGTCGATAATGAGGCTCAATGATATTTCAGAAATCCTTACCGCTGTCATTCTTTTGATTCATGTGATGGAGGACACCAGATATTAGTGAAACACACTGCATGTCCCATACTCCAATGGTAGTAGTGCTTAATTCTATGTTATATTTTTAGTTTTAGATGTAGCTGGTTCCATTTTGGGACATTATTGACCTGAGTCACCTGACTATTGATTTATTAGGCGATGCTTTTTAGTTGTTATACTATTGCTATTTTGCAGCTTTGAAACATCATGGATCCTGAGCATGTCAACTGGTGGAAAACAGGATATTGCAAGAGATTAGTATGAATTCTTTTGTTACACATGTTAGACTTATTTTTTCCTAGCTCATTGAGTTAAAGTCATGTGAAGGTAGAGTTGAAGTAATGGAGTCATGTCAACAAATGATAAATGAGAGGTGTGCCCTCCTTAAGGATATATGCACATGAATCGGTCATCAAGTGATAAAGAACGCTCGATTCATTGGAGAAGATCCCTGCACCGCTCTCCTTCTCCGAGCGCCATTCCATCCCTTAGCCGCCTCTTATTTACCATTTATGCTTGGCTAATTATTCGATTATTTGTTTCGCTTCCTCAAACCACGAATTTTTATGCATTTTCAAACACCGCTTCTATTTCTAAGCTTTAATCGATAACCTGATGTCCATGTTTACATTTGTGGATTGATTTGAAATCTGATAATCCATTTTTTTCCATAAGCATTACTGCTTGTATTGATTAGCATATGGTCCTCAACTCCTCATACGCATCGAGTCCGATTGCTCGTAATTCATGTATGTTATGTTTTATTTTATCTTTCCTAGAGGTAATATATGTTTCTAGTAGTTGTAGTTTTCTACTTTTCTTTTAGTTTGTGCTTAGTATTACTCTTCCACATGTACGCTTCATGTCATAATAAAGTTACTCGCCATTTTTGTATTGGATGATGGATACTTTACTAGTTAAGTATAATATTAAGCCCATGCATGCAATATATGAACAATGGGCTCAGCAGACTTGAATCTTGAAATGAAACTGAATTTATTTTATTTTAAAATTCATGTTCCCACTTCCCAAATGACTTGATTACATATATTATGTACTTCAGCCTATATTTGTTTTCACAAAGGTTGATCGCAATTGGCCCGCTTCTCCGCACTTGATAGGAAAGGTTGGTTTCAAGCATATTTTTCTAGTAGTTTTGAAGCATTCATGTTCCTTGTTGCTACTTACAAAAAAATATTGCATGTCTCTTTTCACTCATGTTTAACATGTTTGTTTGTTCACATTGTTTATAATTTGTTGTGAACTTGGATGGTACGAGTTGGCTTTTAACTTAGCTGCTAAGAAGTATTGAAAATACGATATTGTTTGAATGAATAAATCAGCATGTCCTTTTTGTTGCTTTATATATTAATTAACTAAGATTACATGGGTCACTTAGTTTCCCATATGAAGAACTATTTAGGATGGTCCTTCTTTCTTAAATTGAGTCCCATCGCTTTCAATTTGAAAACTAGACCCCAATTTGTTTAAACTTGTTTCCATTGATCCTCGCCGCCCAACCGCACCTACTTGGGCTAATAAAACTCGATGTGGCCATATAATTAAGCAATCGATGTGGCACAAAATCTCGAAAAATCATCAATAAATTATTAAATTTGAGAAAATATTGAAAATGTGTTGACTAGTAGGTCGCAGCTTGAAACAAATATGAAAGAGTTAGGTCCTAAGTTTCAAAATTGATAGAAGCGGTACTAAGTTGAAAAATCAAGAAGGATAGGACATCGCTTCTCATATACTCCCTCCGGCCCAAGTTTGTAAGGCATATTTTTTAATGGTCTTATCCATAAATATAGGGTGCATTTTCACCATATAAATGAAATATCTACTGAAATTGCTTTTCCCGCCATTATGTGTGCATTTTCACCATATAAACATTTGGATATCTCGTTGCTGCATGACTAATATCTTTGCATAGCTCGTTCTACTAACCCATCATCGATCCCACTTTACTACCGCCTAGAATGGAGTTCAATTAAAAGTGTAGTAACCTCGACACGCTTTTGCCTATCTTTGTGTAGTTCTTTGAAACCTTCTCTAAAATGTGCGCTTTGTGATAGCTTGCACAAAGTATCTGTAGTTTTACAAAATTCACTCAATTATATTTGTCTGTCCTAAATATACCAACAGCTGTAACAGGAAGTGGCAGAGTCAAGGAAGAAGAAGAGGAAGCGGAATTACAGCCTTGAGAGTTGAGAAGGTAATGTTGGTTTATGCACCATCCTTTTGAACTTGGATTGAAATTTAATATTTACAGGCCAGATTACAATTTCTGCACTAACTCTCGTACTGCAGAAGATGACATTACTTGTATTATAGTCGATTAATATAATGGTTTTCAAGAGTTTATCCCAACATGTAGACCACTATATATTTGCATGTTCGAATTTTGTTTTTGCAATGAATTCGGTCCAAAGATTATAAGTATGTTTGGGATGAGGGATGAATGTAGGGTCCTAAAGTTGAGGAACTTCCGTGGTAAAATGTCGGCATATGAACACAACTAGTCAATCCTCACCGGAGTATTTATAGCTTATGAACACAGCTAGCTTTTGTATATGACTTATCGAGTATATGACTTACGGACATCCTCAACCTCGATATTTATAGCTTATGAACACAGCTAGTCAATCTCTCTTCGAGTATATGACTTATGAACACAAATAGCCCTAGCTTTTGTATGATTAATTTACCAAATTGCTAGTTCTCGATGGTCCAAAGATTCTCTTGTATGCTAAGAAATTAATCTATGTTGATCAGCATTCTAATTGCCTTTGCTCAGTATTGTCGTAGAACTCAAGTGTAAAGGGTCAAGCAGAGGGTTCAATGGTTTAGGTATCTTCAAGTATCCCTTGCTAACATTTCCTTT
Organism: Guadua angustifolia; assembly: GCA_036346375.1. NCBI lineage: Eukaryota > Viridiplantae > Streptophyta > Magnoliopsida > Poales > Poaceae > Guadua > Guadua angustifolia. The sequence continues at coordinate 6,712,089 of CM070519.1, read as the reverse complement.
TCTTCATTGCCTCGAGATTCCATGGGTTAATGTTGACCTTTCTTATCTTTAGCTCCTCCGCTTTGTTGCTATTCCAACTAAATCCTAAAACAAGGCCACGAGGGAGTGTCGCAGCATTTGTTCGGAGCCCGGAGGATCATCTAGCTTTTGGTTTTTACTATCGAGCTACTAATAACATTGCAGTTCTTAGTTTTTACTATCGAGTAGGCATCTAAACTTTGTTTAAATTGTCTTTTTATATCGTGTTATCTCGTTATCAACTCGTAAAATTTTATCGCCGGAGTAGCCGAGTAGGCATCTAAACTTAGTTTGAATTGCTATCATTGACTCATTGTTGCTAGCATTCTCGATCATACAACCGAGATCTTCCGTCCGTGTCACAAAAGGAGGGAAAGAAACCGAGCAATTCGGGAACTACCGGGTGGTAAATCCAAGTATTCAAACCAAAAAATAGGAAGAGAGCATGAAAGTGACCTCATCTTTTCTCATGTATATTATCCAAAGGTAATCACAAACAAGACATTGTATGATTTTTCTTAGGATCTACTCAAGGAAATGTGCAATTCATTATCCCCGACACTTTTGTTCTTTCTGCGCTACCAATGTTGTCATGAGGGGTCATGAAGGAGATGTAAAGGTAAGCAAAACATAGATGTTAAGGTTTTGATGCTCAAGTATTTGAATGTCTCATACTAAACCTTCTTTAAAATCTACTTGATCAGTCAAAGAAATACACCACTTTACTCGGGATGATCTCGATGACAGAGGACGCTACATTCTTGATTGTCACTCGACATATTTGTTTGGGTTGGCCAGAGGTGAATGCGAAAGTGAGATCACAAAGCTATGGATATTGGAGAGGTAATTACAAAATTTACCTCAAGATAGTCTTATTAGAAACCAAACAGCCCTTAGTTTTAATCTCTCAATGGAATGCTTGATCGCCATGTTCTTTTGGTGTCATTCTTCCTTATCATAGTGTTTTTACCAGTAGTTCCCCTCCTCCTCAAGTGCGGTCTCTGCAGCCTCGTCCTCATTAATCGACGACGAGGGCAGCAATGCAGAGTCCTCAAGATCCCGCAGGGTGGAAGGACTCCATTCCAAATGATCTATTGGACTTGTGAAATCTGCTATTTGTGAAGACGGTATTGATTTTGTGATTTCTTTTTAACCTGCTGTTGATGTAAAAAGATGGTACTAGACTTGTATCTTAATATAACTAGAATGGAATGAATTCTATTTGATATTCTTGAGTGATAATGTGTGGATGTTTAGTTGCGTGTTATGATTGTTGATCTCGATTGGAGTATATGTTTTCATCTGTTGAAAGTATTAGCAAGAATCTTGCAAAGGCTTAGTCATATGTTATAAGTGCTTAAAAATGGAAAATTAATTTTAGCGCCACCACATCTGTCAATAAAAGCTTTGTCTGCTTCGGTAAAAGATGTCTGCTAAAGATTTGTCTGTGCGGTAAAAGATGTCTGTCGGTAAAGATTTGTCTGCTCGGTAAAAGTAGTAAATCAAAGGCAAACGGTCTGTTTGGTAAAGAGTTGTCTGTCGCTAAAAGTTTTTACCGGCTGTGACTTACACTGCACTTTTTTTTCGTGCCAGTAAAAGATTTATCGGCGTGACATGCTATCGCTATAGGTGGCTTTTAGCGACAGACAAGCTGTCGGTATATTTAGGGCATGGTGTAGTGTTTGAATAACTTGAGGTGGAATTGATTTAGACTGGGGCAAGTGGACCGAGGCTTCGTGCCAGGTGGGCCTGTGTGGCAAATTGGGGGTGGGATGAGTGTTGTGAGGGCTGTGTGCCAAATTGAGAGAAGGAAGTCTTGCCTTAGTCAATTAAGGACCTTACCTTGCAAGCCTTTGACCTGAGTCTCTCGTACAACCACATGTCTGAATGGGAAGACCTAGTTTAGTAGGATTCTGATGTCTTACCTTTGATACCTCGGGGTGGCGCTACATGCGTAATCAGACGGGAGGAGCGCGATGCGTATACGGCTTGGTACCGAATCCAACGGTGTTCGCCGGTCCTATACTTGACTCGAGTGAGGGAAGTGATAGTGAAGGCAACACGAGAGGTTCTTAGGTGGGGATGTAAGTCTCTGAAAAGCTTTGTTACGTTAATCGCCTTTGTGGTGTGCGATCAGATCTTGTGGGTAAAGTGTACAACCTCTCGCAGAGTGTTAAAACTGTTCAATAGCCGAGTCCACGTGATCGACAATGCTCGGGATTACAAATAAGGGGTAGTGTTTGAAAATAAATGGGGTGGTTGGTCAGGTGCCAAAATTGTGAAATGAAGTTGTCTAGGACTGTGTGTCCAAAATATTGTGAAAATAAACAACTTGAGTTATATATAATGATTATATGATTTTGATGCTTTCAATCTAAATCAAGAGTAGTTTAAAATATTGTTGCAAAAGCAAAATAACCAAGAAAGCCTTTCCTTTGTAATGAGCCATGCATGTAGTAAAATAGATATGCATTGTGCATGACTTGTTGAGTACGGTGTGTACTCACCCTTATGACAAACTTACGGAAGAAGAGACTACGCCACTTATGAAGAGGAGTATGTCGAGGAGCCGAAAACTAGGGCAAGCCTTCGTTGGAGCGATCAGGAGAAGATGGACATCATGACTTTTTATATTCCGTTGCTGAACTTTTGTTATTTGATTATTGTAAGCCCTGCGTGGCATAATTATTGTAAGGATGACCATAAGGTCGTACACTCGTTTATATAAATGTTTGAAGTACTTTATTTAATATTCCGCCGTGTATGATGTGATATTATACCTGCTTAGTCTGTGGTGCACTAGCGCGATCCTCGACTAGTGCAGATACACAGAGTGTCCTAATTGCAAATTCGGGCACGACAGCGTGAGACGCTGCAGAGCACCACTGCAGGATGGTGGAGCTGGGTTCGTGTCAAGACGCTCAACGCCATCGATCGTGCCACCTCTTCCAGACCGCCGCGCGTGCCTTCGCACCCCACACCGACCCCAGCTCCTCGTCACACAGCGGAGGCGGAGTCCAGCTTCCAGACTCCTTTGCCTCCGGGCCCAGACGTGGCTGGAGGGTCCTGCTGGCAGCCACCACGTCCTCCCGTTATGGTCCCCACGCCAGGTAAGTCGACCTACTCACGTTTCGTATAAGTATCACGTAACTACAATTAAAAGTTATTATCCGAACGCGCGAGCTACGCTCGTGGTGGAGGATGTTCTTTCGATCGCCGCACTCTTCGGTACGCCGACCGACCATCGATTCGACCAAGATTACCGGCACGCAGTCAGATCACCGCAGACCGACGATTAGCTTGACGCCGCCTCCACCGACGACGCAGCTTCACGCAAGCAGACTACAAGATTTACGGTACGCTGCCTCCCGAAACCGTCGGCCGACCGGCAGAAGCGCTGACCCCTCAGACTACGGCAGCGCGCCATCGCGAAGAGCTTCACCCACGCCTCTTGACGATGCACCGCCTCCAAAGACGTAGGCCAAGAGGGTCGTGGTAGGGTGCGGGACAGGTCCACAAGAGGGGTGCGCCGACTAGGGTCCTATTTTTCTTTCTTACTTTGTACTGTTTTGCAGTCTTTATAGTGTTGTTACTTTGCTCCTTACTGTTTTACAGTCTTTAATAGTGTTGTTCACGCCTTTTTTACCTTTCCGATGTCAATGCGACATGACAACACGAACGCTTGCAGCTTTCTCGCATCGATTCGACAACACGCCGCAATGCTTTTTGCAAATATGACAGACTACTTCACGCTAGCGGCTTTACCAAGTTGACACGACAACACACGCAATAGCGGCTTTTTTAGCGATGACAGACTACTCATCGCTAGCGTACTATACCAGGCTGACACGACAACACACGCAACAACTTTTTCAGCGCGATGTGAGTACTCACTGCTAGCAGCTTTATCAGGCTGACACGACAACACGCCATGACACCCATCAGCTTTTCAGATCGAAATGACAACACGCCGCAGTCGCTTTTTTAGAGCACACATAAGTTAAGCGCCCTATATAAGGGCGATAATTGCCCTTCATACCACCCGCCTGCCTTCCTTCCCACAGAGCGAGACCACGAGGAAAGGGTGAACCGAGAAAACAGAGAAAAGAAGTAGAGGCTCAGCCGAAAATGCCGAGACGTGCAAGTGGAAAGGGAAAGGGGAAGGCGAAAGAAGAGGCAGCATTTCAGCGGGTCACAAGAACATTATGCATCAGACCTCTTCGTACCTCTCGGGGTTGTCCCATCGATGTGTCTGTGCGGAGATCATTGCAGGCTTGTCTACTCTTGGGAAACTCCGACATGGAAGAGGAGCTATTGGATGTGCCGCAACTACGCCTTCGACCCGCCGGAGAAGAGCCTCGTGGCTCGGCAATTGTAACAATCATACGTGTTTCAGACTATTTGTACACAAAACTATGCTAATTTAAGTTTCATGTACGCTTCCACCATCTGTGAATTTGAGCAATGGTTCGATGAGGAAATCAACCTCAAGACCAAAGGCTCTGGATCGAACAAACCGATTACGAAGTTCAGTAAAGAATCTTCAAGAAAGAAGGTGACGCCGCAAGACGAGGAGGCACGTAGGAAGGAAGCAGAGGAGGAGGCCGAAAGAGAGAGGAAGCGAGAGAGGGCACGTCGTGCCAGAGAAGCCCAACCAGAGGCATGGGCGAAAGGGAAATGGCCTCGATGCACCCAATAGATGTTAAGTTATGCCCGTCCTAATTTTAAGTTGTAATAAAGTGTGTCGACTATGTTATTTTCCGCCGTAACATCTTATTTTCGTAGTATTGTGTAACTTATTTCCGTAGTATCATTTTATCATATGTTATGTACTTGCAGGAATATTGGACCTTTATCATATTTATCAAATGTCGTTTGTTGAATTATTTATGCTATGTGGTTTCTGTTTCCTTCATGTTGTTCACATATTTATTACGCTTTGTAATTCACTGTTTTAATATGATTTCTCGTGAAATTTGTCGTCAAAGATATTGAAGAACAACGAAATTTGCAATATTCATTAGCTCAAATTTTGACCAATAATTAGTTAAATTATGTTCATATTTAATTTACAAAAGAGATATCAATTGATTCATATTTCACCGATCTTTCAATTATTGTTTGTTTCGTAACAATTCATAATATATTATAACATAAATTAACGGCCAAAGTTTACTTCAAAAGACTATTTCAATTCTAATACGCCTATATTTTCAAATGAAGGTCATGCGTGAGTTGCACTCAATTTTTCACAGGCTAGAGAGGGTAGATTTTCATCGACGGTGACATAGTAGACGAGAGAGTACAGGAGGCAACGCATGGTATATTTTTCAAATTTTACACAAATTATTGTACAATTTTTATTAGTTAACGCTTCAAGGTTAACACGAATTTGTGAATGAAATTAATGTACATAATATATGCCTTAATATTATATTACTTTTTTAATATTTTATAAATTTTATACGTTCCAACATTATAAAGAAATTTAATCTCCAATTTTTACACAATAAAGAAATTTAATCTCGAATTTTTACACAGTAGTCGCCAAACTGCTTGGTGACAACTAGTGGTTGCCGAACCAATTGGCGACCATCCCATAGTCGCCGAATCAATTGGCGACAACTAGTGGTCGCCGAACCATGTGGCGACAACAGCCTAACCTCGCTGTTAACCGTTCAAACCGAGTATTAACGTGGGAGTAGGATCGATCAGTCGTTGTCGCTGATCGTTTGGCGACATCGATTGTCGTCAAATGGTTTGGCAACTACTTGTTGTCGTCAAACGGTGTGGCGACTAGATATTATTTCTGTAATTTTTTTAATCCGTGTATTAATATCACAATTTGTAAATAAAATAATATTATTTAAAAAAATTCTTATCCCCGAACATCTTTTATTAGAAAAGGCTGGGTGATCCAACAACTTGTTAAGTGCCTGATTTTTATAGGCTTGATGGGTTTCATAATTGAGCAAGTGAGCCTGTTACATGGTTCCTTATCTAACTTTCATTTATACAGGGTTTTCCCATAAAATTCTCAATCCCTTTTTGTCTTGCAGTACATAAATCCAATTGTGAAGAATTCCAAGCATCCGTTGAAAGGGAATTTCTTGAATGCTATTGAGAGTCTTAAAACTATCAGTGCCGACATTATATGTCTAGCTTTGCATGTTCTATTGCTTTTTCCATCTATGGTAAGTATCTTCATTACCTTGTCTTGTCTCCTGTATTAAGGTTTTTTTTGGGTTCATTCCAGTTGGGTACCACATGAGTACCCGACAGTACCACAAACCTGTTGGATAGTCGTGATTTTCTACATTATTTACCCAGTCACGTGACCCCGAGCTTTGGATCATCAGCCTGAAAGCTTCTGCGCCCTCCTCCCAAGCCTTCTCGCCCGAGCAGACCGCCTTTTCATCTCCACACGACGTTTCGCCATGCCCAAGTTGGGGAAAAGTACCTTGTCGGTCACGAGGATGAAGGAGCTCGAGGCCCCGGGTCATTGGATCGAGTGACTGGCGGTTGCCGGTGGCGAGACCGAACCTCGCCCTCGAGATGATGAGATCGCTCGCACCGAGCAAAGATTCTCTTCGGCCATGGACCCCGGAGAGCGAATTCTCGCCGACATCCTCGATAGTTGCCAAATTGAAGTGATTAACCCGTACCCAATTCCGCCCTCACCCTAGCCGTCTTCTCCCATCTATGCGAGGGGTTCCTGGGAATTCTTCCCACGCCTCGCTCTTCTTCCGCCATTCTCTTCCGCTCCCGGAAGGACCCGTGGTCGGGTGCCTCTACTTCCGCAGCTGCCCGGCCGTGGGTTTCGCTTAAGATCCTCGCCAGACTCTCTTGGTCCATGGTCGAGCGCCGGTTCTACCTCAAGAAGGGGAGAACGGAGGTCGCGATACTGAAGGAGCCGCCACATCGGAAGATAGAGACCCCAGAGATCGAGGACCTCAACGCCGACGCAGGCCATCGCCGCCATCCACATTTGTGCCACACGCGTCTCACCGGTCAGCGATCGCGAACGACTTTCATGAATCGGGTGTCTCCCGGAAGAGGTTACATCCGCTCTCCCAGATCCAGGGACGCGACGATTCGACCCGCGAGTTCATCTGGTAAGGTCTTCACCACAAGGCTTTTGCTTGACTTCGTATTTCTTCCTCCTCGATGGCTCTTGTTCGTAGCGCCGAAGGAGTCCCGGTCGCGCCAGATGCAGAAATGTTCGAAATCGGCGCGATGAGTACACTCTCGACGACCCGGTCTCAAGAACGCCTTTGCACGAAAGCCCGAGGTAAGCCTTCCACGACCTCTGACCTCATCCGAACATGCGCACGCCTTTGCCTCGACCCGTGTTTGCTTGTAGGATCATCAAGAGTTGTGGGAGACAACAATGAGATCGCTCCCTTGCCCGATGAGGGCAAGAGCAAAAGGAAAGAAAAGACTCCCCTCAACCGAGCCGACCGCCAGGGACGAAGAGGCCTCACATCGAATGGGGTGACTGCGCCCACAGAAAGACGATCATAGCCAATTTCGAGCTCGCGCCTTGGCTTCTCGTGGCCTAACAAAGTTTCTTTACTTGGTAGCAACAAAGCGCGGCCGCCGCCCAGACCACCGAGCCCCGCCAAAGCAAGGGGTCATCGCGAAGCCGCTTCCCAGCACTGCAGAGGAAGGAAGCGGATTCTCCTCCGAGCTCGGGCAACAGACCATCGCTGCCATCGACGAGGCAGAGGCCACCGACCTGTAAGAGCCCGGCTTTGCAACCCGCTCCATCTCCGTGTTTTTCTTAGTGCTTATCCATGATTGCAGACTCGAGCGCCGAGACCCGAGCTTGCCCACTCGACAATGCCTGTTGTTGTGGCGAGTCCGAGTCCGAGGAGGGGCAGACGCCACATGCCGGCCCCCACGGCCTTCTCGACAAAGGTGCGCCTGCCGGGCCTCGAGCTAGGCCCCGGTGGGAGGGTTCGACCAAGGCCCCGATGGCCTGGACGAAGGGGACCCCAACCCACGATCACGAGGATTACAAAGACCGGCGAGGCGGGTACCCTCATGGTCGCCGATCCTCCCGAGATCGAGGGAGACATGGGCGTCCGGGCCCTCAAGTCATGGGCGCCCGATCGTTGGCGGCCGTGTCACCGAAGTCCTGAGGCCCCGCCGACCAAGACCGCGCCGATGGCGAGACCGCGGTTCCCGGCCACGAGAGCGACCACGACAACGGAGGCACTCCGATGACCCGACTTATAACTTCCACTTCGGGAACACAACACTCCACCCCGGTGGCTGGGATTGATGTCGCCGCGGCAACTCCCGCCATCGAAGCTGGCGGAACCTTGACTACGGAGGTCGGGCCCGGTTACCGCCGCCGTACATCCGTCGGGTCCGGCATGGCGGCCGATGTGGAAGGATCTCGCCGCCGCCGCACGCCGTCCGTGAGGCCCCGGACAAGGTGTGCCGGCGGTGATTGAAGAAGGCCTAGGTCACGGGACCGGGCGAAGGTTTTGAGATCAACACACTTCGCCTCGACGAGCTGAACAAGGAGTTCTCGGCCAAGGCCAACAAATGACTCCGTGAGGTAGGAACCTTCCTTATATGCCCCGTAATACGTTAAGTTGTGTGTTCTTGACAACTTCTTACCAAATCGTGTTCCTTGTTTTCAAGGCGGTTGGCTGCGGACCCGAGGGCTTCAAGGTCTCAACGAGCATGTCGACGTGTTCGCCAGATCTTGAACGCCGTGGAAGAGAGGGAGACCGAAGGCTCGAGCTCACACGACCATTGAGGCCGACGCCAGAAATCGAGCTGCTCAACCGGAGCTCAACGACCGCGTCGCACGATGGTGGCGCTGGAGGTGTCCCATGCCGCCGAGCTCGAGAGGACCAGATCCTCCGAAAGCGAGCATGGGTTTAAGGCGCAGAGCACGAAGCGCCGAGCGACCAAAGCGATCGAGGCCCTTGATGCGGAGCGCCAAGGTCGAGCCGCTGAAAAGGCCGCCGCAGAGCGAACTTCTTCAGACTCGGCGCCGAGACCCTTCGCCAGATCGAGGCCCTCGAGAAGGCCGCCGAGAACAAGCCGCCGCCGCCCAGCGCTTGCGACGAAGCGCCAAGGTCGTGGCACTTGAGGAAGTCGCCAAGGAGCAAACCATCAAGCACGACCCGCAAGCCGCCGACGAGAGTGCCAAGGTCGAGGCGTTGGAGAGGACTATTGCCGAGCTATCATCCTCAACCAAGGCGCTTCCCGAGCTAGAGGCCAAAGTCGCGGGCCGAGGAGAAACTTAAGGCATGCCAGGCGGCGAAGACCGCCTTTGGCCCAACTCAACGATGAAACGCCGCCGAGCCATGGACGCAACTAACGAGGCCCTCTCAAGCAAACCCGAAGCCTCGACGCAAGCGGGCGAGTCGCCGAGCTCGAAAGAAGAGAAGCTCGCCTGCGAGATGGAGGATCTGTAGCTCAAACATCCTTGATCCTGTAAAAACATTCGATGTTATCAAGCTGGTTTGGGTTACCTTTTTGAAGTGTGCGCTTTTATTCGCGATCAAGATCCATAGGTCGCTCAGAGATGTTACATCCTAGCTACCTCAAGGTCTAAGGTCGAAAGCAACGCCGACTTTGGACACAAGTATAAGACGAGCAAATGACCATGACTCGCAGAATCGAGATGGAGTACTCGCAAAAAGATGCAAAGAAGCGAACCCAAAGAATAAATCACCAACTCCACGACCACGACCATGCACGCACTTAATAGCCAAGGCCGCCGAGCTTGTAGTTCAAACCCGGACGCAGGGGGGTGAGCTGATTGCGAAGAGTTTCGGCTTACGTTGAGCTCGACCACTTTGGGGGTGAACGAAGCTCGTGATACCTGCACTAAGGAGCGGATGCGAAAGTCGTGCGAAAGAAAAATTACGAGAGACGCTCATAAAGAAAAAGACATGAATGATAGAAATCGAGAATATCCTTTTATTGAAGCTTTAAAGGTATAGAGATTTACACATAAAACTTGGCGAAATTGATCTATGTTCCACGAGCTAGAAAGCTCTCTGCCATCGGGCATCGCTAGCCTGTCCCCGTGCGATCTGTTGAAACGACTCTATAGGGGCCCTCCCACCGCGGGGATAACTTGTTGGTGCTGGACAATACCGAATCCGTCTCAGGGCTAAGTCCCCAACAAGGAGCTTCCTAGGTCGTCTTGATCGAGACGCATGTCTGTGAAGAGCTTGCAGGTAATGCGCTGATCGTAACAGTGCACGGCATCTTACTTCTTCCGCGAGGGCAAGGTCAACAGACCGTTCTTGCTTGTAGTCGACGTGGTCGACCAGACCGACTCACGGAGCCAGCGCTACCTCCGGAGGCGGACGGCTTCAAGACCAAACACGAGCCGAAGGGTGTGGACCCTATTGTTCTACCGACCGTTGGTACGAATAGACCATAAGACGGTGGAAGTTCGTCCACCTGTGTCGTGCCAGTAGCGTTTGAGCTCATCTCAGAACTCGCTTTTGACACCTTGGGCGATCTATCCGGTTGGCGTGCTCTGCCGCTCCGCTGTTCGAGGATGAGCCACCGGCGAAGCACACTTTGGTGCCCATGTCCTCGCGAATTCCGAATAATTCATCGTAAACTGAGTACCATTGTCAGTGATAATTCTGCATGGGACCTCATACCTGGTGACCACGGACAAGCGGAAAAAATGAACAACGGCCCGAGCAGTGATGGTCGAGACCGGCTCAGCCTCAATCCATTTGGTGAATGTGTCGATGGCCACTGAACAGAACTTTCTCCCCGGTTGTTCGGGAAAGGGGCCGAGGATATCGAGCCCCAGACGAGAAAGGCCGAACAAGCGGAATGGTCTCAAGGGCGAGGGCCGGTGGTGTACCTTTTCGCGTGAAACCGACATGCTCGGCAGTCCGGACAATATCCCGAGCATCCCGTAATGCCGCTGCCAAGAATATCCTGCACGGAAGGCCTTGCCGACCATCGCCTGACGAAGAGTGCGCCACACGAGACACGAGTGGATGTCGTTGAGTAGGTACTTACCTCCTCCGTGGAGATGCACCGAGTCGATGCCGAGACATTCCGCTCAGAGCTTGCCATCCACGAGCTTATACAAGCTTGCTCGACGCTTAATCACGCTTCAGCGGGGTCAGCGGTGTCGCCTGCGTGCCGAAGCTATGTATGGGCTCGCCCATGCGGGAATACCTTCCACCACAAATAAGCACAACCTCCCGATCGGAGATAGATGGAGCCGCCGCCGTCGAGGATGACGTCGGGGGTATCTCTTCATCGGAAGAGCCGAGCTTGGAGAGAAAGTCGGCACTGGAGTTGTCCTTCCTAGGGACATGCTTGAGCTCCAAGTTCTGGAACCATTTCTCCATCTTGCGGACTCGGCGAGATACCTTGCCATTGCATCCCCCGAGCATTGATAGTCCTTGTTGTACTGGTTGATGACGAGCTGGGAGTCTCCCTTCACGACCAACCGTCGCACGCCCAAGGACTTGCAGGCTCGTAAGCCCGCCAAGAGAGCTTCATATTCTGCCATGTTATTGGTCGCAGAAAAGCCAAAACGAACTACATACCTCAACTGGCGCCTCGCGGGGTAAGGATAAGTATCCCATTTCGAAGCGCTTGAAGGACCTCGAGCCGCCGAAGAACATGATCCAGGCTTTCTTCGACCTCGAGCCCAGGGGCGGGCTGCGACGTCTGTTCGACCACGAAGTCGGCGAGCACCTGTGACTTGATAGCTGTTCGGGCCACGACCTGGATGTCAAACGCCGCCAGTTCCATAGCCCATTTAGCTATCCGTCCGCCGCTACGGATTCCGCAGATGTCACCGAGCGGAAGTTGCTCGACGCACCACGGAATGCGCCGGAAGTAGTGTCGAAGCTTGCGCGAGGCCATGAGAAGAGCATACAGCCGCCGTGACTTGCGGATAACGCCCTTTGGGCCATGTAAGACCTCGTGACATAGTAAATTGATGCTTCTTTGCCCCTGCTCGCAATTAGGACAGCACTCACGGCTTGGCGGTGGTCGCAAGATAGAGCAAAGACCTCTCGCCAGTCATGGAGTTGTAAGGAGGGGTGGGGATGACAGATATACCTTCAGCTCGTCGAAAGATCGTTGTGCTTCTGGAGTCCATTAAAAGCCCCCGTGCTTGCGCAGGGTCTTAAAGAATGGGAGACCTCGCTCGCCGAGCCTCGAAATGAATCTGCTGAGGGCGGCCATGCGACCGGTGAGGCTTTGTACTTGCTTGATCGAGGTCGGGGGCTCCATCTTCTCGATGGCTTCGATCTTCTCCGGGTTTGGACCAACCCCCGAGCCCCCGATCATGTATCCAAGGACCTTCCCCGATGCCGCGCCAAACACACATTTCTCGGGGTTGAGCTTGATTTTGTACCTATTCAGGTTTGCAAATGTTTCCTCAAGGTCACGGACGTGGTCGCTCCCGGAGGGGCTTTTGACAATGATGTCATCTACGTAGACCTCGAGGTTTCGCCTAATCATGGCTCAAGGTCTTAGTCATCAAACGCCGAATGTTGCCCCGCATTGCGCACCAAACGACATGGTCGTAGCAATAAGTGCCGAACGGGTGATGAAGGCGCCTTGCTCTCGCCGTCGATCGCCCGGCTTGATCTGGTGGTAGCTCGAGTAAGCATCCAAGAAGCTTAGCATCTTGGCGTTGGCGGTGGAGTCGACGATCCGGTCGATCGCGGCGGAAGGGAAAATTGTCCTTCGGCAGCCGAAGTTCAACCCCGTATGGTCGACGCGCATTCTCCACTTGCCACCTTTCTTACGCACGATGACCGGGTTGGCCAACCACTGAGTAGTCGATCTCGCGGATGAAGCCGCCTTCAGAGCTTATCAAGGTTTTCCTTGATGACCGCAACCTTCTCTCGGGAGAAGCGACGCAGCTTCGACGCGATGTGTCTAGAATCGCTCGACACAGAATTTGTGCTCGATCACCTCCCTTAGAACGCCAGCATATCTCGCAGTTCCCAGCGAATATACCTTTGTTGGCGCGAAGGAAGGTGACGAGCTCGAGTTCCTATTTGGGACTTAGCTCGCCGAGACGTGGACACACCTCGTCGTGTCGCTTCCTCGAGCGGCACGGCCTTTGTTGCCTCATGGGGGTTGGATCGCCGCCTTCGGGGCGTTTTTTCCGTCACCTCTGGACCTTCTTTGGGCAGCATGCGGCGAAGCGCCAGGCCTTGGTCTCGCAGCCATGTGCCGCCTCGCAGTCACCGCACAAGACGGTAACGATGCCGTTGGGGCACGGGAGCTTCATGCACCGATGACCGTAATGATTAGCCGCCATAAACTTGTTGAGGGCAGGCCTTCCGAGAATAGCGTTATGCGGAGGTCGCCCTCGACCACCTCAAAGGTGATCACTTCGGTCGGGAAGTTGTCCGAGCCGCGAAGGTGACGGGCAAGACCACTCCCCCAAAGGAGTAGTCGAGCTCCCGTGAACGATTCCAAAGAAGGGATGGCGATGCTTTTGATCTTTGACCGGGAATCGCATCCGTCCGAGTGCTTCCTCTGCAAAGAAATTAAGAGAGCCGCCGCCGACCATGACACGCCCGACCACCGTGTTGCCGATGGTCGTGGTCACGACCAAGGCGGTCTTTAAGTCTCGGCCATACCTTGTAAGGCATCCTCCGGAGAAAAGGTGATGGTGGCCCCGCCCACTTGCAATGCCGCCGACGGGCTTTCCCGATGTAACCCGATAGATGGTCCGAGCAAAGCAGCCTTGATCTCGCGCCGATCGGTAGGTCGCCGAGCCAAGATAACGCTCAATCCGGCCGCCTGCTGGAATTCCAGTCGAGGTCGCCGTGTTCGACCCGCATTCACCCTTTCGGCTGGTCGTCATCCTTCGGAGCACGGCATCTCACCACGCCCGCCATAGAAGGCTTCAAGCTTTCCTGCCAAGCCTCGCAGACCGCAGGTCGCCGGCCGCCTGCGGAAACAGCAAAATTTCGCCTCGTCGCACTCTCGACCGCCTTCTCCTCGCGGTCGAAGGCCGGTCCTCCGAGGTCCAGCCGCGCCCTCTTTTCGGGCGCCCAGGCTCGCCGGACCGAGGTCGACCTTGACGAGGTCGGGTCCCGCCTCGAGTCCGATCCCTGACCTCAAGGACTCACGCTGGCAGTCCGTCGAGACGATGACCCGCGCCGACCTCCGCCGGTCCTGCAGCCACGCTCCGCTTCTTGGTGCGGGTGTCTTGGTCGGCGCTTCTTGGAGTTGGATCGGGCCAGCCTCGAGTGGCTCGCACCAAGCTTACCTTGGTCGTAATCGCGCTTCCGGATCGCCGCCGTCAAGGCGTCCGCGTACTATTCCGCCATATGAAACAATTTGTTGACGCCGAGCCTTGTCGTGATCTCGAGGTCTTCGTAAGGCGCCGTCGCGAACGCCGAACTTGAAGGCCTTGATAATCGCTTCATCGAGATGCTTGAATCAGTTCCTTGTGCGGATGAACCACCGCACAAAATCACGAAGAGGCTCGCTCTTGCCCCGATGACGCGATCCAAGTCCTTCTCCTCCCCGCCGCTCGTAATAGCCGAAGTTGGAGCGAGGGCGCTCTCGATTTGGCGCCACGACCAAGGAACCGGCTTCGCTGAAGAGCCAGTTCGCAGCGCCGCCCGTAATCGAGCCGGAGATAGTTGGCTATGACCAACTCGTCACCTCCGCCGCCAAAATGGCGGTCGAGTAGATGGACAGAACTCGCCGGGGTTCTGGTTCCGCCGAAGCGCCGATCAAAGCGGTTTAAACCGAAAGCAAAGAAGATACGCGAAGGGTCGCCGAGTACGCCACACAACCGTAGGTCGACGGTGTACGCCGAGCGATCACGCCAACGAGATCTCCATCGCTGACACGAATCCGAGCTCGGCTCCCTTGACGACCGATCTTGGCGAGATCGGTCATGATACCGAGCACGGAGTCGCTCGAGGTATTGCGGCGGTCTGTCTTGCGACGACGCTCGGGCGGAATGTCGGGGAAAGTCCTCGTGACTCGCTTTGCTAGTTGGCGGGAGCTCGTGTGGCTCACCTGGCGTCGGTTTGTCGGTCTTGCCCCGAGGGTGTTGCCGAGGCGGCGCTTCTCGCCTCGGCGACGGCCGATGGGTGCGCCTCACGACGACGTGATGAATTGTCGCCGCTTCGTGGGAAGGGGTCCTGAACTGTGACTTCGGTCTTGCGGAGGAATGGCCTCGATTGCAAGTCGCGGTTGAGTTCTTCGCCAAGGCCCGCCAAAGAGCTCGATTTTGCCCTATCGGGATCAGCCATGATCCGGCAATAGCGCTGGCGCCCCCGAGGGAGGAGCCTCTCTGTCCTCCCGCTCGAGCGCGGTAATGGCCTCGATTGATCGCAACGCGGACCATTCGACGAGCATCCTGGAGTTTGTGGGTCGCGATCCGCCACCGCCGCGCCCTCACCGGAGGCGCCCGCCATGAAGACGTCCGCTCACACGGTGGTGGGGAAGGCGAAAACAGGATGCGAGCCGACTCGCGTCCGATCCCACGCCAAGAGTGTTCGCCGATGGAGAACGCCATGCTCCTAAGACTTTGGAGTTTTTCCCGTGAATGAACAAAGCAATCGGGCCCCACGGTGGCCGCCACTGCCGACGATCGGGATCGCCAACCGCAGAAAATGAGGTAGGGTCAATGAGAAATGGGACCACAATCGCGCTTTGCTCTAACAGGGAATGAGGTCGAGGAGGTCGATGGTCTGAGCTAGGGACAACGAACGAGATGGAGGATTATCCTGGTTCGAGCCCCGAGAAGGTAATAGTTTCATCTCAGCCACCTTATGGTGGTGGTTCCCGATGTTTGTGAGTACAAGAGAGGGTTACAGCTCAATCTTGACGATGCTAAGTCTAAACCTGAACTCGGGTGTGTGCGCGCTGAGTTCTCTTGCCCTAAGTGTTTACAAAGCCTCAGTCTTATACCCATTCTCCTTGCAACGTTCGGGAGTATTCCTCGATCGTGGCCTTCATGCACATTGATAGTCGGTGGAAACTGTTCGATCCCGCCATGAGCTCAGATTACTCCACGATCCCACGCTCAGAATCGCCAAGTGATGACGCGTGTTCAGGGATCCAAGGAACGCCACCGACCTTGAATCATCCCAAACAAAGAGGTCGTGAGGGCCCCGAGCTCGAGATATCTGCGCTTCTAGGTCGAGCGGCCTCGAGCTTGATCCGAGTCTTCGAGATCGAGGCCTTCCGAGATAGGGGACCGGTTGACTGTGCTAACCGACCAAGGGTTGCCCGGCCCCCGATAGTTATCTACTTACTGTAGAAATTTTAGTCAAAAATACTATTTACAGAATTTATAAAAATGCTAACAAGACGTTACGCACAGTTTTTAGTTTTCTGCTTTTGAATTATCAGATAGTCTAACTGTTTTCAAATCTGTTTGAAACATTTCACAAGAGCTACCCTTGATCAAATGAGTCTTCAGTAAAATTTTCAGATTTAAATATTTTTTATTTAATTTATTAAAATTCTGACAATCAGATTTCTAGTTTTCTAATCTCTCTATTTTTGAATTTTTAAATATCACAAATTAATTTATTAATTTCTGAAATTTTTACTGTGGATGTAATTATTACTGGTTAAGACAATATAAAATTTTAGATTGAGATAAGTCATTATTATTTTTATTAAATTCTGACAAATGTACTGTTGCTAGTCAAGATTCATTGGCTTTTAATTCATGCATAAATGCTTGATATGACATTTTAAAATTTATAAATGAGTTACTGGAGTTTTCCTGTTGTTAGATAAAATTTTTATTTATTTTGTTGTTGAAATCTTTTTGCTCCTCTTTTATCCATTATTTGAATTTATACTAAAAGAATTTGTTAAGAACCAAAATTCAAGAAAATTTATGATTAAATGAAATTTCAAGGTAAATTTTATTGTAAACTCATTTTCATATTTTGATTGATTTGTAAATTTTATTCTACAGCTCATCCTTTGATTAAGGTTGATTTCAAGATGTTGGGATGAAAAATAATATTTTAATTAATTCTCTTATTTCTAATTAAAAATCTTATTCAATTTCATTTTTAAATTTTAAAGTCTTATTTAAAATTCTAAGGATGTTACAGTTAAGTCTTCAGGGTGATCAAAGCAAGACTTCCACATACCATCTGCCCATCAGGCCCACCTTGGTACACTTGCCCTTTGCCACTTGCTTCAATCTAAGTGATTACTAACCTAGTTGATTACCAAGCACCACATGCTATCCACAAGTCAACATCGTTGCGTGACATCCCTCGCCACAGCAACTCAATCTCATCGTGTGACCACACATGACACACAAGTTCATAGCATTGTGTCATATTCCATTAGTTAAGATTAATAGTCAATGATTGAGTACATGAGATGTCGTAGCATGGCTAAGCAATCTTATATGTTCTAATTATCCCATGTTGATTCTAGTATTAACCAACTATAGTGAACCAATCTAGGTGGACAAATAGATCATGGCATACAAACGACAAGGTTGGGTATAGATCAAAATGTATGATAGCTAAGCCCCAATTTAGATTGAAAACGTTTGTACACATGAAATAATATGCAATATAAATATTGTAAAGCAAAATAATAACTTTATAAACATGGGTTCAACATGATCAAAACACAACTTGCCTTGACAAAGGTCCTAGTCTTGTCTGGAATCTGATCTTGAGTTGCCAAATCTTCCTTCGATGCGTTGCACAACTCAACGTCTACGCGAATCGAGAGTGAAAAGTAAATAAATACCCAAAATAGAGAGCAATTGAACTCCAAAAATCAAATAAAATTAACCATTAAATAGATTTCAACTTTACAAATTTTTAGAAATTTGAATCACCTCAATTGGAGTTCGTATGAGGGAGAACGAGCTCTCGGAAGATTCAAAAATCATAAAAATAAGAAAATTGGAAAATCAATAACATCCGAATTATTTTTATAAAAGAAATCTGATTTATTGCATCATGTTGACGTCAGGACCAAATCAAATGAATCAGAAGGTGCCATGTGGCTTGGCACTGTGCTGTGGACTCGGTGCACCGTGCAACAGGTCCACCGTAGACCCACGACAAGGTTCCGTGCACCTGCTAATGCCATTGCTGACGTCATGCACCACGCGTCGACTCTTGATTGGCCTGATCTGAGATGTGATCTGGTCCACACAGCGCAGATCTAATGGCCATCGGTCATGATATTACGTGGCGCAATCCCGAGCATCCAACTTCAATCGGATGGTGAGGATTACCTGAGACGCTCACTGTTTCATGGGTGACGTGGCTCACTCCTGGTGGTTTGATGACGATCCAACGGTGGGCAACTCCTGATCTCCTCGATGGCAGTGCGGCGGCGAAACTCCACCGGAGTTGGGGAAGACGACCTCAGCGGTGACGATCTGGCAGCGAAACAACGACAAGACCTACTCTCGACATGGCATGGCACGGCGAGTCTAGATCCTGGGTCCAAGCGGTAGTTCACGGCTTGAAGACGGCAAGCAATGAAGAAAAATGCTTGGCAGAGCTTCGGCTGTCAACGGCAAGTTCCAGCGGGTGCTCCGGGGCTTCTCGGGCGATGGTGCTTTAGGGAAAAGTTGCGACGCGCTCTAACGATCCTCGGGGGTTTGTGGCGCCTTAAATACCCCTCGGCGACGTGCTAAATCCGAAGCCCTAACGCTACACGACGACGGTGGTGTATCGGCGGCTGACTTCGAAGCCTTATCCAAGACAACAACGGACAGCCGTTCAATTCTAGATCAATGGCCCCGATGCGACACGATCCTAACCGTCCGCAACGGCCCAACGGTCCGGATCGGATACGCTTCAAACATTGTGATCTAATCTCAACCGTTCGATTCTAATCCAACGGCTCACGCTCCTCTAGGGTTTCACTGCTTAACGCGGTCGATCCTAGCCGTCTGATGTGATATCTACGGCCACGGGCAATGCTTCTAGAATTTGAGCCAACGGGCCGCGCTGTGCATGGGTCGAGCGAGCACAGTGCTGGGCTTGGCCTAGTACTATTCACTTAGATTTTCCAGGGTTTTTCTTTTTAAAAATAATTACCAAAATTACTTTGATTTATTTTAGGTAATAAAACAACAGGAAAAATCCAAGAAAAATCAAACAAAATATTTTTGGTAAAACTTTATTTAAATTTTATCTATATTTAATTAGTTTTCGACAAAAGGCCAATATACTTAATTTGAAATAATTCAAATAAATTCTGGAAAAATCCTATAAATCTAGAAAATTCACAAAACTCACAAATTACAATAAAAATAATAACCAATAATAAAGAGCAAATTTTTGGGATGTTACAGAGGAGGAAGAAAATTCGTCATTTGTACAGGTAAAATTTTTATAAGTAATTCAAATTTAGTAATGCAATTTAGTGACCAGATTAAATAGATCGGTATGTAATTAGATTTGTAGAGTAATAAGTATTTAGATAGACAATATAGGGATCAGATTAATTAGGGTTGTAAGTAATTAGTCCTGTAGAGTACCATAGTTATTTACGCACATGACTTAGAAACCAAATTAATTAGTTTTATAAGTAATTAGCTGTGTAGACTGCCAATAGTTTTTTTTACATTGATGAGTTGGCAATCAGATTATTTAGATATATAAGTTATTATCTGTATAGAGTAACAATAGTTATGGACATAAAAAACTATAAGAATTATGCGTGATACTATGTAGTTGAAAAAAATTAATGTTGGTATGGTTACAGTAATTGTTTGAAGTGGTGTAGAGTATGTTGTTGTGGTACGTAGGTGTAGAAGTATGGATCAGTTGAGAATTTAAAAGGTGTTAGCATTATGTTGTTGTGCACATATTAAAAAGTTCTAAAATAGTTGATAGGTATAGATAAATGAGTACAATTGAAAATACACTACAGAGAAGGGGTTCCGCATATGGGTGCACAAGGGGTGGAACTTAGTCATTTTTTAAGTGTCGTGGCTGGCTTGTTACATGCCAGGGAGCGTTCATAGGGCATGATTATGATATGGTTGTACCACATGTTCTCGCTGAATTGTGAATTGCATGACCACAAGATACATGGAGTAAAGTATCGGAGACGTGATTGCACGTACTAGGAGTTAGTAGAACTGAAGGGACCGAAGTCCTGGAGCTCGTATGTAAGATTAGCGACTAAGAAAGGTTCGCCATTAGTGTTGTTGGCGCAAGCATTTCAGAAAACCAATGCTGGCCATGCGAGGTAAGAGGAGGCTGTTGTTGATGAACTGGAGGAAGTTGGGAAGAACAGCCGAATCGGAGAATGCTTAGTGAGGTAGGATGTTAGCTCGAGTCATGAGGGTGTATAAGGTGAGGAAGTTGCTATTCCAATGCCAGATGTGTTGGTACTAATGAGTGTGGCAGACGAGGGAGAACATATTGAATTGTTGGTTCAAACGATGGATGCAGAGAGCCAGGAATACAGGCTTTGAGCAACAACGAAGACGGTGAAGAGCATTTCCTTGCGGAGTGGGATGAGAGTTAGTTCGATAGGTTGGTGGTCAACGAGGGAGAACACTTCATATGGCAGTCTGATCGGAATGAGGTGAGGCAAGGTGCAATTTACAAGAATAAGTTTAAGATTCAGGAAGCAGTGACAGCAGGGGCATTGTCGCTTCATAGAACCTTTAAGGTTGCGAAGCCAGGTCAACGGGTGTATGATGTTAGATGCCAAATGGAGAGTTTTCCGTGAGGTGTGCATGCATACCAACCTAAGTGGGATACCATTTGGAAGTGTCCTATAGTCGTCCCACACACATGTGGAGTCTGTCCAATCGCATAGAAACATATCTTCAAGCTTTGTTGCGAATACAATGTATGGGGAGATTATGGGCAATCTAGATTTGGAGCCACGTACCATCATACTTGCAACAGACTAGAAGTTCCAGTACACCATAAGCTATGCCAAGGTATGGAGAGCGAAGCAAAAGGCTTTGGAAATAAGGTTTGGTACGTACAAACACTCATATCAAAACCTACCAAATATGCTTGAGGTGATCAAGGAAATGAATGTTGTAACTTATATCGATATTTGTGAGCAGCCCTCACAGCGCTTCTCTAGGAAGATGGTATTCAAGCGGGCATTCTTTGCTTTTAATGCATGCGTCAACAAGTTCAGACATTGACGTCCATTGTTATGCATGGACGGGATATTCTTGACTGGAAAGTATAAAGGCTAGATATTGACAGCCATATGAGTAGATGGCAACAACCAGATTATTCTTGTATCGCTCGCATTCGTGAAGGGTGAGAACATAGAAAGTTGGCTCTGGTTTCTAAGGAATGTGAAAGCTAGCGTCGTGGATCAGCGGCCTGGAGTGTGTGTTATACATGATCGTTATCCGGGGCTGTTGAAGGCGGTCATTCAATTGCAGGAAGGTACAAAAAAACACATTCATGGCCTGATATGCAAAGTAGGTGCTGCAAGGGCACATGGGTGCCAACTTCTACAAGCAGTTCAAAAACAAGAAACTTATAAAGCTTTTTAAGAGGTTGTGTGACTAGAACCAATAAAGAAAGTTTGATGCATTGTAGAAGAAGTTAGACAATCTGACATCAAGGCGTATAGTGGAGGCAGCGAAGAGGGCAATGCCTAGCATAGAGGAGGCCCTAGTAGCACTTGAAGTGTTTCCCACGAACCCTCTGCACTTGGTCTAGAGGAACAGAAAGGCCACGAAATGCTTCTCTGAATGAATAGAGCATGTGCCTAGGGAGAAATGGGCATTGCTTTATGACACCGATGGTGACCACTATGGGGTCATGACGACAAACCTAGTTGAGGTTTACAATTGGGTTATGCGAGGCTTGAGACACCTTCCCCTGGTTGTTATAATGGAGGGTGTTCTTCTTGGTATTGTGAAGTACTTTGTGGATCGCCATGCTAGGGCGTTAGCCCACACGAGTAATCCTGATGTGAAATACTCCAAGGTGATTTATACAAATATGGAGGAGAAAAGCAAAAGGGGAGATGCATAGAGCATTGAAGATGGGCACGAGGGACCTTCATTTCGAGGTTGTCGGCATACATTACGCCAGGGTACCCTCTCCGTCGCAGATAAGTAAGACCACGTGGTGGCCTGGCGAGCAGGCGGGCGAATCAGGCCCCTCTCGTCGGGCGAGCGGCCCACGTGGCGGCTTGGCGAGCAGGCGGGTGATCAGGCCCCTCTCGTCGGGCGCCGGCCCATGTGGTGGCCTGGCGAGCAGGCGGGTAGATCAGGCCCCTATTGCCGGGTGAGTGGCCCACGTGGCGGCCTGGCAAGCAGGCGGGTGGTCAGGCCCCTCTCGCCGGGCGAGCGGCTCATGTGGCGGCCTGGAGAGAAGGCGAAGCGCCAGTTCTCTCACCGGGCTGGCTCATGTGGCGCTCGAAAGCAAGCGGACAATCAGCCCTTCACTGGTGAGCGGCCCACGTAGCGGCCTGGTGAGCAGGCGGACGATCAGGCCCCTCTCGCCAGGCGCACGGCCCATGTGGTGTTCTAGTGGGCGGTCAGTCCCCACTCTCCAGGCCACGCGGGCGACCAAAAGGATGAGAAGAAAGCTTCGCCTCGAAGTCTCCTTCCCCTTACATGCTATGTCAAAGCCATTGATTGCAAGAATTCTATTGTCGACACGACAACGGCCCATCCCTCTGACACCTCACACCTAACCGTCACAGGAAAGTCATATCCCGGGCGGACCGGGCGAAGCTATAAAGCGACATTAAATGAGGCTTGGGGGACAGGACTACAGTGATGGGTTAATAAATGAATCATAGATCAGTATGATGTCACCTTCTCACCCGTTGACGTATTTCGTCGGACAGGACCCCGTCAACGAACAGGGTTGACCGCTCCCAAGATGGAGGGCATGGTTCGGTAGAGGGCGTCTTCGTGGTTGGAAACCCTAATGACTATCGCACGAGGGACTCCAGGGATCAACAGATCGATGAACACGGTGATGTACCTAGGTTCAGGCCCCCAGCATGGGTAATAGCCCTACATCCTGCAAGATCTTTATTGATGAAATGTGGAGGTGATTACAAGAAACATAGGGCCGAAAAGGGAAAAGGGGATAACTCACCTAAGCTCAAGAACCATTGTAACCGCCTTCACATTTCCTCAACAAAGATCTAGCAGGACGTAGGGCTGTTACCCACGTTGAGGGCCTGAACCTGGGTACATCACCATGTCTATTGATCTGTTGATCTCCGGGATCCACCGTGCGAGAGACATTAGGGTTTTCAGCCACGAAGACGCCCTCTACCGAACCATTCCTTCCATCATAGGAGTAGTCAACCCAATGGAATTGACGGGTCCTCGCTGTGGAATACGACAGGTGCACCGTAGGGGGCTAGTAGTTGGCTTACCCAGCCATCTCTCCGGTGGATTCTGGTCTTCTGTCCGAAAGGACCTTGCCTCTGGTGATGGCAGGTTCGCACCCGCGGCGACAAGAGGTGGTGGAGGCTAGAAGCGCCTGCAACACATCCCTAAGACTCTCGTTAGACGAGGATCGCCACGCCGCTTCGCCTTGAGAGGCGGTGGCGCCTCAATGCGCCGAACTTCTCCGCCCGGCTTGCCATTATGGAGGCCGCCACCTGCATCAGAACTCGCATGCGGTCCGCTCTCCTCGACCACCCTCGGTGGAACTTGCAGAGACACTTTGGCCGCCATGGTCATGGGATATTGCTGGCCTCATGGACACAGGCCAGCTCCGTGTAGGGATGCCCGACCGATCCGGGACCATCGAGACCCCTCAGCCATGGGTGCACGTCGATCACACCCAAGCTTCCAGCCACCCCAGCGGGATGCGCTCTGGCCAGGAGGGCTAGAGTAAAGGAAAGGGCGTGCAAAAAGAAGGTCCCAGCTCCGTGAGGAGCCGTGAGGACCTGAGGGACCATTTGGAGAAGCGTCGCCGGCGATGCGGCGGTGATCTGCGTGATCACCTGCAGTGTCGTCGCGCTCACGATGGACGGATGGCCCCTAGGGGTGAAAGTTCCTCTCGCGACTCTCACCTTCAGAGCGAGGAGGAAGTCTACTCCTCCGACTCTATGGGGAGTCGCAACCGCACTCCCCAAGACGTCTCTGCCGAGGTTGGTGGATCGGCAGATTCCTCTCTGGCGTGGATGCTAGGCGTTTCTCCGACGGCCAAGTCAGTGGCGTGGCAAGATGTTTCGCTCGGCCTCCATCGAGAAGTACGATGGCACCACCAACCCAGAGGAGTTCTTGCAGATCTACACCATGGTGGTGCGTGCCACTGGTGGCAGAGAGCTCTCTAGCTCGTGGAATATTGACCAGCTTCGCAAATTTTATATGTAACCTTTTTACCTCAAATTTCAATAAAGCTTTTGTTCAATTGTCATTATTTGTCTTGCGTCCTTTTTTCTATGTCTTGTGTTGGCTCGAACTCAACTCTTCAGGAGTCCGACCAGTGACGGGCGTGTTTGCTCTTGGCCTCGTGTCGGGGCTTATCCTTCACCCCCATGGGTCGAAGTTACGTGTGTTTAATCTCTTCAAGATCAATACTCCCCTTGTGCCAGGGTTCGGACTAAGCCCTCGACTGGGCCAATGAGCAGCACGCAAGCCGTTGTCACGACTCAAGTCCTACTTGGGATCCTAAGTGTATCCTCATGCGATCTTGCTATGCTCCCTCTGGGCCTTTTTCGATCTTGCAGGTCTTGGTCTTCGCAGGATTCCTAAACTTGCGCCCAAGGCCAGCGTTGCTCGACCTTGAGCCCAGCGGGGGGTTGGACGGGATATACCACGACCATAAAAGGCTAAGTGCACGATTAGGGAAAAAATTTTGACCAACCAAGACAGGACATCAAGCTATTCTTACAATAAACCCTTTTGGTTTTACAAAGTCTTACTTACAGAAGTCTAGCCCTATTTACGTGTCACCCATCTCACTAGCAAGCTTCTCCCGCCGAGCTCCTGGTGACCTTAGCCCTTAGGGTCGACAAATTTCACCCCAAGATGGAGGGCTTTGAGAGGCCTCGGCGGGCGGGCAGCGCCCTCTTGAAGTTGGGCCAAGGCGCTTTTGGCCGCCTTACTTGCCCGACCCAGCTTCTCCTCGAGTTCTTTCATCTTGGCCTTGGACTCGGGAGAGGTCTTCGACGAGGCGGCTGCCTGGTCCGCGGCGGTCTTGTTTCGTTCTTCGGCTTTTGCTTGCTCAGTTTCAAGCGCCTTGGCCGACCTCGTGCGCTCGTCCTCAACGGCTTTATATGCATGTTCCCGCTCCGAGTTGATGCCCCGCTCCAGCTCAGCCTTATGGTTGGCCTCGAGTGCCTCCACCACCCTGCGGAGGCTGGTAATCTCTTGGGTAGCTCCTGTCGCCTTTTGCGCGGCCTCCTCCCGCTCGGCTTGAAGGTCCTCCACAAGCTTAGAGCGCGCTGCCAAGGCATCTTCCCACACGTCGAGAAAAGCCTTGAGCATGTCAGAGTGTGTTTGCAGGCCCTGCAGCCCTTGGGAGACAGAGGTGATGGCCTGCGGGGCTCAAAGGGTCAGCAGGGTATACGCCAGAGGAGCGGTGGAGGCGAAGGAAATCGACAAAACTCAAGCTAGAGGTTCGAGGAAAGCTCTTGTACCTGGATGAGGCGGCCCTCAAAGGCTGCACGGGAGTACGCGACAGGGCCGCTACCAGAGGATCCCGAGGCGGTGCCGCCTGCAGCTGCCGCTGGATCTTCGGAGGTGTGACCTTCGGGCGCTTTGCCATGGGCGCCTGAGTCTCGAGCTTCCTCCCGAGGGGGCTTGACTCGCCCCCACGCTCTGTCCCGGTGGCGGCCCCGTCTCCCACAGCGAGAGGGTCTCTGGCTTCTTCGTCAGCGGTGGCCCTGGCCAGATCCACGACTAGGACCTCGGTGTCTGCCGCGACTTGAGCGTCTTCGGGATCGATGGCTTGGGAGGTCACCACCGTTATGGTCGGGACTACCTCGACGGTCGCGACAGGATCTCCTCCAGCGCCATCTTCTTCGGTGGCTTCAGGTGGATCGGCGTCCTCGTCGGCATCAACCTCGCCGGTGCCATAGTCCTCGCTGGTTGCGGGGAAGGGCTCTTCCTCGTCTGGATCGTCGAGCCCTTGGTCGAACTCGCGGACCAGGGCTTGGCCCTGGGGGCTCGAGGGCCTGTGTTTCTGGGCCGAGGGTTTGCGGGGTCCAGCACGTAGTCTACCTCCTCTTCTCCTTCAGACCCGGACTCCCCCTGGACGATAGTCATTGTCAATATGGGCAGGTGTTGAGCTCGGGCGCTCAAGGTCTGCGATTAAGAGTCACTACTAAGCTAAAAAGTGACAAGGAGAGATGAGCAAACGAAGGGCACGAGACCTACCTGGGTCGAGAGTCTCATGGCAGGAGGTCGGCGAGGCCCCCGCCTCCCGAGGTCGGGGAGCGCCTCTTGTGGGTTCTCTGGCTCGACCTTAAAACCCATGGTGGCTCTAAGTCCCCCGCGGCAGAGCTCCTGGGCCTCCCTCTTGGGTCCTTGGGGCCGCTTGAGGGCCCAAGGACTTGGCAGCTGCCGCCGCGCTCAGCTACTACAAGGAGGACATGTCAGAAGGAGAAGAAAAGCAAGCTCTGGGTCATGACTTATGGGAATCCTTACTGCTTCTTGGCCGGCCCATTCGAGTGGGGCTTTTAGCCTCACGGTCGTCCACCTTGCCCGAGGTGGTTTCTTCTTCCTTCTGTTGCTCTTGCCCCCGCCAGCAAAGGGGAGCAACTTGGCCGTGGTCAAGCAACTCTTGGTGGTCTCATGAGCACAACGAACGATCGTGAAAAGCCCCGATGAAGTACAAATCAAGAGCGGCTTGGGAGTGCCCACCTCGGCTTCCTACAAAAGACGCTTTTTTGGGGACCGGGGATCAAGGGTGTATTCATGCGCCGCCTTCCCAAACATCTCATTCATCCTAGCGGCGACCCAGGACTCCTTCGGCACTGCAAGCAAACAAACTGTCAAGGAGACCCAGAGGTTGAAAGCGAACAAATCTCAAAGGCAAGAAGACGCACCAGACGTACCCTCACGGGTCATATCGTCGCGCCCCGTGATCTCGTAGAACGGGTGTTCCCTCTTCCGAAGGGGGAAAACCCGATTCCGCAGGAAGTCGCAGGCGATCGCCTGCCCGGTAAGGCCGCGCATGGCGCAGATGTGTATGGCGGCGATGGCTTCTTCGTCGACCTCCAGGTCGTCGGACTTCGGGGTCTCCTTCTTTAGGTGATCGGAGTTCCATCGAACAACAACGCCCCGGTCCGGCCCTTCTTCAGATAGAACCACCGCTCGGTCCACGGACCGAGGGAGTCTCGAGATTGGATCTTGGGGAAGGCCCATTGAACCCCCGTTCGTTGCCGGAAGTAAAGACATCCGACCACGGGGTCCTTCCCGGAGCGGAACATGGTGAAGAAGCGAAAGAAGAGCGAGGGGGTGGGAAGGATTCCAAGGAACCCCTCGCACAGATGAGAGAAAATAGAGAGGAGGAGGATGGAGTTGGGCACCAGGTTGATGAGCTCTATCTCGCAGTGAGCAAGGACTGCCGCCATGAAGTCGCTCTCCGGTGTCCGCAGGCCGAAGAGCACATAATGTTCGGTGCACACGAGCTTGTCGTCCCTAGGGTGCGGCTCGGTCTCCCCGTCTGGCAATCTCCACATCGCTGGGTCGAGGAGGCCCAAGCCCTCGAGCTCCCTCATCCTCGCCGATGACATGGTGCTTCTCCCGAGTTTGGCCATGGCGGGCACTCTCAGGCTTGGTCAAGGAGAGGAGAATTGCGTGAGCAGGAGGCTGGGAGGGGAGGAGCGCAGGGAAGTCGGGAAGTTCTTCGAAGGTCGCAGAAGGTTTGAGTTTATAGGCCTGGGTCGACGACGGTTGAAGCCCCTCAAAAGGTGTGCCGGCGACGATTTGACAGATGCAATTAAGGCTTGGGCGGCGATTTCGAGGCGTTGCGGGCATGCGCTCCGATCGATCGGATTCGTACCAGCATCATGGAGTCCAAAGGACGACAGGTGTCTCAAAGCTGAAGTCTTGTCCTGATAATCTCCGCCCGACGTTGACCAAACGTATGAAATCTGGAAGTCTGGCTTCAGCGGCTTCAGGCTCGAGGCCGATCTAGGTCTCTTCCACGACCTTGAGCCTGGGGGGCTAGCTGACGAGGACTGGAAGGTTTCTGTCAAGTCAACGCATGGTCAAGGAGGGCCCCAACCTCTGACATTGTAGTGAAGGACCGCGACCACGAGCTAGCGACGCTCGCTCCCGCATGACCTCGAGCTCGGATGGCGTCCCCCCATTCCCGCTCGACCTCGACCTTGGCTCAGGGGCGTGCGTTTACTCGACGGTTACCAAGACCTGAGTAAAGGCTTCAAGGCAGAAGTGGGCAGCATTTCCGGAGCAGTTACGACCCACTTTCAATGCGCACGAAGGCCACTCCCCCCCGGGAATCTCTCCCATCCATTACAGGCAGCATTCGAGAGGATATAAGGCCATGCAGGGCGTATGTACACAGGACGAACTCACTAGCAATAGCTTGTTGGACACCCACGCACAGAGCGCACAAGCTCGAGTTGTTAACGCACTTTGTAATCGCCATTAGTAAGTTCCTCCACCTTAGGAGAAGACTGGACGTAGAGTCATTACCCTCGCGGGGGCTCGAACCAGTATAATCAGCTGTCTCTTGCTCGTTGGCACCATACCCGACCTTCGTCCGATCCATTGCTGAGCGAAACGCTTCTTGGGTCCTACACTCACACCAACCCCCTCCTCACTTTTGCGGTCAGGCGATCCCTGTTTGGGCCCCAAAATTCGAATTCGGCTCATGCGGCTAACATTAGTGCCAACTAAGTGTTTGGCCACAATTGAGATCAACTTCCGACTTCAGTGAATATCCTAAACTGCCACTTAGAAGAATTTCCAAACTTAACAAAATTTTGGAGCTAGAAATTTCAGACTGCAAATGTGATTTTCATCAAAGTTTGAAGCCTTGTAACTTCAGACCTATAATGATCTAGAGTGTGCATGTTAGTAAAATGAAAACTAGAAACTTTTCTCTATACAAGAGTAGAGTTTTGAGCCCAATCCAACATCAAATGTTAATTTAAATCATAGCATCAAAATTGAATCCAAGTGCTGAAATTCTGGGACTTAGCCATTTTCTCTTGCTTCCAAGTGGGGTCAAGTGAGCAAGCTACAAAAGAAATGTGGGGCAGCCCCAAACTGAAACCAGCACACTCTTCTTCTCATTTTTCCTCCCCCAAGCAGCCATTTCCTCCAGCCAAACCGAACATCACCTCTTCTTCTCATTTCTCTTCAAGCAGCCCCACACGCCTCCTCCAGCTCCTTCCCTGGTGGCGCCCTCTTCCCCAGCTCCTCTTCAGGCTGGAGCTCCCCCCTACTGTCCCTGCTGGCGCCTCCCTTTCCCCCCAAGCAACAGCTCCCTCCTCCTCTCTTCTCTTTGTTCCCCATGTGATATTTTGAGGTAAGGCTTCCTTGTTTTAGGGTTGAGTGTTTCCTGGTTTTGGGGGCAGCAATGGTGGTTTTGGGGTCTTAGGTGAGAAGAGATTTGGGATTTGGATGGGGAATAACCAATCTAGGGTTTGGAGCAAAGTCTGAATTTTCGAGCAGATTTTATAGCTACTGTTTCGGGTTGATTTAAGCAAGTTCTGAGCATCTCCTTATAGGCTGTCTGTAGAGAAAGTTGTGGGTAATGAAATTATCTTTCATTTCCAATCGGAATCACACAATTTCGTTAACCCAGTTGAAAGTTGTGATGATTTTAGTGCGTGCTGCTCTGAAATGCTGAAAATGTGGAGCTGAAACTTGGGCTGCGAATTTAAATTATTTCTAGGCCGAATTAGAAATTAATTTTGCCTGAGAAGTTGTAGGAAATTTTGTGTACGTTGTAATAATGTTATCATTTACTCAATTCCATGAAGTATGGCAATTTTTATGATGAAATTGGTGCATGCTGTTCTGAAACTCTGAAATTTCTGAACTCTGAAACTGCTCTCTATTCTTGGCCAAACTGGGAATTCTCTAGACAGATTCTGGATGATTGGCCAAAGCTAAGTTGTAGTTCTATGTCTTGCGGTCGTTTCGAGTCTAAGTTTACTCAATTTGGCTTTGTGGTTAGAAAGGTATGGCCATTTGTGTCGATGTCTGTCCTGAAACCGGGCGAGAGGGTTGGATCATTTGGGTGTGGAGACTCAAATGTTGTAGTCTCGCCTGTGTTGGTTAAGGACCGATCCGTTGTTTGCCATGTTGATCGAGCACCCTTGTTGATCGTGATGCCCGATATAATGGTACGGTAAGCCACCCTTTCATGGCATACTACTGATGGGTCATGCCCTCATGCGATTGGACGTGGTTGAGGGCGCAGGCCTAGCCGACTCTCGAGGGCTAAGCGAGGCTTGAGCCGCCGAGGAGGTTGCTAGATGCTCGGCCGCATGAGGATGGTTCAACGAGTAGATATGGATGGGAGGAGGGTTGACATGAGGTTCCTTGTGGCACATGTCGTGCGATTGATGATCCTCGCAAGGTGAATAAGTTTATTCAATTGCCGCGCCTCGGATATGAGCACGCTTTGTATCATCCGACACTTCAACGTAGTAATAACTTAAATTGAAACTAGTTGGTATACTTGATGCTTACTTGTTCATGATTTTATTTGTTCTCTTAAATGTTTAAATTCAGCTCTCACTTTAGCAATAGGTGTTGTACATAACTGCTACAAAATTTGTAAATTGAGTAGTTGAATGTGAAAATGAACCAAAGTTAAGCTTTTATGCACTTTTACCTTAAGCTTATCCCTTGCTACATCCAAATGCATATTCCTTCGAGTCGGTCATATATGGACCACGGAAGTCTTATGAGTACCTTCTCAGACTCATGCTTCGCTTTGTGGTTTTCAGTGAGGACTCGACGGGTGTGAGTTCTGTCTGCATCGCTTCTCGGTGGCTCAAGGGGCACCGAGTAAAAGCTAGCTCCACGATAAATGCCCGGAAGTGTTCAAGGGTAGGACACTTCCGGAGATATCTGACTTTTGGGTTGAATTTGGTGGTTGTTCATTTATTTTGTTGTAAAGTTAACTTTAAAACTTGCTATGGCTATGTTTAATTACTTGGCTACTCCGTTGTTGAACCTCGTTGTATCATCTGCATTTAACTCCCATCGTGATGTTATTGCTATCCATGTCGTTGTTTATGTTGTGGTTGTAGTTGTGATATATTTGTTTAGTTATTTGTTTCTTATGCCTGCTGAGTGGGGCGTCTTGCCGAAATTTTGTAGATTTTACGAGTCTAAGTAGAACCTTGTGTGTTGTCTATTTGTGAGTCTTTATCTGTTGTTGTTAGTCCTTGCCTTGTGTGGTTGTCTAGTTTGTCTTTGTGCCTTAGGTTGTAGTTGTTTTGTTGTGCTTCGCTGCCATGTGTCTCTGGTCGTAAAGTTTTGGGTTCATTGCCCCTTTATGCGAATTGGATTGATATGGCAACGAAACCGTATGCGAGGCGATCTTGGGCGAAGTTTCGGTTGCATACCGGGGAATACTGGGATTGTTGTCGAGCTATTCAATTGGTTCGTTGTTGTCCTAATTGCTTGGGTGTTAGCATCGTGAGCACCATCGGTGATCCATTGCTAGCCTCCAAATCCAATGAGGGCGACCGGGCATTCGAATAACCCGAGGACGGTCTGGGCGGCTCCTCACAATCCTGATCGTCGACACCTTTCTTCCTGGTCTCACGGCGCCGGTTATCCTCTCGTCCGAGCCGCCGCCGCCGCCGCCCTCGGCGCTCAGCGAGAAAGGACAAGAAGACCACCGCGCGAAGATGTCAACCTTCCGAGGAGGTGAACCCGGGGCGCCCGCGCCGCCGCCTGCACCAAAGAAGTCTCAGTGGTACCACACCACCCGGTCTGAGAGGACACCGGCAGAGAGGAGACCCGGTCTTGCATGTAATCCAGCGCATGCCGAGCTCCACAACCGCTCCTCGATGGGAGGGCCCTTTAAGGTGGTCTCAGATCTCGACCCGGGCGGTCCTACTAACAACGAGACGATCAAGAGTCAAGCTAACTCCTTCAACGTGGAGTTGTTGCGCAAATTTTACCCCTAAAGCTGTAAGTACCCAGCAGTTCACTCTGATCGGTTGTGTGGGCGAGTTTTTCCCCTGGCTGATCAGCGACTACTGGCGATTAGCAAAGTTGTTTGCCTTCAAGACTTCTGCTTTATTCTCCTTGCTTGCCCCTTGGTGGTGATATTGCAGGGGGGTGTTGTGAGTTCTGCCGGTTTGGCCGCTCCTTGTTGGTCTGCGGTAACATCTGGTATTCGCGTCGAGAGAGGATGGGCGACCAGGAGCGTGAGTGTAGCACAGTGACTCAAACGCGGCTCGCACACCTCGGGTTAGCTCCACGAAGCACCGCTGGCTGTCACCGCGAGCACTGCAAGCCCAATACCACTCTCAGAACTCGTTTCATGCCACGCGATGTCATGGCTGATTCCAAATCACAAGAGCCTAAGTTCCAAAGAAAAGGACCATGACATACCCGCGCAAGAGCTTGCATTCTTCAATATGTTTCCTGCATACTTTGCATAACGTTTAATTGTGTTTTCAGTATCTACATGCAATCGCAGATGAAGTGCTGGAGCATTGACCTGATTCAAACATCCAAGACGGCCCCGTGGTGGCCTGGCGAGCAGGTGGGCAGTCATGCCCTGCTCGTCGGGTGGTAAGTCCGCGTGTGGGCCTAGCGGGCAGGTGGGCGACCACACCCTACTCACCGGATGTTGGCTTCCGTGACCAGCTTGGGGGCTGGTCGCCCGGTGACCTATAGCAAAGATAAGTTGCTCGCCTTGGCAGTATTGACTTATCTTTCGCATCTACACCCTATTGGGTTGAGTTGTGCGTGGTTGTCACTGGCCCCGCTACCCTGATGACTCCTCATTGATAAAAGGAAATGCCCGGCGTTTGCATTGCAAGGACGGGTGACCGGGAGTGCGAGTGTGGTACGATGACTCAAACACGGCTCGCACACCTCGGGTTAGCTCCGCGAAGCACCACTGGCTGTCACCGCGAGTGCCGCAAGCCCGATACCGCTCCTGGGAGCCTGTTTCCTTGTTGTGCAACACTGTGGTCAGGTTTCAAGAGATCATAAGGATATAAGTTCCAAAGGGGCAGGAGTTAGTGACACCCTTGTGCAAAGACTTAAGACTTTGCTTGACTACATCCTGCATGTTCTGCGTAATCTTTGTTCGCGTTATTGCAATCACTCAAAAAATGCCTAAGTATCGGCCTAACCTGAGTGTTTAGGTTCGCATCATGACAAGGCTGGGGGCTGAATTGCCCGATGATTGAGTTGGACAAGCACAACCAAAACGCGGACAGACAAATATGCACAGGTAAAACCAGAAAATGCCAACTTCATTACAATTGCTAAGAATGTTCTGGCATACAAAAAAACAGGAACAAGACGAAACAAAGAAAGTGAAGGAAGCAGCCAGGCCATCGCTTGTCGTTATGCACTTGATGTGCCCATCGTCCCTCGACCTCCACTCCGGTACATCGCGAAGTCCGGGCCCTCCATCGCCATCATGCCGACAATGTGCTTCAATTGCGGCACGCTAAGTGCCTTGTCGGGACCCGAATATGCAAATCCGACCCTTTGTGTATTCAGCACTAGACCAGATCACGCTTAGTGCACACAGCCTCAACATTGGTACATATCATACCATAACCAACGTAAATAATAAGTACTTTAATTAAATACTCAAACTAGTTGATTGACCTTATGGTCAAGTTACAAAAGATACGACGCAGGCTTAAGACTTATTAAAATATTCAAATGCAAATGAAATAAATTAAACTCGTGGCGCCAACCAATTTGCCACAGTAACCGATCGGGCTTCGCTCCTTAGTTCGCGGCTCCTCTGATACTCCTCCTCCCGAAAGGGGTTGCTTCTTCTTCAACCGGTTGTGTTGTTGTGGGGTGAGTACTTTGAGCACTCAAAGAAGTCATGCATGTAATGCAATGCTAATATGCTACATGCATGTCTTAGTACAAAGGATAGGCTGTGGTTCATGCGCAGTACAGCATTCAAAGTAAACAGTAATAGATTGCAAAGCGGTAAAACAATAGTAGGAATAGTAGCTTTCACAAACAACTCAATCGTAAACCTTTTTCCATCTTAAGTCAAGTTCATCATTACCAACCCAAGCATTTTCCATAAACAAGTCATTTTCATGAAAATCTAACCCTTGACTGTAATCACCGAGTGATGCTCAATACCGTGAGCACGGCTATTCGAATAGGTTGTACACTCTACAGAGGTTATACACTTTACCCACAAGATACAGTCAAATACCACCAAAGAAAATAACCGTAATAAAGCCTTTCCAAAGTTCCGCTTAAACCCAAAGATCGCCGCTAGGGTTTCAACACCGGAGGACATTTGGTTACACCCAGGCCCCCCCTCTTGCGCCATGTGAGTTCTCACCGCCTCTCGGTGCCCCACACCACCACTTGCGAAGTACTAAAGAATAGATTTCCCGGTTTACTCAGCTAGGTCCGGCCCCATTACGGAGCTTGTGGTTGTATGAAAGACTCAGTTCAAATGCTCACAAGGTTAAGTCCTTAGTTGACCGAGGCAAGACTAACCAAGAATGACCTTAAATATCCAAAACCAATAAAACCAAATACGACCGCCTAGTTGCCACTCTTGGCCCACCAGAAACAATCTTGCCACATGCCTCAGTCTAAATCATTTTCCCACCCCGGTTCTTTACCATTGCACCACGTGCCATCATCAACTCAATAACACATGTCTCATTCACAAAATACGTTCCATATCTCATTAAGTCAATATTAACTTTGGTATTCCAAAATCATGAAATTTCCAGGGGATTGAACTAGGAGTGTACTTTTAAGGTTAACAATATCCAATTCATTTGTCACAGCAAAATCTCGAGAAACGAACGAATGTGAAGCTCCTGAGTCAAATAATACATGGCTGATCTTGAGTTGACTAGGAACTTACCGAGCACGACGTTCAGAGCACTCTGACTTAAATGCGGGAAATATGGTTGATTCTTCCTCGTGAATGCTCATGTGTAGCTCCGGCTTGTGTGGGTCCTCGCTTCCTCCTTGGGTAGGGTCTTAGCCGGGTGCTCCCTAGGTTGAAGCGCATTTGGGGTCACAACTCCTTTCTTGGGACACATATTGGCGAAATGCGAGGCCTCATTGCGCTTGTAGCAGCGTCTTCGACATCCGCTTGATTTCTCCGCTCGTTAACAACCTTGATCGGGTCTCGAGGGGTTTGTCCACCGGTCTTGGCATTGGCGGTGTCTCCGACACTGCTCCTGGCTGAATCGGTGAATTGCTGAGGTATCATCCTTGTTTTCTCGATGACCCCGACGCCCTCCTTGGCCGAGCCATACTGGCGCTTATGATTGTCGCCCGCCTTGCGCTTTGTCTTCCAAGATGAGCGCCTTGTTTACCAGCTTCTTGAAAATCCGAAAAGTGTGGGTAATTAGTCCCACCAGAGACCAAGATTGAGCCCTTTCATAAAGCGAGATTGCCTTGCCTTTGTCTCAAGGTTATGTCATCCGGTATAACATGCTAACCGAGTGAATTTATTAGAGATAATCGCCACCGTGTCTGGCCTCCTTGTTTCAGCCTTCGAATTCCTCCTTTTTCAGCTCCATAATACCCTCCGCACATGGAATTGACGGAAGCTAGGTGAATTCTCCCAAGTAATCTCCTACGGGTTCTCTGCGATCTTGAGAGTTTTCCCACCATTCGGCGGCCGTTCCTCTAGCCGGTGAGAGGCATAGAGCACCCTCTCGTGTCCTTCACACCGGGTTATGTGCAATTTTTCGATAGTTCTCAACCAATCGCTGCGCCTCGAGTGGATCGGCATTGCCCGAGAATGTCGTGGCGGCGTCCTCATAAAATCGGACAACCTTGAATGGGGACGGGCCCATTGTTCATGGCTCGATTGTTGGCGATCGCTCGGTGGTTGATCTTTGTCTTGTTGCCATCATAGTCTGTGCATCGCTTGAGTCTCATGGCCGCGAGAAATGCTCCTAAATTCTGATATCCATCAAGCGGTGCCGCGGTGGTGGCGCACCGTTCGATGCCTCTGGGCGCGAACCACCGCCTCCCCTGCCCGTTGTTGCAAGTGTTCACCATCTGCACTGATTGCTTGGTGGTTTAGAGATAAGGGGAAAAGAATAGATACATAGAGGAAATTATGGGGAAACAGTGTAACTTAAATAGAACCATTAAACATTTAAGCATTAATAGTAATAGGTATGGTTGCTTACATAGCCTAGGGACTATGCAATCACAAAATCACCACAACATCACATCAAATCTGTTCATTACAACATCGCATACTAATGTTCGAATAAAAGACGCGACTCAACGCAGTGAGTCTCAACGCAAAAAGCGCCAATCGACATTCTCGACAAAGCATCACTCATCGAGCCAACCCGGCCGGCTCGCTGATCACGTGAAACCGCGGGTGAGTGGCATCGGGAACAACCGTCCCCATGCCCTCCCATGGGCGCACTGGGGCACCACCGCCGCGGGTCTCAGCTGGCCGGCGCTGCTCCTCGGCTCCTCCTCGTCGCCGTTGCGAGCTCCATGACGGCGTCCCGCTTCTCGCCTCAGTAAAGAGCCTCCTCCAGCTCGGCGATCCTTTGTATTGCG
This sequence comes from Guadua angustifolia, assembly GCA_036346375.1. Taxonomy (NCBI): domain Eukaryota; kingdom Viridiplantae; phylum Streptophyta; class Magnoliopsida; order Poales; family Poaceae; genus Guadua; species Guadua angustifolia. Next base: position 6,675,422 of record CM070519.1, on the reverse strand, counting down.
TGCATGCGTCTCTCGTAAGGCCTCCTCGCCTCCTCCAAGGTGCGGTGAGACGGCCTGCAGCTCAGTAGTCGTGGCATCCATCACCTCCTCCGTACCGCAGCAAACCGGCCCAGTGCACGCGGGCGGCGTCCTCTAGCTCCAAGCGAGCTCGCAGGGTCCACCGCGTCTTGGTGCACACGGGCGGCGATCCCACTCCAGAGCCGTGGTCCTCGCCGATCCATCGCAATAAGCAACCCGGCACACTCAGATGCCCGCCAGAGCTAGCTCGCTTCACTACGAGGCGGGCGAACGACTAGCACGCTGCGTGCTCCGAGCCGTACAAGGTCAAGTCGCCTCCCATCCGCGAGTAATCCTTGACTATCCAAAGGGACTTGTAGAGTGGACGATCGAAGCCTCCCAACACCTGGAGCATCCTCTAGAGCTCAGCTGCGTAGACTCCGTGACGCCACCAAAGAGTGAACCATCCGTGATCTCCAAAGCAACGCGGCCAAGACTAAAATTTTAAAAGAGCATAAAGGTAGTAGCAGAATACAGCAGAGATATGAAGTAAGGAAGAAGGGATAAGTCAAGATTTCTTTGATTATTCTTGTCCAAATTTTATTCTTTAGAAATTAATTTGGACTTTTCTAAAACGGCCAGTCTAACTAGGGTTAAGTCCTACAGTCAGTATGGCTCTGATACCATCCCTGTCGTGCCCCGAATTTTCACGGATTCGGACACTCAGTGTATGCCGCACTAGTCCAGATTACGCTTAGTACACACAGATAAACAAAGTTGAAGTACCACAATCATACACCTGAAATAAATAATAAAGTACTTCAAGCATAATATAGTCGAGTTACATGACCTTATGGTCGCCTTACAAAATTCAGCACGCAGGCGATAAATATCATCGCATACCAAGTTCATTCAATGAAGCAAAATACGATAAGCGAACCACTCCTAGCCACAAAGCTCGAAAGTACGGCTCAACCCTTAATCCTCCCCGCCTTCGATTTAACTCTTCATTCCAAGCCGCACGGCTTCTTCTTCTTCTCGAGGTTTTTGTCGATGCAAGGGTGAGTATACAACATACTCAACAAGTCATGCACAATGCATCTATTACTACATGCATGGCTTATTCCAAAGGAAAGGCTTAATTGGTTATTTTGCATAAAGCAAATTTCTTTTAATAGGTAATCCTATTAGCTTGAAAGCAATAAAATCAGATTATTAATAATTAATTTTTCAATTCTTTTTCAAGAGTTTTGGCACACGTTTCTAGTTTCATTCATACGCCTTTTTGGCACACGTACCACCCATCCCATATTTTTATTTTGAAAATCTAACCCTTGATTGTAATCACCGAGCAATGTCCAAGATCATGACACGGCTATTCAATAGATTCACACACACACTGCAGAGGTCAGACACTTTACCCACAGGATACATCGCTCACCACACAGCGATTGATTGCAACAAAGTCTTTCAGAGACTAACATTTAACCGTTGAACCCTCCGACATTTCCCTTCTAACACTTCCTCACTCAGAGCCAAGTTTAGACAGGGCAGAACTGCTGAATGGGTACCAAGCCGTAGCACAGTACGCTTCCCACAGCTTGCAACCGATGTGCACCGTCACCCCGAGGTTTCAAAGGAAAGAGGTTAGAAACCTACTTAACTAGGTCCGTCCCATTCCTGATAAGTGGTTGTACACGTAACTCAGTTCAAAGGCTCGCAAGGTTAAGTCCTTAAGCTCGTCCCGCAAGACATCCAATTTAAACATCTCGCACACAGCCTTCACAATCTTTCACACATCCTGTTGCCACACGAGCCCACCGCATGAAGCCTTCTTGCCACTTGCCCCGTCCAAATCAATTCCCACCCCACTTTTGCTTTTATTGCAACACATGCCAATATCCATCAATTCACGAATAGCACCAAGCCTGAGTTACTATCCTAATCCATGACATAATCGCACTTTTTCAAAAATACGCCCATAGTTGTTTAGTCAATATTCATTTGCTATTTGAAAGACATTCAACGATATGAGCAAGCTTGCGACTAATCACGGTCTAGCCTCCGTGTTGGCACCATATTAGCATCCAACATAATTTAAACATCCTAGGGTGACAAGGTATTCAGGCATATAATGACATTAATAAGGTGGCATAATCCAATTGGTATTTTAGCTACATTTCCCACAATAAGCAATATCATTTTTAATTAATATAGCATGCATAAATTGAATCGAAATACATTTTTAAAATCTAGGGGCAATATGGTCAAAGCATGACTTGCCTTCAAACAGCGGTTGGTTCTGGTCGAAGCTCTGCGACGGATCTTCAAATCCTCCCTCGGCGAATTCCGGCGACTCGGAGTCTACGCGCACGCAATCAAACATACAATAGCACTCAATACAGACAGTAAGATCATCACCAAAAATAAAATAAAATTCACCAATAAATAGTTCACATTTTTACAAATTTTTGGGCACTGGAATCACTCAATTCCGAGTTAAAACACAAAAGTTATAGCCTTTACAATATTCTGAAAATTCATAAAAGAATAAACCGAATTATTCATCTATTTTCCACCGATTTTACGGCTATTTTCTCTCGGCTCGACAGTTAGTCGGCACCAAAGCGAGCCACGCCGCACTCGCCACCGACAGGTGGGCCGGATGACGCCACGCCGACGCCAAGACGATCGCGGCGGTCCACCCACGACGCAGTGGGCCTGGTGAACAAGACATAGACCAACCGAGAGGTCGACACACCCGCGGCGAACCATCAAGCCCGATACGATTTACTCTCTACCGTTGGATTCGGATCGACGGCGCCAAGAACTACCCGCGAGCGTTCATCTGTGCGGCCCTCGTGGGTTTACCTCGAAGCGTCCGATGAAGATCTCGACGGCTGGAGCTCGCGAGCGCCGAAGGAAAAGCGGCGGGCTTCGTGCGGAGTTGAAGAAGACGACACAGGCGACGGCGTTCGAAGTCTCCGGTGGAATGAAGTGACCACACGACGCGCCTTTGGCTTGGTGTACTCGGAGGTGGTCTCAAAGGGCGGGGAACTAGCGAGCACGCGGAAGACGAAGAAGAAGCCGAGGAGAGGGAAGAGGCAACTACTGGCGAGCAAGCACGAAGCTACGGTGGATGGGTGAGCGAGAGATGAGGGAAATGAGCGGAAGGAAGTGCTGAGCTTCGGGGTGTACTTCATTCGCGGGACATGCCTCGGACAACGCGCAATATCTCGAACAAGATCCTCGGCTCCCAGCGGCGACGGCATGCCGCTTGGCCGTCCAGAGGCGACGCGATTAACGTCGGCCGTCCGATCAAGATCGGACGGTAATGAGCGAGGCGTCGTTAGGGTTTCCTCCAGCGCGAGCACAATGTTGAGCCGCCTAACATCTGTAGCTATGAATTTCTCGACTTTTTCAATAAAAAATAAATGTAGAAATTCAAAGTAATTGTTTAGGGCACTAAAATACTAGAAAAATTCTAGAAAATTCTAGAAAATATTTCAGAGTATTTTGAGCCTAAATAAAATATTAGTTTTAATTTTTGATAATTATATTTTCTGATATTTAATTACTCAAGAGAAAATGATATAAATAAATTCCAATTAAATCCAATAAATCCCAGTAAAAATTAGATAAATTCAATTAAATGCAATTAAATGCAAATAAAGATTAATTAATTCATAAAAATTCAAATAAATCCAAAATTTAAAATTTGGCCAAATTTCGGGATGTTACACCCCTCAAAACCTTGCACACTTCAACGCTTCACGCCGAACGCAAAATAAACAACAATAAATAAATAATACAGAGAGAAACTCAAGTCAAAAATTCAATTAAAATTCACTAACAGAAAGAGCTTGATTTTACAAATTTATAGAAATTGGAATCACTCAAATCGGAGTTAAAAGCGCAAAAGTTATAAGCGCTTGAAGTTTCAAAATACATTTTAAATCAATAATCCGAATTAAATAAATATTTTCTTTTTCGAAAAATAATTATTGCGTCATACTGTGACACGGTCGCCACCAGAGAGTGACACGTGGCCTTGCCGACATCGAGACCGACCGGGCTCCGTCGTGGCGTCGCTAACATGATGTCGGCCGACGACTCGTTATCTCGGCAGTGGGACCCACGCGTGATCGCCACCGACGTCACCGGTTCGGTCGGCCGACGTGTGGGTCTGCGGTTGTCGGTGACATCGTGCGCGACAAAGGCAGTGCGGCGTTCGGTGCCAGCCATGCGTCCGCGGCGTGATTGGTCTGCGGTCGCGATCCGAGCCGCTGTTTCTAGATCTAATGGATGAGGTTAAAAGGTGAGGTTTATCGTTTTGGGGCGACGGAACTCACCCGGCGCTGATCCGGATCGCTCTACCGGTGAAGCTCGTGGCTCACGCGACGGCGCCGCGACTGGGCGTGCGTCGAGACGAAGAAGACGACGCGGCCGACGCGCCCCATGCTCCTCCCGTGAAGAAGTAATGCTCCGACGCGTTTGAAAAGGTGAGTCCGGGTAGCACAGGCGACGGCGGAGGATCACCGCAGCGATTTAAACGACGCTGAAGAAGTGCGGCGGATGGCTAGAGGATTCGGCGGTCATCGCAAGCAAGAGCGCAGCGGCGACTTCAAGCGGCGTGAAGTGTACGCTAGATGCGCGCGCAAACCAAGGAACACAGGGGAGAGGTGGCGCATTAAATAAGGGCTCTAGGCGCCCGTAAGCATTGCGAATCCGCGAGGAGTCAGTGGCGGCGGTGAGTCCGGGCGACTCGAAAGGATCGACGTGGGCGCTACTGAGTAGCTCTTGGATGAAGATCGGACAGCATGGGCGCTTAGGGTTTTCCGAGTTGGGCATACGAGTTGTTCGACCCAACACTGCTCATCCGGATTTTTAATTTTTTCCGATTAAAAATAATTCCAAAAAATCAATTAATTCATTTGGGGCATTAAAAATACCGGAAAAATTCTCGAAAAATTCTCAAAAATATTTTAAGACATTTGTGACTAAATAAAATATTTTCAGCAAAATTTTATTTTAACTTTTCTATTATTTAATTAATTTGGCAAATGGCTTAATTCAAAATAAATCCAAATAAATTCCTAAATTTCTCAAAATTCAAAATACCATTTTAATGCAAGAAAAGCAAAAATTGGGTGTTACAAACTCCCTTTATCGAATCTCGACTCGAGATTCTGTATCGACTTAAGGAATAGGTTAGGAATTCTTCTTCAGTCCTCTTCGCTTCCCAAAGTTGCTTCACCTCGGAATGGTTACTCCTCTAATCGAACTCATGTACAGGTTGGTCGATTTATTTCTTGTTTCTCGATCCATTGTGTCCAAGATCTTCACCGCAACTTTTATGAGTCAAATCTTCCCGCAATGACCGACTCTAATCTAAGATTCTTTCTTACGCACTTGAGAGATTTCTTTAATTGTGACACATGGAACACATCATGCACACTGCTAGAGATCATGCAGAACTCCAAATGACACGCTACTTCACCTCTACGACTTAGGATCTTGAATGGGCCAACATATCTTGACGCTTAACTTCCCTTTGGTATGGAACCTCTAACTCCTTTGAGTGGGGTAACTCGAGATACGTAAAATCTTCGAGCTCAAAGCTCAAATCCTCGCATGGCGATTATCAAGATAACTCTTCTCGCCTTTGATTGCTGCAATTTTCATCCTTTCCCTAATCATGGCTATCTCCGCTTCTTCACTCAAGAATATCCGCCCAAACATATGACGCTCTCCTGCCTCATTCCAATTCAACGCATTCAATGGGTCTTCCATATAGCGCTCAATGGCAACATCTCAAACTTGCTCGGTAATCTTGTTATAGCCGAACTCCGTGCAGACGGGCAAGCACTTGTCCCACGATGTTGTATAAGCCAATGCACATGCCCTCAACATGTCCTCCAAGATTCGATTAACTCTTTCCATTTGCCCATCCGTCAGTGCGGGTGATACGCAGGTCTTGAAGTTCGACGGTCCCTAAGGCCTCATGCAACTTATCACAAAATCTTGAGGTAAACTGGTACCTCCGTCTGACACGATCTTTTTTCGAACTCCATGTAGACATACAATTCTTGACATATACAACTGCTAAGCGTCCCCCTCGAGTATGTAGTCTTTATCGTATGAAGTGAGCAACATTTGTCAAACGTCCACTATAACCCATATGGAGTCATACCTCTCACGAAGTCCTTGGCAAACCGGTAATGAAGTCCATTCCGATTTCTCCCATTTCCACTCGAGTATCTTCAAGGTCAGAGTAACCCCGCCGCCTCCGATGCATTGCTTTTGACTCTTTGGCATATGTCGCGACAACGCAACATGCTCTCGCAACTTCACGCCTCATGCTTGGCCACCGCAATCTTTCCTTCGTGTCTTGATACATCTTAGCGCTTCCCGGATGAATAGAGTACTTGGAGTCATGAGCTTCCTCCGTAATCACTGCTTGGTTCCTTCTTAAAGCAGACGCAAATGTGATTCCTAATCCACAATGTACCTTGCTCATCCAAATTTTGAAATCCTTCACCTTTGCCTTCCTCCATTTTATCCTTAATCCTCTAAATCTTGACATCGCTTTTTCCGTCCTTCACGAATCTGATCTTCCAGTAGGCTTCACTTCTAGAGCGGCTATAAACCTTTTTAGGCACAACTTCCACTTCAAATTTTCAAATTCCTTGCACAACTCAACTCGCTTTTCTCCACCAACATGTTCACTGCACGGCTCTTCCAATTTTAAAGCATCACCACCACATTGGCTTTCCCGGTGATAATGAATCCCAGATTGTAATCCTTAATTAGTTCCAACCACCTCCTCCGCCTCATGTTCAGTCCGATTGAGTAAATATATATTTAAGACTCTTATGGTCCGTGTACACCTCACACTGCTCAATTAGATAGTGCCGCCATAACTTCAAGGCATGCACCACGGTACCGCTAATTCCAGATCATGCGTCAATAGTTCTTCATGCGCGTTCAATCGCCTGGATGCATATGCACCTTCGCTTTCAGATTAACATGCATCCTAGTCCTTGGCGCGATGCATCACAAGATATATCAAAGCTCGCTTAGATCCCGTAGAACTAACACCGTGTCGTTGTCAAACATTTCTTCAACTCCCGAAAACTCGCCACATTCCAGGCGCCCATGCAAACTTCTTCTCCTTTTTCAACAATTGTAAGAGGTCTCGCAATCGCTGAGAATCCTTCAATAAATCGATGGTAATAACCGCCATTCCAAGGAAACTACTTAATTTGAGTCACCGCTTTTGGTGGCTCCCAATGCAACATCGCTTCTACCTTACTTGGTCAATGCACACCTTTCAAGGCCACCACATGTCCAAGGAATTCCACCTTGTTCTTCCAAATCACACTTGCTAAACTTAGCTTAAAAGTTGTCGCTTCCCTTAACTTCTCCGTAACTAGCTTCCGGATGTTCGGCATGCTCTTCTCTCGCCTTGGAGTAGACTAAAATGTCATCTATGAACACAACAACGAACTTGTCCGTATTCCATGAAAACCTTGTTCATCATGTTCATGAAATATGCAGTGCATTTGTCAAACCAAAGGACATAATCAGAAACTCAGAGTGCCCATATCTTGATCTAAAATGCGGTCTTCGCACATCCTCCGATCTAATCTTCACCGGTGATATCCTCGATCGAGGGTCGATCTTGGAGAAAACTCCACTCCTCTCAATCGGGTCAAATAGGTCATCGATCCCGGTAGTGGGTACATATTCTTTATAGTGACCTCGCTTAGTGCTCGATAATCCACACACATCCGATAACTTCCATCCTTCTTCTTAACAACAGAACCGGTGCTCCTGTGGTGACGAATCGGTCCGATAAATCCCTTATCCATTAACTCCTCAATCTGTTTCTTCATTTCCACTATGATGGGGACGGGTGTTCTCGATCATTCGGTGAGATGATGATACGTCGATTTGGGGTGTTGATGGCACCGAATTTAGGGCTTCCAACCAGCAGGTCGGGAACTTCACAATCGCAATGCCAAATCCACACAGATACAAGATCCAAACGATCAATTGTTCCTGCAAGAAATTGAGAACCCGCAAGAACAAAGCATGAAGCAATCTGAAAATATAGTATTGAAATCAAAAGGAACAAGTTGAGGTTCTGCCGTTTTCGGGCGGCGTCTAGTCGACACGCCGCGCAAACGCGAGGAGGACGCACACGGGTCTACCAAACACAAACAAAACCTAGATGACAACGCATTTATGGCTGGGGCATTATATAGGTGGAGACCAGACTTAGGGTGCCCAAATTAGGTAGGCCACCACCCTAAGGTCGGCCACCATGCAACCCTAACCATACATGGGCCCATAGGCTCAAAAAATAAGGTGGCAACAGCACCTCAGAATTTCTGTCCCGTGAGATTGTTTTGTGAATTCCCATCGCTCCAAGAGGAATTTAGCATTGGGACTAGATCCATTGGAAAGGTTATCTCGATACCTTTCAAACGAGTGGTCGACGCTGAAAACGGAGTCCGGAGCCCAAGTTATGTCCGTTTGAAGTACTGCTGCTCCTGGATGGCCGAACCGACTCAGCGATGAACCGGCTTGATCTTGGGCCTTCCTTGGCGTGTGGGCTGTCTCGATGGGTGTTCTTGACGTGCTGGTCCAGCAAAGGTGGGTGGAAAGGCCTTGCTTCGATTGAGCCTCCAGCGTTGTAGACGATGTAGCATCAGAGGGGAAGAAGGGCAGCAGTTAGTATCCTTGGTTGTGATGTCCTCATCACACTAGCTCATCGATTGACATCCGGATAAGGTCTTAGCTATCGGGCTGTTCTTGTACTAACTCGACATAAACTCTATGTCCTCGTCTGGTGGCATCCTGTAAATCCTCTAGAAATACATCCCGTATTCTCGACAACCGGTACATCTTCTATGCCGACGCTCACACTATTGACCATCAACTGTCCCATCCCGAACGGCAAGCTTACTGAAACTCTATTTTTCTCCCGCTTGGACTCTCGACCGATATGACTCTTCGTCCACAGTCTAACACAACCTTGTGCTTAGACAACCAATTCCATTCCCAAAATAACATCTAAGGATCCAGGTATCCAACACCACTAAGTTAGCTAGAACTCATTTCCATCTATAAACAACCTTACCCTCGGTAACATCCTACATCGATCGGAGTTCTCGATCCCGGGATTGTACTAGCAATACATGCCTAAGGTTCACCATTTTCAACCCATTGTTCACAGCAGCAAAATCCGATATAAACGAATGTGAAGCTCCGTAATCAAATAAAAAGCTATTGCAGTCTTGAGTTGATGAGTAACTTACCCAGGATGACGTCTGGCGTATTCTCTCTTTGACATCGGCAGTGACATGATTGACTCGCCTACTACCACTGCGGTGGCGCTCCACATTGTGTAGCTCCACGACTTGCTCCTCGGGCGCGAGTGTCTTCGCTGGAGTAGTTCCAAGATCGAAGCGGCTCGTGTCACTCCCCTTCTAGGACAATAGTTGGCAAAGTGCGGCTGCGCATTTGAGCCGAAACAACATCTAACCGCCGATCAGCTAATTCGCTGGGACTGCGTTCCCCAAGCGGTGTCGGTGGTTCCGGAAATTTTGTCCGGCTGTGTCTTGGTATCGTGGTGGTGTCGCTACCACATTCCTTGGCTGAAATCAAGAAGCGTTTGGTGTAACTCTCAAACGCCGCGCTTCCTCGGCGTGTTCCCTCATCGCTATCTCGCGCTTCCTGTTGTCTCCGGCTCTTGCGCTTGTCCTCCAATATCACGCTTTGTTCACTAGCTCCTGGATGTCCGGAAGGTGTGGGTTATGAGTCCCACCTCGCAACCACTGAATTCAGATCCTTTCATGAAGCGGAATTTGCTCGCCTGTCGTCTACTGTTACGTCCTCAAAAGCGTAAGCGTGCAACCTGCGTGAACTTATTCAGATATTTGGACACCGTCCGATCGCCTCGCTGGTGTCCTAAACTCCTCCTTTTTCAACTCCATTATGCCTTCGGCACATGATACCGCCGAAAGCAATCGTGAACTCCTCCCACCGATGTCCTATGGGTGCTCATGAAGCGAGCTGATGGTTTTCCCACCATTCGGCATAGTTCCTTCAAGTCGATGAGAAGCATAGAGTACCCTCTCATTTCCTTCACACCGGATAATGTGCAACTTCCTCTCTATCGCCCTCACCTAATCATCCGCCTCCAATGGATTGGCATTTCCGGAAAATGTAGGCGGCCGAGTCATCATGAATTCCCAGCGACACTTCGAGTGTGGCCTCTGACCGGTTGACACGTTAGCTTGGGCGGCGGCCGGCGTTTGGCCGGTGACTCATCTGATTGCGCATCATGGCATGCATTAACTCTGTACGTGCGAAGAAAGGCTCCAAAGTTCGCAGTGATATCAATCGGGCGGTGCTGGTTGGGGTCCTTGTCCTTCACCATCGATGTTTCCAGCTGAGCGTGAACCACTCCCATTTCCTCCCTGGTTCCCACGAGTGTTCACCATCTGTCGATTGCTCCATAGTTTAGAGACGAGAGGGAAATAAGAGTAGACAAGTAATAGAATACTTATGCGGTGTTAGAGGTGAAGTAGCAAAATCCAACTTTATTACTTTATTACTTTATTAATACCGAGGTATGATTGCTCACAATGCCTATGGGCCATGCAACACATACCTGTCACTCACAAGCATGAAAGAAGCAAATCAAGCTAATACTCGAGTCAAACGCCTAAGGGTGACTCTATTCTAAGACGCGACTCAACGCAGAGTCTCAACCGCTAATCCTAAAACTCACCTCAAGCCAACCCCCACCGAACTTCGTGGATACACCGGGCGTGTGTCAGTGCTGGTACAAACCTATCCCAACGATTCACAAAGGGGATGCGCTCTTTCCTCAAGGCCTGCTCAACCTTTCATCGTTTCGCTTAACTCTCCACCGGCTCGCTCGCTATGCGCTTCGCCAGGTTCTTCCGTCTGGTCAGTAGCTCAAAGATCTGCACCGGCCAGTCCGTGATAAATACCGTTTCCAGCCCCCAATCCTCCGGATAGAGTGGGCCAGTACTCTCACAAGTTCGAACAGATGAGCCCTCACTCACGTGAACTCGCCACGAGACCTCGAGCAGTTTCTCGAACCGCCTCGCCGATAGCATCCTCTTGAGCGGCGACACATTCCGCCGTGTGAGTGATCGTGGCATCCTCCTCCTCTATGGGCTCTTGCTAGAAGCGAAAGTGTCTCAAGCGGATGGTGACGTTAAACACTCGGCCATCCAACTCCCTCGGGTTAGGTATCACCTTCTAGCAGCGGATGCGGATGGGACGACTCGCCTTGCCCTATCCCCGAGCGTGTAACTATGATGGTGACATCCTGTGTAATATCCAAATCCCCGCACTGACTACAAGAGTCCCCAGAGATCGCCTCGTTATAACCTCCAAGCACCAAAGATCATACGATTAAAGTTCCGCCAGTACTCCTCCAAAGGCGCCACCAAAAGAGTGGATCATCCTCATCTCGCCAAAGGACACTCACGTGAAACTCTCAAATTTTAAAGCAAAGCGAAACATGATAATTTCAGCAAGGGGTATGAAAGGAGAAGGGGTAAGCTCGAGATTGCATTATCATCTTCGCGCATTTTTAACTTTTTAGAAAATAGTTTTATCCTCACTACGACTACCATTCTAACTATGCGGCTTCCCTACAGCCAAGAGTGGCTCAAACCACCTCTTTAGACCCGAATATGCAAATCCGACCTTCAGGTATTCAAAGACTAGACCAGATCACGCTTAGTGCACATTAGCCTCAACATTGCATTATATCATGACATAACCAACGTAAATAATAAGTACTTTAATTAAATACTAAACTAGTTGATTGACCTTATGGTCAAGTTACAAAGACGATCACTACAGGCTTAAGACTTATTAAAATATTCAAATGCAATGAAATAAATTAAACTCGTGGCGCTAACCAATTTGCCACAGTAATCGATCGGGCTCGCCTTAGTTCGCCGGCTTGGCCTCCCGAGCATTCTCCCGAGCAGGGGTTCTTTTTTCAACAAGTTGTGTTGTTGTGGGTGAGTACTTTGAGCACTCAAAGTAGTCATGCACAATGCAATGCTAATATGCTACATGCATGGCTTAGTACAAAGGATAGGCTATGGTTCATGCTAAAGATAAAGATTCAAAGTAAACAAGAATAGATTGCAAAGCCAGAAACAATAGTAGGAATAGTAGCTTTCACAAACAACTCAATCAGAACCTTTTTTTCCGTCTTAAGTCAAGTTCATCATTATCAACCCAAGCATTTTCCATAAACAAGTCATTTTCATGAAAATCTAACCCTTGGACCAGTAATCACCGAAAGGATGCTTCAATACATGGAGCACCTGCTTATTCAAATAGGTTGTACACTCACAGAGGTTATACACTTTACCCACAAGATACAAATAAATACCACCAAGGCAAATAACCATAACAAAGCCTTTCTAAAGTTCCGCTTCTAAACCCACATCGCCGCGCTAAGGTTTCAACACTGGAGGATCTGTTACTACACCTGTGGCCCCCTCTTGCGCCTATGTGAGTTCTCACCCACCTTCTCCAGCCCCACACCACCACTATCAGACTAAAGAATAGATTTCCTGGGCCAATTCAGCTTAGGTCCGTCCCCATTACGTGAGCTTCTTGGTGTATGAAAGACTCAAATCCAAATGCTCATAAGGTTAAGTCCTTAGTTGACCGAGGCAAGACTAACCAAGAATGACCTTAAATATCCAAAACCAATAAAACCAAATACGACCGCCTAGTTGCCACTCTTGGCCCACCGTAAACAATCTTGCCACATGCCTCGCCTAAATCATTTTCCCACCCCTTGCTTCTTACTATTGCACCACGTGCCATCATCAACTCAATAACACATGTCTCATCTACAAAAATATGCTCCATATCTCATTAAGTCAATATTAACTTTGGTATTCTAAAATCATGAAATTTCCACGTAAGGTATACATACTACTTACGGTTCACTTCCAACCCATGTTGGCCAACAATTAATGTCCAACTATTAATCCACAACCTAGGGTGACAAATGATTCATGGCCTACAATTATATAACGCACAAGGTGGCATACAAAGAATTAGGCATTTAACTAATCCCAAAAATTCATTCAAACCAATTTTACTAAATTAGCATGCAATAAATTAAATCAAATAATTTTTCTATGATAGGTTCAACATGATCAATTACAACTTGCCTTCAAAAATTATGATTCTGGTTCCCGAGCTTGCTCCTCGGTTTTAACCTCTCCTCAAACCTTCGCACTTCAACGCTTACGCCAAACGCAAATAAACAACAATAAATAAATAATACAGAGAGCAACTCAAGTCAAAAATTCGATGAAGATTCACTAACAGAAAGAGCTTGATTTACAAATTTATAGAAATTGGAATCACTAAATCGGAGTTAAAACGCAAAAGTTATAAGCCCAGTTTCAAAATACATTTTAAATCGATAAACCGGAATTAAATAAATATTTTTTCGGGAAAATAATTATTAAGGTTATCTTCAGGACACGCGGTCGCCACCAGAGAGTGACACGTGGCTCATCGACGCCAGACCGATCCGCTTCGCGGCCGACGCCAACATGACGTTATCGCGACGCCAAGACGACTTTGGCCATCTCGCCGCTGTGGGACCCACTGCGTGACGCTATTGCCGTCACCTGCCTGCCGCGCAGGCAACGATGTGCGGGTCGTGCTGTCATGATAGGACACGCAGCAAGACAAAGGTACCGCGCGGCGTTGTGCAGCCATGCGAACACGGCGGATTGGTCGGGCGGCGGCAAGGCGATCCGAGCCGCTGCTTCTAGATCTAATGGATGAGGTTAAAAGGTGAGGTTTACTGCTTATGGGCGCACGTGAACTCACCCAAGCATTGATCTCGATTGCTCAACAGGTGAAGCTCGTGGGCTCACGCGACGGGCGCCCGCAAGCCTCAAGGGTGCCGGAGATTAAGACGACGACGTACGACGGCGCCCTGCCCGTTCTTCCTAAGTGGAAGAAGTACCGCTCCGGACGCTGCTTGATCAGGTGAAACCAAGAACTAAGGCGACATGGAGGATCACCCAAGAGCGGAGAACGACGCGAAGAAGTGCGTACGGACGGTCGAGGATTAATTATGAGGTCACATGCCAGAGGTACGATTTCAAGCAAGGAAGTGTACTGGCTTAGATGCGAAACCAAGGAACATATAGGAGAGGTGGTGGCGACAAATAAGGCCTCTAGGTGTCCGTTATCATTGCAATCCGCGGGAGGAGTCCGGGGCGCGTGGAGTCCTGGCGGCACGACTTAAAAGGATCGACGCGGGCGCTACATGCAAGAGTCTTGGATGAAGATCTGAAGGCCATGCTTAGGGTTTTTCGAAGGCGCATAAAGATGTCTTACCTCCAACACTGTTCATCCGGATTTTTAATTCTTTTTCCGATTAAAAATAATTTTCAAAATCAATTAATCTATTTGGGGCATTAAAAATACTTAAAAAATTCTGAAAAATTCTCAAAAATATTTTAAGACATTTGTGACTCAAATAAAATATTTTCAGCAAAATTTTATTTTAACTTTTCTATTATTTAATTAATTTGGCAAATGGCTTAATTCAAAATAAATCCAAATAAATCCAAATAAATTCGTGAAATTTCTCAAAATTCAAAATACCATTTTAATGCAAGAAAAGCAAAATTGGGGTTACATGCCCGCTCGGCCTGCTTCTCAATGCCGTCTGTGATAGTCATCGGTTGAAGGCGGTATGACATGAGCACACCAAACACGAAGGTCGCAGCGGGTTCGCAACCGCCACCCTTCCCCGACAGAAAGGGCTATGGCGACGCAGAGGTCGAGAGTGCCGCCGACGAATTCGAGTGATGTAGCATGCATCGTGATCGCCAGGCTCGAGAGGTCATGAGATCCACCCCAACGGCTCCAAGGCCCTCGCCTTGCACCAATAGGATGGCCGGAGCATGGTCGCGAGGTTGTGCAAGGCGCGCCGCCCTCCCGACGCCCTCCCCGCCCCCGCCCGGCCGGTAAGGTCACCCCTTGGCTCTTGCCAAGATACTCCTTCCTCTCCGCCCAAGCAACGCCACCACCTATTGCACCCATGGTTCACCGGTGGTCAGGAGAAGGGTGCTTATACGTGAGCGCCACCAAGATCGAAGCAAGATTCGCCTGGTGCAGCAATGAGGATGATCGTGGTGGAGCAGAGCACCGGCCCACGACGCCTAGTTTAGCTACAGAGTTGCCAGATGCCCTTCGAAGTCCCGCCGCTATTTCATGGATGTCGCGGACGTGGCACTCGGATGGGTCCCGCCGGAGGCGATTTGAAGTCAAGGAGGTGGTCGGAACCGAAGCCCGCGGTGGGCTCCAGCGCGCCGGAGTTTCGCCATCGAGCCGGTGGGTGGAGTCCGGCGCGTAGACGAATCAGAGAGTTTGCGAGATGGGACGCGCGCCGCCTAAGATGAAGACGCCACGCCGCGCGCTAAGCGGGGAGCCGGGCGAGGAGTTTAGTCCCGGCACGCTCATTGGGTTCATGCAGCGCCCGGAGCGACCGCTTGTTCGGCCCGATCGTCCGGCCGGTCCCTTAATCACTAAGGCCGGGCCGCACAAAATGACCGGTGGAGTCCATCACCAGAACCATTGATGATTCGGCGCTCGCAACCGGATCGCAGAGGTCGGCCCTACCGAAAGTCCAGCCGCCACCGACGGAGTAGCTCCTGATAGCTATCTTGAGATGGCAGACCATCCAAGTTTCTCGCTTAGCACGTAAAGAAGACAGAATATTAGTTGATGGTTACCGCAAGAGGAATATATGCTCAAAAGAAGGGCAACAGACTTATCGCCGGCACAGCGTTATGTCGCTGCCCCTCAGATATCGCCATGCATGGCACGACGATGAAGGGCCTCCGAGCCACGGGTCCCGACCACCAAAGACTATCAGCCGCCGCAACCGGCCGATGCGGGCCGCCATTACCAGAGCTCCACTGCTCTCGACGGCAAGCCTGCCAAGGGCTTCCGCCCACGATAGAGCACCCTAAGGAGGTATTATTGCCTGCCGCCAACATAGAGCGGGCCGCCCGCCACGACTTCCAGCTTGATTTAGCTAGAAGGATGAAGGGGGTCACCCATCGCGGAGATTAAGTGGCAGCCCCACGATTCCAAAGGTCGGAGCATGGGTGAAGAAGTAGCTAAGAGAGGAAGGTTGGGCATCACCCCACGAACATCTCGCAGAGGTAGGCGAAGGTGAGAGGATGACGATGGAGTTGGGGAAGAGATGGAGATGGTGGATCTTGTAGAAGTGAAGGACGTGAGGAAGATTGAGAATGGCAAGGCCAAGCCCGCCAAAAGCCCCTGCGAAGACGATGATTCCTGCTCACATTTCAAGACGAGGGTCCCCCGCAAAGGTGAAGTGAGCTCATGCCATCTTGGAGAAAGTCCACCGCCCGCCAACGGTGGAAGAAAGAAGAGGTTATGCGCCATTGAAGTAGAAACAAAGTTGTTTGAGCAAGGAAGATGGAAAGGCAAAGAGCAAAGTGCGAGAAGATCAAGGCGGAATCCGTTGAGGGCGCCAGATATATATAGACCCCACAAAGGACAAGCCATGGTAGGCAAAAGGACGGACGCTTCAGACCCCAAAAATCGAGGGGGAGGACCGAGGCGTTATGCGTTGGTGGGGGCCCATCCAAACGCACCGACATTAAATGAGGATTAAAAGGCTCGCACGCTCCGGATGGACCCAGGCTACTGCTTGGTACTTTGCACCGGTACCCTTCCGCCAGAGAATAGTGAGCCCAAAGCGCCCGCCCACGCAGGCTCGGGAGCGGGTGGGCGAATCAGTAGAATAGTGAGCCTAAGAAGCGGCCTTGATTCACTTGAGATGTACCATGCATTTGGGTGAATCAGTGGAGTCCCAGGGATGGTTCCCAAGTGGTTGGAAGCTTGGGTGCGATCAACATGCACCTTTGGTCGAGGGGTATCGACGGACGGACCGACGGGCATCCCACGCTGAGCCCGATCAATGAGGCCAAAATGTCTCAGAGCTTGGGGCTGTGGTGTCTCTGCAGTTCCACCGGAGGGTGGTCCAAGAGGAGACGGACCTCATGCAGGTTCTGGGCCGAGTGGCGCCCATGGCTAGCCGACACGAACCGGAGTTCGGCTGTAGGTGCCACCGCCTCCGGGGGCGCGGAGGCGATCCTCGTCTCGGCGAGCACCGACGGTTCTGCGCCGCTAGCCTCCGCACCTCTTGCGCTATGAGTGCGAACCCGCCATCACCGATGCAAGGTCCTTTCTGATGTAAGACCGAATTGCTGAGAGATGGTCGGGTGAGCCAACCACTAGCCCTTACCTAGCGCTCTGCCGACGATTTTCCAACACCCACTGCCAACAACGGCTGACCGCCTCCCAAGATGGAGGGTATGGTTCGAGAGGGCGCTCGTGGTTGGAAACCCCAATGACTCTGCACTAGGGACTCCAAGGATCAACAGATCGATGAACATGGTGATGTACCTAGGTTCAGGCCCCCAGCGCGGGTTATAGCCCTACGTCCTGCTAGATCTTTGTTGATGAAATGTGGAGGTGATTACAATGGTTCTTCTGGTCTCGAGCTTGGATAAGTCTCGGATTCGGATCCTTTGAGGAGAGCTCGATCGACGATCCCCTTCCCCATGCACCGAAAGCTCCCTTATATAGGTAGGGTTAGCCGAAAGGTGAGAAGGACGCTTATGCCGATCTACAACCCATTAATTACACCATCATTCCATTACACCCCCATGACTCATTTAAAACGGTTTTGTTTTCAAACCCCATTTAATGTCCCAGATGGTTTCCCCCCCCGGATATGATGCTCCGCGAGGGTTTGGGAGGTGTCGAGGGATGGGCCCATGTCGAAGCGACTTTGCAATCAATGCCTTGACACAAGATGTTAGGGAAGGAGGCTTCGAGGGAAAGCCTCTCCTTATTCCTTTGGTTGCCTTCAGCGACGGGGGGTCAATGCCCGCGCTTGTGCCGCCACCTGCCGACGCCGAGCAGGGGCTTGATCGCCCACTTGCCAGGCACCCGGCCCCACCCCAGCCGCCATTGGCATAGCGGCGGTGGTTGACCCCCACCGTTGGGCCACGCGCTTCCCCGGGAGCGGCGTGACGCCCCACCGCCGCCAGCCACCACGCGGGCCCGCCCAAAGGGTGATCCCCACCGCCGCCCGCGGCTTTCGCCCGAAAGGGCGTGATCGCCCACCGCCCCAGCCCCCGGGTTTCCCGGGGGCTCGACCGCCCACCGCCCTAGGCCACCACATGGGCCCCCACCGGGTCCCGGGGGCCACTAATCACGGAGAGGGTACCCGAAAGTACACCCAATCACCGTCCGAGCCAAATTTATATAAGGAGCTGTGCATGGAAGAGGGGAGAGCCTAGAAGAAAATGAGACCTGACGAGAGAAAAAAGGAGAATGAATTGAAAAGCATTGAACCATCAACATACATCAACAAAGATCTAGCAAGACGAGGGTCTACTCCACACTAGGGCCCAACCTAGGTACATGGGGTTCTTTTGGTCTATCGACCGACCGGGAGCCATTAGGTGTCCCCAGAAGACGCCCTTATCAACCTTAATTCCATTTCGGGAGACACCCCCTGGTGAGTCTTTGTCCGGTGAAAATAATAGAGGTACGGCAAAGGAAAGTTGGTCGGAAATGAACCGCGAAAGTTGCTCACAAATGCATCCTAATAAAATATTGTCTATAGCGCAATAAGCCTCGAACAGTGCCATCCACATCATGGGCCGCCAACAATCCGTCGATTGGTATTTCTTGCACAATTCTTCAATAAAGAAGCGGTGACGGCAACTTGGAGCGGAGAAATTTATGGTTTTTGAGTGGTGGGCTTGTTCACGGAGTATTAGAGATGGGATGATACATAGTGGGTTTCTTATGTAAGCAAGCTAAAGGGTGTAGGGCGGCGACAGACAAAACGTATAAGAAACGATATGGACATTGCGGAAAGTGGGAGTTGTGTGAAGAAATGTTTAGTTTGTAAGGAGATGGGGCATACTTTCAAGTATTGCCCAACAGTTCAGAGGCCCTGAAATTATTGTATGGACATTGCATATGAAATTGTTGTACTTTAGTCACATGTCAATGTAATATATCAAATTTGTATGTGTAATGCATGTATAGACATAGTATGTGTCATGCATGTATGGACATAGTATTGGTAATGCATGTATGGACATTACATGTGTAATTATTGCCTTCAATTTGTATTGAATTCATATTTGTAATGCATGTATGGACATAGGTGTACTAGTATGGTTAGTTCGTGTATTCGAATGTATGACTTATTGTACTCAAATTCCATTTGTAATTACAAGATTCTTTTGGTATTTGAATTGCATTAACATTGTTTTATTGAATTGCGTGTATGGCGGACGCCACGAAAAGTTGTTTCGACCCAAAGGATAGATTGACTCATCGGACGTAGCCATCTTGCAACCTCCAGATGGGGAGCCGCCATTAGAGCTTTCCGCACTACGCTTGTGGACCCTCATGAGAGCATGGCAGATCGACTTGCGATGGATTCCTAGGTTAGTGCACTATTCTCATAGTTGCCTTACGATGTCTTGTACAGGTGGAACAATCGTTCTTACAATGTTTTCCTATAGGCTAAGAGCAGCACTGTTACTGCATATAGTACTTATGGTGGAGGCGACTATCGAACGCCGCAGACAAGCGGTGGTGCCTTTTGTCTGTTTCATAAAACCCAGAGATTTGAAGTCTAGGGGGCGGTTTCCTCTTGTATGGTTGGGACCTCGAGTGCAAGATGTATACCGTTCGCCTAATATCCCTACCGTTCGTGGTGGTGGGATATCATTGCTGGTATGGTGGATTACATAGGGCTGGCGTGCCCTTAGCGCCTGGTCCGGAGTGAGGGGGTCCGGAGCCACCAATGCTCGCCGGATTGGAGGGCATGAATTGAGCTTGGGGAGCAAACAAGGTAGGATGGAAAAGATGAGAGTCCCCTTCCCCAGAGGGCATGCCTCCCTTTATATAGCTCTGGAGGAGGAAACACGGGAACTTAGGAAAAAGGGGGGAGGCTACACCCGGGAGTCCTGGCCCGATCTTGATGACCGACATTTCGCTCATCCCAGTGGGTTGGTAGACACAACCGATAGTGCCTCCTGAAAAGGGCCACCGCCATCTGCTCAATTGCCGAAGTCGGCATTGTTCTGGTTTGGGTTTGCCTTTGGGACGCGCGTTCCCTTTACAGGCCCGACGAGGCGATGGATTGTGTGTTCGACCAAGGGCCTTTTGGCGCCTATCCCCGGAGGAGCCACTTACCCGCATGGACGTTGGTCCATGGGGTAGGTGGCCGTTTGGGAGTCGATCGTTGAGTGTTGAGATTTATCAGGCTCGTCCCGGGCCCGGCCGAACCTGGGAATTCCCCGACGGCAGTTTTTTTGGTGCGTGGACGCCCCACCGGCAAATTTAGCCCCTTAAGATCGAGGAAAATACGATATTGAAATGGACGGATATCCGGCCGTAAGGTCCTTTGGTATGAGTATTCGCAAGAGCCCCTTTGGGCCGCCCCAACGAAAGGTTTCGGATGGACCTTTCGGGTTTTCCGCACCGCTTTCTCAATCGCGGCCGCATAACGGCAAAGGAAGTCTTCGGAGGGCAACCTTTGTATGGGCCGGGTCCGATCGATCCGACGGCTTTGGCTGGACCGGTGGGGAGCGCATTCGGGGGGTAGCCCCAGCCCCTAAGCCGGTCGGGGAGCTGGTCGGGCTTTCCTTTGGTAGGTGTGCATCCGCTCGGCGAACCAGGACTTAGCCGCCCGAGGCCCCTAAGCGGATCCTAACTCGCCGGGGAGTTCGACCAGTGGGTTTAAGTTTCGACCGGTGCCGCGAAGCCGCCTTTGGTGTAGCCCCTGAGGCCCCGAGGGTCAAGAGGGTTGGGTTGTTCCCCACCGCAACGGAATTCCTCACGGTTGGTATGGATACCCGGATGCTTTGTAGCAAGGCTATGGTTCCCGAAAGTGCTCGCTTTTACGGAGCTAGACGCTTCCGTGGGTCGACGTGGAGGTCCGATAACTTCCGGAGAGGTTCCGGCCCGGGTCGCTTTTACGCCGCAGCCTAGACGGTTTAGTTTGGGTTGGTTTGACGCCGCACTTAGGCGAAGTTGGCCGGCCGGTTTAACCCGCAGCCTAGGCGAAGGGCATCCATCCCAGTCCCGCTTGGCGAGGCTATTCCGGAGGAGAGGCTTGCCTTGGCCCCATCGTGATAAGCCCGCCCGCGTGGGACTCCGGAGGGGTGAGCAAGCGCTTGGTTTATTTATACGTTTTAACACCGTGTTTCGGAGCTAAAACGGGTTATCCGAGGGGGCCCCGGGGATCCTCAAGGGATCCTTTAGCGGATCGCCTCGGCACGGGCGTCTGACCCTTGGGGCGACCAAAAAACCTTTTTTACTAATCCGCTTTGACCTCGAAAGCCCAGAACCGGGCGCACTGGCCGCAGCTTTTTCGGGCTTCGGGAGAGCGTAATTGGTTCCCGGACACGAAGTTAAGACGAAGGGTCGTCTGGCCAACCCAACTAAGGACCCATCGAGGGTTTTTAGACCCGCCGCCATTCACGGCGGGGATCCACTTTGGTGGATTTGCCCTGGCACCCGAACTTGTCTTAATCCAGGATTCAAGCCCCTCTCACCACCTCGAGGCCGCGGCCTTGGGGCTTTTTCCTACTTGGGCCGAGCCGCCCGAGGGAGATCGGAGGTCGGGCATCCCGCCCAAACGACGCCCTGGGCCCCTCGCCACATTTAATGCGCGGAATATTAAATGCGGTTAAATGATTGGGAGGATACGCCTCACCAACCAGGCGGCTGGGGATCAAAACCACGCAATTTTTATCCGGAGGCGAGGTCTTGGCCAAAGATCCTCCGCCGGGGGTTTCTACCGGTGCCTCGTTTGGTTGGTGCCCGTTCGGCGGCCTATAAGTTCGGCCCGAGGGTGTTAGGCATTTTTTTTTTTCCCGCCTCGGCCTTGCCTTCTTGCCCCGCAACTTTGTCTCGAGACGAGAAAAGGAAACAAGGGAATCGGAGAGGTCTCTTACATTCTTCCCTCCGATTTTCGACGCCTGGGCCCCGGGAGATGTCGGGTTTGAGGCACCGGCCCAGCCTGGACCCGAGAGGAAAGGATTCCTTCCTCCGCAGGATGTCTCGGGGAAGAGTACCGGTAGGGCGGAACCTCCAAAGGGGAGATCGGGTTCCCGGTTTTATGAACGCTGGTTTGGGCTCCTTCATCCCGGTGTCCGGGGATGCGGGACTACTATGGGGGTAGAGGTTCATCACCTCAACCCTAACCGGGCGGCTCCACATAGCCATCTTTATGACGCTAGGTGAGGCATTTGGGTTGAACCCCACCGGCCAGGAAGTATTTTTCTACGCCCTAAAGGAGAGACAAGGCAGGAAGCTACGGGCCCATGGGAAGGGCAGCCCTCCGGAATCGCACTCCGCCCGGGCCTGAGTAATCCCTTTGAAGTTTCCATCGCCGAATCCGGGGACCGAGTGGTTCACGCCGGAACCTAGGAGGAGCGCCTGTTTTCACCGACCGCCTCCCGAAAGGAAAGACGAAAGGGACCGGGCCCCATAAAAGGGAAAAGAAGAAGATGGAGCCGATTCGAGGCTTAATCAAAGTTCAAAAGAGCGGGCCTAACCGGCCGGGTTGTTGTACGCGGGTTCATGAGAATGCCCAACCCTTATGGAAAGGATATCCCAATGTACCTATATGGCGGGCATCTGACCCCATGAGGGTGGGTCCAGCAGAGCTCGCGGGCGCCGAGGTTGAAGGTGGGATCGGGCGGTTAGGTTCCGGAGCGCCATTAACGGGTGGCGGCCCCGAATTTTTCAAGGAGAACCCCCTGACTTGGTGAGCCGTCCCATTCTTTTTCTTTTTCACCTCGAACCGGCATTGGCGGTTTGATCGGGCACCTTTGTGCCCCTGTGGGCCGGGCAAGACGGAGTCGCGGCGAACCGCCGGGAGAAGAAAGAGGGCCCAGTAAATCCCCCGGGAACCACCGCAAGAAGGGCAGGAGGAGGAAAGGGAAGAGGAGGAGAGGGACGACAAAGGCCGGGCGAGGAGGCCTCCGGTCGACCGCCAAAGGACCGGCGGAGTCGCCTCGAAAGACCGGCGGCGGCGGTAGCCTTGATGATCCGTATGATGCCTTCCTTGGGCCGCAATCGACGACGAAAGCCCAACGAGGGCCCAAGAGAAAAGCATTTGCCGAGTCCCGATAGGTCCCGGGGAGATGTTCGAAAGCGGAAAGGCGGCCCCGCCGGAAAGGCCGGGAAGAGGACGCGGCCGCCCGCTTTTTCTCGCCCGGGCGTTTCGAGTGGCGGTGGGTTCAACAAGATCCACCCGGATCCGTGGCGGGTTTGGGGCCGTACGCCGGCCGCTATCCCAAGAAATACCCACCGCCGAGGCCTCGAGGGGCCAAGTCACGGAGATCGGGACCTTCGACGAGTCGGGCCCTACCGGGCGGAGACGAAAAGAGAACTTCCGCCACCACCACCGGGCCTTGCTAACCGGGCGCGATCTTGGCCCTAACTCGGGCCGAGCCTAAAGGCCCGGACAGAGAGGGTGATCCCAAACCGGGGAGGTACTGAGCCAGAGGGGGAGGCGACGCCAAGATCCTCCCATGCCCTTGGGCCCCGGGCTCGTTAACCTTTGGGGCCAAATTTACTGCAAACCGCCGCCAGGCCGACATCAAGGCAGGGCTGTGGGGGTCCCAGAGGGCGCGAACGAGTGGAGGCTCACCTAGGCCGATTCTTGGGTCCGCCTTTGCCCTAGCTCCCGGGACGGGTGCCGAAAGTCATGTTCGAGGTCAACCGCCTGACAAAGGGTAAACCCGACCATCCGCTCACCCAACCTTTACTTGCTTTTTTTTAGCGGCCCAAGAAAAATGATGTCCCGGCTTTTGTAGTTAAGAAGATCCCGGAGAGAAGTCGGTGTCCCTCCATATTTTGTATGAGCGCCCGACCCCGGGCGAATAAGGACTGCTGTAACTGAGTCGCCGAGGCTCAAGAAGCCTTTGGGCGCGAAGCGGGCCGGGGCGGAGGAGGCCCGGAGTCGCTGAGAAGGCCAATAACCGAGTCCCAAGAGACGAGGATATCCGAATCGGAGGCGCTTCGACGACAAACAAAACGCCAAGGATGCCCTGCCGCCCGCAGAGAAGGCCGCAAACCGGAGGTGGTGCGCCAGGGAACGCGACCAGTTTCTGGGAGCCGACTCCCAAAGCGGATGCCTCGCGGAAAGGGAGGGCCCACCAAGGCCGAGGAGAACCTTTCCGATCGATATTCTGCAGCCGGTAAGCAACCAAATTAGTTTTCGTTTTCCGCGCGGGTTGTCGAGCCTTTTAATTTCGCTTCAATGTGCGTAATCGCGAAGGGTCTCCCCGATGCCCAAAGGCGCAGGTTGGCGGGAGGAACCGGACGCCGCAGCCACGCTTGCGCGCGCGCCTTTAACGGTGAAGGAAATGGCGAGAAGGACTTTTTCGAGCAAACCCGCCGAATTGAACCCTTTTCGGTGGTCCGGGAGATCCGGATCGTGCTTTGGGGACCACCGCAAGGCCCGTGCTCGCTTGCTGGCCGCTCACGGGCCGAGCACGCCAAGAGCTCAGAAGCACGGGATTGAGCTCGGCTTGCTCTTTGCCGGTTCGTGACTTTCCTTTAATTACCGGATCGACCCGCCATTGTCGCCAGCCGGGTCGCAATAACCAATCCGGCGAAGAGGTCAAGACTTCAGAACGAGGCCACCCAAACGCCGAGGTATCGCCAACCGATACCACCGTAAAGCATCTCCAACCGACAACAAGAAGAAAAATTAGATACTTTGTAATGAATGGTTTTGTTTTTTTGCCGGGCCGCTCCGGAATGTCGATCCTATTTTTTCGCGCTTTTCCAAAGATGATGAACATTTGATGACCGCTTTTGGGGAACCGCGGGGTTGCAATTTAGGGCCGACACGCCAACACTTTTGGGAGGCTCAAAAAGAAACAAGGACCTAAGGAGCAAAATTGCCGCACTTATCATGGGGAAGGAGTGTTCCCACCAGCCAGAGCTTGAATCCCAATTTTTCACCACAAAGCGCTTACTTCACAACCGAATTCATCGGGCAATAAGCGCTGGTCGAAGGGTTACCGTAGGGTAGTTTAACCGGGGCCGGGTCACCGATCCGTGTGCAAGGATCCGCCCCCTTGAGCCCGGGGAACCAAGCTTATGTTTTCATGGCGCTTGAATTTAAAAAGAGGAACGCCGGAATAAGGAAAGGCCGGGAATCAATTCGCTTTATCTTTTTCTCCGCGAGGTGAAGATGCCGGGCGGGTCTTCGCTTATTCGGCCGGGCGGCCTAAATAGGTGACGCCGCCGACCCCACAAATTTTGTTTCGGGTCAAAATCAAGAGTCGGACCGCGCTTTCCCGGCAAAGGGTCTTTCCCCGCCACCTGGCCGATTTTAATGCGGTGGAGACGGGATCGACACATCTTATTTACAGACGGAGAACGCGCTGGCGCTGTTGTTTTGGGAGTTTGCCGCCGCCCCGCCCAAGATATAAAACGGTACCGGGAGCGTTAGCCATTCTTCCCACACCTTTGCCCTTCGCGATAAGGGCTAAAAAACCAAGTGGTGATGGCGGGGACGACGATCGAGGGTGGAAGGTGGAGGGGGCGGATCCCTTGGGGCCGGACCCAAGAGATCCCGCCCCTTCCGGCCGGTCCAAGGCGAGGAGAGGAGGACTCAGACCCCCCGACCCCGATCGTGTGATCCCTTTCGGAGTGAGCTCCTTCGCTAATGCCGGATGGATTTAATCCCGCCTTGCCGACGCCGAGCTTTTTCCTTCTTCATCGCAGAGCCGCTCAGATCGGCCGCCGTCACCGCGTCACGATGACAGAGGGGCCCGCAGAAGCCCATCCTATTGCTCGGGTGGTTCCCCGGCCGAGCCGAGGTCCATGACGCTACCGAAGCCTCCTCGGATTCGGCCGCAGCACTCCCGCCCAGAGGCGGGAGCGCCGCCGGCCTCGATCCGGAGCCCCGGAGGGAAGCTCACCGAGGCACGCGAGGAGGTGCGGCGCGCGTTTCAAAGCCGGGCCAAGAAGGAGCCGCCCAAAGAGGAGCGCCGGACTTCGCGAGGATCTCATGAACATGCTTTCCGGCCCGGAGCATGGCCAGAGCTGTGCCATCGGGAGGGGCCGCAGAACCCCGAGGAATGAGCTGCATTATGCCTTCGCCTTCCCGTGCCTAACGCCTTGCCGACGTTTTCGCGCCTTCTACGCGAAGGTTTACCCCAAGGGCGGAGATCGCTGCCGCCGCGGAGTGAGTACGGTCGGTTCACTGCGTTACCGCAATGCCACCTTCGACCCGATCGCGGACCGCCGACGGTCGGCGAGACGCGACCGGCCGCGCCGGTGCGCCACGAGAGATCGGACGGCTCGCTCGCGAGCAAATGACAACTCCGGGGACTAATTACTTTCGGATGAGGCCTCCCGGCCGGTTCAACCTTTGCTTTCGAAGGTGTAATTGTGCGATGCTCGATGTCATGGATGTTTTGAGGGATTTTGCTAGTCACTTCAGATTTCTTTTCTCGGAGATATACACTCATCGAAAGCGACCATAGCTCTTTAGAAGCCGTGTGGGTCGCCAGAGCGAGGTCGGAGTGCAAAGGCTTTCGAGGCAAATGCGAACCGGCAAAGGGCCAAACAAAACCCAAAAAGACGCGCCCCGAGGTCGACCATGGATCAACTCGCGCGAAGCTTCCCTTTACCACGCGAGGCGCTAGTTCACAATCAGAAGCACGGGCGAAGGCCATAGCTCCGGTTGAGAGAGTTACCGCCGCAAGGGATCTAACGGCTTGGCCGAACGCTTATCTTGAATAGCGCAAGCAAACAACCTCCTAGCCGCTGCGGCACAAGCGACGGGATGTGGTCTCTGTCGCAACACTCTTTAACACGAGGGTTTTAATAAAAACGCATGAGTAAAGATGAAGGTCGTGATGTAATCTCCTTAGCTTCTCAATACCCCCAGCGTTTGCACAAGCAGATCCTTGGTGCCGCGGATCGAAAAGGTGCCGAAGTCGATGAATCCTCACCTGCGCCAAGGGGAACGGACGGCAGCATGTCCCAGACGGCAACACGCTTATCGGCTCGAGGTTTCAATAGTGCCATGGCCCCGGGTCCCGGCTCGGACGCCATGGGCAAAGGCTTTCTGCTGCACTGCACTCCAACCAAGCGTGGGGAAGGACGGAAGACCGTGACCTCTGGCCGGGCCAGCAGAAGAAAGCCATCAAGGAGGAAGATGGGAATCCAGAGATCACGAAGATGACGCGCGAGGCCCCTACCTGGCGCGCTAACCGCCGTTGTTTCAGAAAACGGCGAGAGATTTGTAAGTCTAGGGGCAGCGCTTCCCACTCCTTGTATGGTTAGACTAAGAGTCCAAGATGTATATTGTTCGGCTGCCGAATATCCCTACTTCCGAGCCGTGGTGGTGGATATCATTACTCAGTGTATGGTGGATTACATGAGAGGGCTAAGGACAGGCCCTTAGCGCTTCGTCCGAGTGAGGGGGTCCGGGAGCCACCAATGCTCGCTCGGATTGGAGGGCATGAATTGAGTCGGGGGAGCAAACAAGGTAGGATGTGAAAAGATGAGAGTCCCCCCTTCTCCCAGAGGGCATGCCTCCCTTTATATAGTCGGAGGAGGTAGGTTACACGGGAACTTGGAAAAAAGGTAGGGGGAGGCTACACCCGGGAGTCCCGGTCTTCGGTCTTGATAACTGACATTTCCTGTTCATCCCACGCTGGGTTGGTAGACACAGCTGATAGTGCCCCGTTGGAAAGGTGCGCACCTGCCTCTCCTTACTTTGCCGATGCCGACGTTGTTCGTGGTTTGCCTTGGGACGATCGTGTCCCTTCACTGTGCTCCGACGAGGCGATGGATTGTGTGCTCGACCCAGCGGCCTTGCGCCATCGGGAAGAGCCACCTACCCGCATGGACGTCTGTGTCCATGGGGTAGGTGGCGGTTTGGAGTCGACCATCGAGCGGTGGAGATTTATCAAGGCTCTGTCCGGGGGCCTGGTCGGAACCCGTGGGAATTCCGATCGCGGCCTTGTTTGGTGCTCAGTGGACGTCCAGCCGGCAGTCTTGGTCGAGCGCCTAAGATCGAGGAAAATCTGATCTTGAAATGGGCGATATCTTGTGTGTAGGTACCCTTGGTTTGAGTATTCGTCATGCCTCAAGGAGGTTCCCGTATGACAAGAGCTTATTTACCACTTTGGTAGATCTCTAACGACCGGAGACGCACACGTTTCACCTTCCGTGCGATGAGATGGCACCGACACTAGAGGACGTCAGCTACCTATTGGGCCTATCTTGCACCGGGGATGCAGTGGTGCCTGACGATGTCCACACGGAGTGGCAGATGGAGCTCCTAGCCCAGTTCGCCAATGTGCTACCCGCTAAGCGTGGGTACACACCTCTTTCACTTCGGCGCACAGTCCGACACAGAAGTGGCTAGTACAGTTCTACGTAAGTGTGATTTATTTTTTCCAAATTTTATTTTGCTTTATCATTTAGTTGTCAAACTGACCATTACTTTCTGCAATCCGAGAGGATGGCAGATGGAGCTAGGGAGTACGTCGTTAGTCGCCACTTCGAGGTGTACCTACTATGGCTATTTGGCTAGGTCTCGTTCTGCTCCTCCTACAGGGACACTATCAATAAGCACATGATCCATTACGCGAGGTCAGTCGCAGACGCCAACCTAGAGATCCCATATCTAGCATGGGGACTGGCTGTACTGGCTGCCACCTACCGGGCTCTTTGCGATGGTTGGCGTTGCGTGGCGGACTCGTCCATTCTCACCGGGTGTCCCCTACTCCTTCAGCTATGGTCTTTCAAGAGGCTCCAGATCAGACGATCTGCGATGGATTTGGCACCTTACAGAGCAGGCTTCTACATCGCCCCTAGGGATGACGTCGACTGTCCTACCATGGGAATAGTGTGGTGTCACCGACGGGTTAGTAAAATCACCTTTACCGTCAATGTGCAATAATTTACTATTTTTCGTCTAACTAGTGCCTATTCATGTTTTTTGTAACCGACTTTCACGCCTGTCACGTCACACACTTCGTACCTCAAGTACGTAGCGATATTTGACCAATTGACGATGACTGCGTCATTTGGTAACCGTACCTTCCTAAGTTGGTAGGCGCGTGAGCACCTGATGGCCTCTCATTACAGTGCACCCATGACGTCACCTTCTGGCTAACATGATGCCACCTGGTGTTCGATGTCTATGTGGGACCTACATCGTCCACTTTGTCATGAGGTAGTTTGGTCTTCGGCGGGTGTTCCTGTCCCCACTGGTGATGTCGTCCCACCGAGCGTGCACATGTGAGTACTCTTGTACATTACTTCCAATTGCATCACACTTTGCGATGTTGTTATTAATGACATTACCTTATCAATCTTTTCATGTAGGCTCACACGTGTAACATCCCAAATTTTGCTCTTTTAAATTAGTTAATAGTGTTTTATTGTTGTTTGTACTTTTTGTGAATTTTCAAGATTTATTGGATTTTTTTGAGATTTATTTGAATTATTTTAAATTAAGTATATTGCCCTTTCGTGAAAAACTAATTATATTTAGGTAAAGTTAAAATAAAGTTTTACTAAAAATATTTTATTTGAGTCTAGAATGTCTCAAAGTATTTTTGAGATTTTTCTTGGATTTTTCCTGGTGTTTTTGGTTGCTCAAATAAATCAAATTATTTTAAATCAAAAACCCCGAAATCCTTGTGAACCGTCTTCGGGTGGCTCAAGATGCATGCCTTCGTCGAGTTCTAGAAGCCCTTCCCATGGCCATAGATCTCTCATCGTGCGGCTGGATTTGCTCGCGTGGAATAGCGAAACCCTAGCACCAAGCATCCGTCGGATTTAGGATCGAACGCTCACGGTTAGATGCTACAGTGAACGCCATTAGTAAATCTCAACCGTTGATTTGAGATTGCGGTCCGGATGCGTCGTGGCCATTCAGATTCCGTCGAATCTGGGCCGTTGCGATCCGCTGCGTGTCCGGCTGGGATGGAATGCATCGCGACCATAAATCGTGCCGCGTGGACGGCCGTCCGTCGTCGTCTCGGGCAAGGACTCTGAGTCCACCGCGGATACGCTGCCGCCGCCGCCATACGCCGTTAGGGTTCCAGATTCTGCGCGTTTGTCGAGGCTATAAATAGGGGGGCGGGGCACCTGAGGTTCGCCAGAGCTAGCCGCGTCTTTTCGCTGTAGCGCCGTCACCCGAAGTGCACCCAGGAGCTCGTGCGACCTCGCTGGAGTCTATGGAGCTTTGCACCGCGTTTCGTCGCCACCGAGAGCCTCTTCCGCTGTTCTAAAACCGGGACCGAACTCATCTCGTCGTGTCACATCCATTCCACCGTCCCACGTCGTCAGAGTGTCACCGCAGCGCCGTCGGGCTCATCATCTTCTTCAACCCTGGTGAACCAGCACCGCCGCAACGCCATTGTCGAAGCCGAACACCGACGACCATCGGATCTTCCTTGAGTACATCGGATCAAGCCACGTCAGTCCGGTGAGTAGCGCAAGCGTCGATTAATCATGGCCATCCGATTGTAGATGTGCGGTCATGATCGAGCCACATCGATTAGGTCATCAACAAACCGCTCGGGTAAGGATCACCGTTCGATCGCAGATGAGTGCTTCGGATTGTGTCGCGTAGTAGATTGATTGGTGACCGTTAGATCGTGACGTGTGAACCAGATCGCATCTCGGGTCAGCCAATATGGTGTTGACGTGTGGCACGTGACGGCGTCGGTAGCATCGGCGATGCACACACGATACCCATGGTCTCACGGTGAGCCGACCTCGACGATGCATCCGTCCACGCATAGTGCCGAGCGCGCTGTCGATGGGCCGATTGGTTGAATCCGAGGATTACGTCAGCATGACGCAATAAATCAGTTTTTCTTTTATAAAAATAATTCAGATATTATTTGTTTTTCCAATTTTTTGATTTTTAGGATTTTGAATCTTCCGAGAACTCGTTCTCCCTCATACAAACTCCGATTGAGGCGATTCAAATTTCTAAAAATTTGTAAAATTGAGATCTATCCAGTGGTAGATTTTGTTTCATTTTTGGAGTTCATTTGTTCTCTATTTTGGTATTTATTTGCTTTTCTTCTTCGTTTCGCGTAGACGTTGAATTGTATGACGCTTCGGAGGAGGATTTGGCACTTCAAGATCAATTTCTAGAGTAGGACCAGGAGCTTAACCAAGGCAAGTTGTGCTTTGATCATGTTGAACCCATGTTTGCAAAGTTGCTATTTTGTTTTATCATATTGCATATTATTTCATGTGTACAAATGATTTCAATCTAAATTGGGATTTAGATATCATACCCTTTTGAATTACACCCTACCTTGTCGATTGTATGCAATGATCCACTTATCACTTTAGATTGGTTTACTATAGTTGGTTAATAATAAAATCAACATGGGATGGTTAGATCAGATTAGATTACTTAGCCATGCCACGTCATCACATGTACATGAATCACTAATTATTAATCTTGACTAATGGAATATGGAACAAAGATATGAACTTGTGTGTCATGTGTGGTCACACAAAGAGATTGAGTTGTTGTGGTGAGGAGGTCACGCAACGACGTTGATTTGTGGATAGCACGTGGTGCTTGGTAATCAACTGGGTTGGTAATCACTTAGATTGAAGCAAGTGGCAAGGTCAAGTGTGCCTGGGTGGGCCCGATGGGTAGAGGGTATGTGCAAGTCTTGCTTTGATCAACCCTAAGGTCTTAACCTTGCGCGCCTTTGACCTGAGTCCATCATGCAACCACAAGTTTGTTATGGGGCAGCCTAGCTGACTAATTTGCACTGTCTTAGCTTTAGTACTACTTTGGTGGTGTGAGTTTGGGTGTACGGATGAACTCACATGGTGCAAGAGGGGGGCCCTGTTGTGGTGGTTTAGCCCATCAGTGTTGAAACCTCAGCGGGTAGTACTGGGTTAAGACAAGGCATTGTAAAGGCTTTGTTATGATCATTCACTTGTGTGGTGCATGGTTGTATCGTGTGGGTAAAGTGCATAACCTCTGCAGAGTGTACAATCTATTCGGATAGCCGTGCTCACGGTATTGAGCAATGCTCGAAAATTACAGTCAAGGGTTAGTTAATTAATTGCATAACTGAATGGGATGGCAGGTTGCCATGTGTATGATGAAACTTGACTTAGGATGGAAACTTGGTTTACTTGAGAATCATTGAATCTATTTATTGTTATTATTTGTTTTTACTGCCTTTTCAATCTATGTAATGTATGTGTTCATAAATGCTGCTTTACTGCAAATAAACCACTTAGCCATTCTTTGGAAAAAGCCTTGCATATAGTTATGGTAGAAATGCATTCTGTGCACAACTTGTTGAGTGCTTTTGTACTCACCCTTGCCATCAACAACAAATCAACAGTGGAGGAATCATCGCCTTTGCTAGAGGAGGACTTCCAGGTGGATACGAGTCACTAGGCCAAGCCTTGTCAGTCGCTTGTGGTATGCTAATGGGACATCTACGTCTTTTGCTATTTTTCCGCTGCATTTGTCTTAGTTTACTTTCAGTCTAGCCTTGTGTGGCTGAATAATGTAAGTGATCATGAGATCATACACTAGTTATATTAATAAATGAAGTCTACTATTCTTATCGTTGTGTATGATGTGATGCTCATCGATGTTAAGCTGTGTGCACTAGCGTTGATCCTGGGACAAGTGCGGTAAAACACAGTCGATTCAAATTAGTGAATTCGGGTCCTTACAACACGCAAGGTCTTCGTTGGTGCTGCGAGCTGGGCAACACGTATGTTACCTTATGCTCAGCAATGGGCTAGTCTGATGAGGACGGGTGATCCCGATCTTTCGGTGAGATGATGATACGTCGATTTGGGGGTGTTGATGGCACCGAATCAAGGGCTTCCTACTAACAAAGTCGGGAGCTTCACAATCGCAATGCCAATCCACACGGATACAAGATCCAAGCGATCAATTGTTCTGCAAGAAATCGAGAACCGCGAAGAACAAAGCATGAAGCAATCTGAATAGATAGTATTGAAATCAAAGCGAAACAAGTTGAGGTTACGTTTCTCGGCTCAGGCGGTCTAGTCGACCAGCCGCAAACCACGAGGAGGGGCGCACAGGGGTCTACCAAACACAACAAAACCTAATCTAAAGTGATGGCGGCGGCTAGTTTTATAATGGGGAAGAAAAGGATGGCCAAAGGGGTGGCGGCCAAGGTGGAGGGCGTGCTAGGGGTTTGCTCCACGTCCTCAACCTGGGCCTAAACCCCTCAACAAATTACAAGGCCCACGGCCCAAATAAGGTGGCGCCAGACTGGCAGATTCAGACTGCTTGATTGTTTAGTGATTTCCTGACGTTCCATGAAGAATTTGGCCTTGGGACCAGATGCATTGGAAAGGTTATCTTGATACCTTTCAAACGGGTGGTCGCACACTAAAAACGGAGTCTGGGAGCCCAAGTTATGTCCGTTTGAAGTACTGCTGCTCCTGGATGGCCGAACCGGACTCGGAGACAAATTGGGCTTGATCTTGGGCCATCCTTGGGGTGTGGAATTGAGGTGCCGGTCCACTAAGGAAGTCTCAATGGGCCGAGCATGTGGATTGAGGCCTCCATGCGACTTAGAAAAAAACGCCGTCTTGCCGGGAAGTAGGCGTCGTAGAGGAAGGAGAGCAGGTCACGCACATGTTGGCGATGTCCTCATCATCCTCCCTTCTTGAATTGGAGTCGTCCTCGACTCCATGACATGCTCTGTGAAAGGTTGAGTGGAAACAACGAAGCGAAACAACGAGCGAAACAACAGGCACATCCTTTGTCGTCAAAGTAATGGGGGAAGAACAAATGTGAACACGATGAACCATATAATCTCCTGTCTCATTATACTGGCCAATAACATGAAGAATATTTCTCTGTAAGCATGGCAAATTGCAATGAAGAGCAAGTTTCTCCTCTAAACTATTTAGATCACATAGAGTTTTAAATTCAATGTAACCTAAAGTATCTAAAGAAGACATCAATTTAAGCTCATCTTTTTCTCTAGCGATGTGAAGAACATGTCTATTATCAGCACAAGTGAAAGTTTCATGTTCATTTACTAGTTGTGGAGTTGATATAAGTGAAGCATTACGCACAACTCTTCTTTATCACAAGAACTAGCAATCATATCTTCTTGTGACAAAGGAAAATCACCTATGAGTTCCACTAATGGTTTGCTTTTTAATAGCATGAGTAGTAGACAAATTTAGTTCATAAATATTCTCACCATGTGCGGTGCTTCACCTTTTTATTACCTTGTCGTCCTCTTGGTTGATGTAGGTGTGATTTCAATGGTTTGACCTTCATTTGCACATGTGGCAACAATGCTCTCATCTTTCTCCTTTTTCTTGTCTTCATTCTTCTTCTCTCGGCAATGCTTACCTTCTGCGAAGTGTTAGCTACAAGAGGAGAAGCAACAATGAGTGTCTCTAATGAAGCTAAAAATTCTTTCAATGATTCAAGTACCATATTTTCAGCTCTAAGGGCACACTTAAACAATTGTGAAAGAGAATTATATGTGTCATCAATGAGAATATCCCGAATATCTTTATTTAATCCATTTAAAAATCTATTTTCAATTACCTCATCACATTCATTTAACCCACTAAGTTTTAACAAGATTTTAAATTCTCTATAGTATTCCTTTACCTTCATCTTACCTTGTTGTAAATGTTTCAAATCAATAAAAGCATCGAACTCATCATATTCTTCATATCCATCACTAGAAGGAGATGGAGCAATTCGATACACTTCTTCTCATAGGCGTCGGTGATGTGTCTGTCATTGTTAGTAGAAGAACAAGAAAATACACAAGTATATATTTTCCTATCAACTACTAGGTGGTATGAAGTGGCAAGCCTCACACGCTCAAGCTTCTACCAAGTTCTTACAAGCCCTCGATGTAGCAGCGATTGCAAATTCGGAACCTTGTGTGGTTAGAAGATAGTGGAGCTTGGACAGGTAATAATATGTAGCAAAGGAGGAACTAGTACCCTTGAACCAAAGTAAGTGAAAAGTCGTTCAAAATTAATGCAGATCTTGGTCCTAGGCTAGACCGTGCTAGAGGCGAGCCTAATCACAGACTTAGTCACAGAACAAAGATGAAGGTCCTTGAACAAACAAGATAAATATAGGCTAGGATCCTCAATATGCGACATCAAAAGATAAAGCTCCCTTTTGTTCTCCTTTGCTCCCGAATTTCGTCTCTTTTCTTTTTTTTTTCTTTCACTGCTGGCTCTTTTTTTTGCCTTGGCCCCTTTTATTTTGTTCTCCTTTGCTCACAGAATTTCTTCTTTTTCTTTTTGTTTTTTGCGGTGGATCAAAAATCGGCTGACAAAGATTGCAACTTTTCTCACTGTTAAAGGCTGAATTTGGAAATATCTAATTTGTTAAAGACAAGGCTGGATCTGATAGGAAATTTCGTGATCTTTCGAATCAGTCCAAAACGTCCAAATCCGAGTTCAGTATCACGAAGTTATGATTGTTTTCTGCAGTGCGATCACAAAATTGCACGTGAGAACGAATTGGAGTAGGTTTGGAGTTTCCTTTTGGGCTTGGCTGAGTTGAAGTGGTGGAGCTCGACCGGTGGATGTGGAGGGTGTTTTGGCGGTGGAAATTGGGAAACTCTTACAAGGAACCAATCCGCTATTTTTGGTGATGATTAACCAAAATTTTGGAACCCAATCTGCTATTTTGGAACCGATCCACTCTTTTGGAAGGTTAAAAGTATTTGTGATATGGTAGGTTTGGGGCTATGCAAGACTTGTTGTTAGCGGCGCGAGATGGTGGCGGCGGCACAAAGGAAGACATGATGAGCGCGAAAACACTATGACAATTACGTGAATGAACTTCGAAACTCTAAAGGAACTAGACTCTAAAACCAAAGAAAGACATGATTATGCATCCGCGATTCAACAAACCAAGAACAAGTAGTAAAAGTTAGGGCACAAATTGGCTCGGATAGAAAACCAATCTACTAATTTTTTTGCGGTTCTTTTCTGGACTCTAGGTGAAAAAATCAGAATTGAGGGGAAATCTCACCGAGCAACCTTGAGCTCGATACCACTTGATGAGGATGGGTGATCCGATCTTTCGTGAGATGATGATCGTCGATTTGGGGGTGTTGATGGCACCGAATCAAGGGCTTCCTACCAACGTGTCGGGAGCTTCACAATCGCAATGCCAATCCACACGAGATACAAGATCCAAGCGATCAATTGTTCTGCAAGAAATCGAGAACCCACAAGAACAAAGCATGAAGCAATCTGAATAGATAGTATTGAAATCAAAGCGAAACAAGTTGAGGTTACGTTTCTCGGCTCGGGCGGTCTAGTCGACACGCCAAACACGAGGAGGGGCGCTTACAGGGTCTACCAAACACAACAAAACCTAATCTAAAGTGATGGTGGCGGCTAGTTTTTATAATGGGGGAAGAGAAAGGATGGCCAAAGGGGTGGCGGCCAAGGTGGAGGGCGTGCTAGGGTTTGCTCCCACGTCCTCAACCTAGGCCTAGGCCCCTCCAACAAATTACAAGGCCCATGGCCCAAATAAGGTGGCGCAGCACCTGGCAGATTCGGACTGCTTGATTGTTCAGTGATTTCCTAACGTTCCATTAGGAATTTGGCCTTGGGACCAAATGCATTGGAAAGTTTATCTTGATACCTTTCAAACGGGTGGTCGCACACTAAAAACGGAGTCCGGGAGCCCAAGTTATGTCCGTTTGAATCTTGCTGCTCTGGATGGCCGAACCGGACTCGGAGACAAATTGGGCTTGATCTTGGGCCATCCTTGGGGTGTGGGATTGAGGTGCCGGTCCACTGAGGAAGTCTCGATGGGCCGAGCATGTGGATTGAGGCCTCCATGCGACTTAGAAAAAACGTCGTGCGCTGGGGAAGTAGACGTCGTAGAGGAAGGAGAGACAGCGGTCACGCACATGTTGGCGATGTCCTCATCATAGTCTTTGGCGGACGTTCACGAGGAGGCTACCCTTATGACCACAGCACGTACGACAAGCACATCCGGTGGTTCAGCCCGTGCACACGTGTTTGCGTTGTGCGTGTCATTGACTCGCCTCTAAGGCACATTCCCTCGACGGTGGACACCTGCCCCACGTAGCAGGACTCAGCGTTCTATCGCTTGGTTAGTACTTTTTCCATATGCCATGTAATATATCGTTACTACAATTGTAACAACTAATTTTCCTTTCAATGTATACATAGAGTGACCTTACCAGGGAGGCTACAAAGGAGTTGGACGCACTGATGGCTGGAGTTAGCCGGGGAAGGCTTGTGGTCACGATGGACTTCCTGTGAGGGGTGTTTGCAGCGTGTACGCCAAAGGACCGCTCGCATCGTCCAGCTTACGTCTTGCAGGAGGCTTATAGACGATGACATCGTACAGGTTCATGGGCACGCCTCAGTTGTACGGGGTCGACACATGCCATAGTCCGCATCTGGGACATCGCACATGTAGGTGGCCCCTCCTCCGAACGTGCCAGGGGGCTCCAGCTGGCAGCGTTCTGCGTCATACGTCCACATGACTTAGGTACACCATATGTTGTCCTTTTGCTATTATGTTCTTCACATTATGTGGTTTACTAACATTAAAAGTTTGTCAGCTGCGGTCGATGTAGCACCTAAGCAGAGCGATAGCCACTCCAGTGACTTCACTCCCCTCGACGCCGCTGACTTGGACTGGTTGGTGGACCCTGACCAGCAGTTGCCGGGTATGGTCCTTGGTCCGTCGCAACTCGCTGATGCGCGCCCCCAGACCAACTCAACCGTTGCAGGCTGCCTTCACTACTCCGACAACATTAGTACAGCCTACTAGGAGTACTCATGAATAGGCCCCTGGCTAGCTCACATATCCATCCGTATATGTGCAGCGATGGAGGAAGCCTGGGACCACACGAGGGGTCGTACCGCGCAGGGCGCCAGCTAGTTTTTTCTTTCATACCTCATGTACTAATCGGATATTGTGTTTTACTTTCTTAACTTATGTACCATTCAGATATATTCTTTTGCTTTCAAAGGTTATGTTGTACTCATATATGATCTTTTGCTTGCTTAACTACAACATATTAGTTTTGTCCATAATTCCATAAGCTATATCAGGATGATTGGACAACATACACATCAGCTTTCTCAATACGATTTGACAATATGGTGACAGCACCTTTTACAGTCTGATTCAACAACACTCTGCACACCGTGAAGTGATAAAACACTGCCCAACTCAGACCAATGAACAACACACTACTTATCTCAGAGCAAAGTGATAACATACTGTAGCCCACCACTTTCTTAGACCGAAATGACAACACGTTGCAGCCCATTTTTTCAGACTGAAGTGACGTATAAAAACCACCCGCCACCCAAGCAGCCCTTCTTCCCTACCCCAACTTCTACTCCATTGCAATGATAGATAGAGGAGAAAACTCAAGCCTTGGGAGGGGTAGACGGGGACCCTAACCCTTCATGGTTTCGAGGTCGCGACCCTTACCTCGAGGTTAATACAATCTACAGTCCAGTAGACCCCGATCTCCCTATTCCAGATTTTCCCATTCGAACAAGAAACTCATACACCCTTCAAGATCCAATCTACAAAGGCCAACCACTTTGCTCTCTAAACTGGCCAAAATGCAAGCATGACCTCAACGCCATTGTGCAAGTTACTGATACTACAGATCCCAACTCTGGACGTTATTTCTACCGATGCCCTCTGTTCATGGTAACCGCTACAACTCTTACTTACAATTTGGCTCATGTCTTTCTATATGACACATACTCTTGCTTGCAGATCGCAGATTGCAAATTTATTGAGTGGGTGGACTCACCGTATCACATACATGCCCAATGCTACATCTTTACATTCTGTGTTGCCTCAAAGAAATGGAAGAGGACCTCACGGAGGTCAAGAAGGAGAACAAACAGCTCCGCAGACAGAACTTAGAGCTCCAGACCCAAAATAACAACCTATATCGTCATAGACTCAGGGAGAGGAACAATGAGGAGGTCGTCCACCTCGACAGCTGTCAACGTTTGTTGTCGGCAATAATGAAAATGGGGCAAGACGCTGGATCTAAACTCGATGGTAGCACAAGACGCAAGAATTATACAGGTTTGGGCTCTCACGGAGGAGATAATACCCTAGTCCTATACTCTGGGATTATGTGTATCTAGCCTATTGTAGATAATGTTCTGATGTTCATGACGCTACCTTACCCCCCTTTATATAGCAGAGGGGTGCGGTTACAAAGAAGAGTCCTAATCGGTTACAAGATGGAGATTGTATCTCTCTCCTTATCCGCACAACATGATTACGATTAGGAATATAATCGTGTCCAACTGAAACAAGGTTGGTTGCTATTTTTAGAGTCCTAGCGTTGCACATGTTTAGAAGTAGCCCAGGCGGTAGCCTTCTTCATGCTGTCAGCCCGGCCCATCCTCTCTTGAATGATTCGTCCGGCCTGCCTTGCAAATACCCAAGGTTCATGCACTCCACAGTAGCCCCCAAGTGCTCTGCGATCGAGTTGCCGCCCACCTGGTTGTTCCTCGTCCAAGCCATGATCTGTGCCGAGTGCTTTCGGTTCTTGCCTTGGTCTCCCGACTAGTTTCTTCTCTTCGCCGAGTACCATGCCGCGGGCAAGGAGATTGCAGAGGACTCAATTAGCATTTTGGGTTCACCTTTTCCAAGGGGCACCCTAACTCAATTTATTGGGGACTTCAGCAGTCGGCCCAGCTTGGGGCATATCCTTACTTGAGTTGGCTTTTTTAGCCGAGTGGTGCCTGTGCTCCATTGTCATGACGCACAGTTATTGGCCTGTCATGAGGCACACCGCGGGCTTTCCAAGTGGTACCTGCATCCAATTTTCACGCACACAGCTGGCGGCCCATCATGTGGCGTACCCTTAGAATCTTGGTTTTGAATCGACTTGTGATATTTGATTTCATTTTTCACGATAACCAACAATCGACCTAGCATGAGGCATATCACAAGAAGACATTATGATTCAATTTGGAAGGTGCCCAGATTCCGTTTAGCACAGTTATTGGCAATTGACCCATCATGGAGCGCACCATATCCCAAATCAAATTTGGCCCGAGAACATTTTGTATGCAACGATTGTGGCGCAAAACTGGCGGCCCATCATGGGCATGTCCTGGGTCAAGTCCAAACAAAGTATAGAAGGCAAAATCGACTTTTTCCCACTCAGGACGGAATTCAGCGTCACTTCCTATAAATAAGAGACTTGGTGCGAACAAAGAGGCTTTCTGCGCACTGCTCTCACCTGCCCTTCATCTTCTGAGTTTAGATATTTCTTCATCAACTTCCTCCGCTAGGGTTAGCCGCCACCGCATTTCCCGATTCTGCACCGCTGCTAAACTTTTTCAAAGATGTCTTCTTCTTCCTCCCAGAGTGCTCCCGTGAAGCCCTCACCTGAAGATTGGGCTGCTTCGATAACAACGGAGGAGCGCTTGGAGGAATTAGTCACCTTCGGAGTTCTTCCCCCTTTGGTGTTGATCTGTGCACGGCCAGCCGCAGGTGAATCCGTCCCCACTCCGCAATCTGATGAAATTGTGGTCTTTGAACCCTTTTCGGCAGCATGGTTTGGACTCCCAGGCAGCTTTCTTAGTGGTCTTCTTCATTTCTACAAGATTGAGCTGATCAACTTGAATCCTAATTCCATTCTACAAATTTCCATCTTTGTGCATTTGTGCGAGGCGTATCTTGGAATTCGCCCGCATTTTAGCCTTTTTTGCCACCTATTTCTTCTTAAGCCTTTCCCCAGCAAGAATGCCCCTAAAGTGGTTGGGGGTGCCGGCTTCCAGCTGCGTGATGGGATGAAAAAAGCTTACTTCTCCATTCCGTTCAAGACCTCCAACAAGGGTTGGCATCGGGAGTGGTTTTACTGTTCCAATCCCAGTCCATTCCTTCCTCTTTGCACCGGGCTTTCGCCCACATTCTCGGCTTCTGGTCACGACTCCTCCGAGTGCGACATGGACCGTGGAGGACCTTCAAGTCGATCCACGGCCGAAAGAGAGCAGGAGTTTGAACGGGTTGACATTGTTGTTAACCGCTCGCGCAGTGTACTGACCTCTCAAGGAGAGGGTCCATCTGGGGTTTGAGTACTCCGGGTTGGATGATCCCACCCTCGAGGCGCCTGAATCCGTTCCCCGAGACGTACTGGTTGATCGGGTGAATGACTTCTTCGCCCAAGGCACCGCTGTCCAGCTTCAAGGTCGTCTGCTGCCTTTCTTTGCGAAACGTCCTCCTCCTTTGGTGAGCATTTTCTCTTTTGTTAGTTTCTGATTAACAACCTTTGATGGAATGTTGACTGGTTATGTGCTTCGCCGCCTTTTTTAGGATCAAATTGCCTTCTTTTCTGATGCTCCGATTCCTCTCGCTCCCCGGCACAAGGGTGCTAAGCGTAAGTAGCCCGTCGGTCCGTCAACTAAAGGATCGGGCACTAAGAGGGGGAAAATGCTGAGGTCGAAGGCGGATCCAACGCTTCCATGCCTGACCGGGGGAATTACCATTAGGGAGCCCCCGGCCTCGCATGCAGCGGAACCGGCATCCCATGCCACTCCTCCAAGGCCCAGCGCGGAGTCAGATGTCGGGAGAGGAAAACAGCCGGCAACCAGGGGAGTTCAAGAACTGCCCCACACGCCCGAGGGCTCAGCAGTTAAGGACCCCGCAGCCCAGTCCTTGGCGCGACCAACTCCTCCTTGTCCCAAGTCTGGCGCGACTCCGGATGCTCCCCTGAGTGGT
Source organism: Guadua angustifolia (assembly GCA_036346375.1). NCBI lineage: Eukaryota > Viridiplantae > Streptophyta > Magnoliopsida > Poales > Poaceae > Guadua > Guadua angustifolia. The sequence continues at coordinate 6,633,448 of CM070519.1, read as the reverse complement.
TCTGCCACTCAGGGAGTATCCAAAGTAAAAATAAGGAAGTCCGACAGGTTCGCCTCCCTATTGGTTCTTTTCTCTTGTTCTTCCGAATCATGTTCTGACATCTTGCTTACATAGGGTGCCGTCGACCGACGTTCCTATGGACACTCCGTCCGAGATGGTTCTGGGGGACGATGCTGGCAGCACCGTAGACCCAGAAGAGACAACCCCGTAGGTTTTCACCATGCCAGGGGACGCCGAAACGGTGGCAGATCGGGCCGAGGCGTCCTTGCTGACTGCTACTGGCCCCGGTGCCGCCGCAAAGGCTTTAGGGTCCGAGGCCCCCTTGGCCACGCCTAGTGCTCTGCCTGAAGCGACTTCAGGGCCGTCGCCCCCGGAGCCTGTCGTTGATGATTCCCTTCTAGCAGAAGAAATTGCCCGAGAACCACGTCCTGGTCCTTCCCATCCTCAAATTATGCTATGCCTTGTTTTTCATAGCGACGATGGCAAATGGAAGGCCTTTGGCGACAAAGACAAGAAGTAGGTCCGAAAGGAGCTTTACGAGCATGCCATCGAATGCGCTCGACTGGTCTAGGTGAGTCGTTGGTCTCTCCCTTTTCATTTTCGGCAAGCTGTGCAACCCCGTTGATCTTCTTCTTGTAATCTGCAGGTCCTGGGAGATTGCTCTGAAAAATGGGACACCCTTCTTCGGGAGGTGCTCCCGAGGATCGAGCTACGGAAGGTGTATGAAACCGAGCTCGAGCGGGTCCACACCGAAGGCAAGGCTTATCTCGATCGAGCTAGGAGCGAGGGTGCATCTGAACGACGAGAGCTCTTGGCCTGAGTCTTGGTTTTAGAAGAGAAGTCGAGTATGGAGAGCTCCCATCGAGGTAAGTACCCCTTCAGCTATCTTACTGTCATTTTCAACCGCTTGTTTCCTGACCCTTACTCCCTTGCCCCAGCCTGAGACTTAACCCTCACGGGTCTCCAGGAAGAGCTTAAGGCATCGCAAGGGCAGCTCAAGGCGCTGGAGGAGTCTGAGCTCCGGGCTCGGATCCACTCGGAGAAGCTGGCAAAGGAGCTGGAAGGTTTGCCCCTACTTGTCTTCATCTTTCTTCTCATTTGTAGTATCTTTGGTAACAACCCTGTCCGCCTGCAGAATATTGGAAAGAAGCGCATGCCCAATTCCGCGCTCTTGACGAGAGGGTCGAGTCGGCGGAGACATTATGTGCCAGATACCAAGAAGCTTCTGGGGCAATGGTGAAGTTTTTGAGCCCAGAAGAGGCCGGTCCGCGTAGCGCAGACGACACCATCCTCTGGCTGGCAGAGGGGCCCGACAAGCTCCAGACGCATCTTCGGGAGACGACGACCACGAGTGCAAGCCAGGCCCTGGCCATTGTGAAGTCCTTGTATCCTCAAGTAGATCTCGAGGCTATTAAGGAGGGCTTTGCTGTCACCGTCGACGATGATCAGGTCGCCGCCCTTTTCGAGGAAGTCAGGGACACATCTGCCTCCTTAGTAGAGAATCTGGACTTGAGTCTTGCGTGACACGCACGTGAGATTTGATTGTAATTGCTCCACCTTATTAACTTTTGTTTTCTGGGATTGACACCTAACCATAGCGGCTTTGTTGTTTCCCGAGAGGTCTTCGAGTTAATGCTTGTGTGCCCATTCATGCTTAGTTCAGCTTCATGAGAACACTAAACGCCTCGGCTTCACACGCTAGCATTTATTCGAAGCTATTCGCCTTCTGTATTTTGGGTATATAAGGATGTCACCGCTGTGAGAGCGATCATCCTCTTCATCTGCTCGGTAGCCTTCGACCACTTCCGCAACCCCTCAATGGCCTATTCGTCTCGTTCATCTTCGTCGGCCAACGAGGTCTCGCCGTCTCCCCTGTCGTCGAAGGAGTTGGTTTTTGATTTTGAAGACGAGGGGCCGCCGGCGCCGAACGACGAGGAGGCTTTTCTTGCCGAGCTCCAGGCTGACTACGATCTTGCGCTGGCCAAGCTTGCGGAAGAGGAAGCCACTGCCCGTGATGCCACCGATGTTGATGCATTGATCGAGGCCGTCCCGTAGCTTGCCGAAGTGAGGGTCGCCCTTATCGAAGTAGTAGGCCGTGCGCGTCGCGCTTAGGTTTATTTTACCTGTAATATTTATACAATGTAATGATATGCTTAGAACTATTTTGGTTTTATCAAATTTTTAATGTCGTTTTCACTTTCTTCTCCACTGATTTTTGAGTCTACCCGAGTGGTTTTATCCTTTTTTTGTTTAAGCACTCTGCCCGACTAGTCTAGCCCCCGGGCGTCGGAAATCGGCTCATGGCCCCTTTTTCTCCCTAGCACGCGTTTTTTGAGTGACTAGAGTTCACCGTTCATGGGGTCAGAGTTTCACTACTTGGAGTTAGTGCACTCAGGCTTAGTCGCAATCGTTAGGGAAGAGAGGTAAAAAGGACTCGTGGGAAGAGTTGCGTATGCGCAACACTATTAGGTGTAGCCCCCGACTTACTGCATAATTGAGCAACAATTGAGTAGTAAGTCAAGAAAAACTTTGTTCATAACAATCATAATCAATGTACAAAATTCAAGAGTAGAAGCGACGTAGCTGCTCTATGTTCCATGTATTGCTGATTATCGTACCATCTTCACGCTTGAGTCTGTAAGCCCCTGGGCGCATTACTTCATCGATGATGTAAGGACCTTCCCAGCTGGGGGAAAGCTTATGCTCGCTCTTTTGGCTCCTCCTCAAGACCAGATCTCCTTTGGAGAAAGCGCGGCTTCGAACGTTTCGATCGTGATAACGACGCAGGCCTTGGAGGTACCAAGCCGATTGGATTGCAGCGATGTCCCTGGCCTCCTCCAGTCAGGCGAGATCTTCCATCCGATTTTCCTCCAACTCGGCTTCCTTGTAGTTCCGAACCCATGGGGATCTGAACGCCAACTCAGTTGGTAGGACCGCTTCTGAGCCATATACCAGGAAAAAAGGTGACTGCCATGTTGCCCTACTGGGGGTGGTTCTCAGCCCCCAGAGAACTGAAGGCAATTCTTTTACCTATTGCGTAGTGTATAGCTTGAGACAGTCGAAGATCCTTGCTTTTAGCCCTTGCAACACCATGCCGTTGGCTCACTCAACCTGCCCATTACTCCGTGGATGAGCCACCGAAGCAAAGCAGATTTTGATGTCGAGCTCGTCGCACCAGTCTTGAAATTCTTCGCCTCTAAATTGAGTGCCATTATCAGTGATAATCCTGTTTGGTACACCAAATCTTACCACAATCTCCTGGAAGAACTCCCTGGCCTTCGCTGCTGTGATTGTGGCGACTGGTTTGGCCTCGATCCATTTTGTGAATTTGTCGACGGCAACGAAGAGGTGAGTGAAACCACCTTAAGCCTTTTTTAGGGGTCCGACCATGTCGAGCCCCCAGACTACAAACGGCCAGGTAATCGGGATGGTCTGCAACTCTTGTGCTGGCACGTGTATCTGCTGAGTGAAGAACTGACAACCTTCGCATGTGCGAATGATGTCTTCTGTGTCTGATACGGCAGTAGGCCAGAAGAAGCCTTGACGATAAGCCTTGCCTACCAAGGTGTTTGCCGCTGCGTGATGTCCGCAGATTTCTGAGTGGATTTCTCTGAGAAGATTTTTCCCCTCTTGCTCTGATATGCAGCGCCTCAAGACTCCGGAGGCACTCTTTCGAAAGAGCTCCTCACCGGCCACCATGTAGCTTTTGCTTCGGTGTGTGATGTGCTCTGCTTGCACACGATCTTCAGGGAGCTCATCTTTCAACAGATAATTCAAAAACGGAGTTGTCCAGTCGGGGTTGATGACCAAAACTTCTGCCTCACCTAGCTTTTCTTCCGACTTGCTCGATTCTTCTCATCGGCTTATTGTGGGTTTGTGAAGTTCTTCAACAAATACGCCAGTCGGAACTATCGCCTGACTGGAGCCTAATCTTGCGAGCTCGTCTGCTTCCTCGTTGTCCCGATGGAGCACATGGATGAGCTCCAGCTAGTTGAAGTTGCCTTCCAGTTTGCGTACTTCCTGGCAATATGCCACCATATTGTCTTCAACGCACGACCAGTCCTTTTGCATTTGATTAATTACCAGCTAGGAGTCCCCACGAACCGTCAATCGTCAGATACAGAGTGATATGGTGATACGGAGTCCGTGGATGAGTGCCTCATACTCGGCGGCGTTCTTTGATGCCGAAAAGTGGATTTGGAGGATGTATTTCAGCCGATCCCCTGTCGGGGAGATGAGCACCACGCCAACCCCTGCGCCGCTAAGCATGAGGGAGCCATCGAAGTACATTGTCCAGTACTCGAGCTCCTCAATGGTTGTGGAATTCTGCAACTCTACCCACTCGACGGCGAAGTCGGCGAGTACTTGGGATTTGATGGAGGTTCGTGGTTTGAAATAAATCTCGAAGGCTCCAAGCTCGATCGCCCACTTTGCGATTCTCCCGGTGGCTTCCCGGTTGTGGAGTATGTCTCCAATCGGGAAGGAAATAACCACCGAAATTGAATGTTCTTGAAAATAATATTTGAGCTTGTGAGAGGTAAGCAATACGACATACAATAGCTTTTGTACTTGTGGGTATCATACCTTAGACTTGCCCAGCACCTCGCTGAGGAAATATACTAGGCGCTGGACCTTCTACAGGTGTCCTGCTTCTTCTCGCTCCACAGCGATTGCAGCGCTGACTACATGAGCCGTTGCCGCTATGTAGAGAAGAAGGGATTCTCCGGGCGTTGGTGAGACTAATACCGGCGGCGTGGTTAGGAACGCTTTGAGATCCTCGAAAGCTTGCTGCGCCTCTGGAGTCCATTGGAAGTTGCCCTGCTTCTTCGAGAGCTTGAAAAATGGCATCCCTCGGGATCCCAGGCGAGAAATAAACCTGCCGAGTGCCACCATGCATCCCGTGAGTTTCTGGACGTCCCTTTGGCAAGTCGGAGGTTTCATCTTCAGGATTGCATTGATCTTCTCCGGGTTAGCTTCGATACCACGATGTGACACGATAAACCCGAGTAGCTTTTCGGAAGGGACTCCGAAGACGCACTTCTCCGGGTTGAGTTTCATCTTGTAAGCCCTAAGGCTTTCAAACGTCTCGATCAAATCAGATATGAGAACCTCCTTTGCGCGGGTTTTGACGACAACATCATCTACATATGCTTCCACGTTGCGCCCGAGTTGAGTGTGAAAACACTGCTGTATCGCGCGTTGATAGGTTGCGCCAGCGTTTTTCAACCCGAATGGCATTGTGATGTAGCAGAAAGTGTCGAACGAGGTTATGAATGACGTCTTGATACAGTCCTCTTCTTTCAGCCGGATCTGGTGATATCCCGAGTAGGCGTCTAGGAAACTTAGGAGCTCACAGCCGGAGGTCGAGTCCACTACCTGATCGATGCAGGGCAATCCAAATGGATCTTTCGGGCATGCCTTATTGAGATCAGTATAATCAACACATATGCGCCAGCTTTTATTCTTTTTGCGAACAAGAAATGGGTTCGCTAACCAGTCGGGATGATACACTTCTTTTATGAATCCTGCGACTAAAAGCTTAGTGATCTCTTCCCTAATTGCGTCGCGGGGATCCTGCGTGAACCGCCGGAGTCGTTGCTTGATGGGCTTTGCCTTCTCGTCGACGTTACGGGAGTGCTCGATCTCCTCCCTCAGGACACTGGGCATATCTGATAGCTTCCAAGCAAAAATGTCCCGGTTTGCCCGGAGGAAAGTGACGAGCGCGCCTTCCTATTTGTGATCGAGCCCTGTCCCAATCAGGGCCGTTTGGGCCGAGTTGGATGAGTCAAGTACCACTTTTTTGACTTCTTCATCAGGCTTCATGCTTGATTTGGCTTGCTTCTTGGCTGGGACATCTCCTTCGTTCTGGTGGAGTGTAGCCACCGAACGAATCTTTTCTTAGCCGGCCGCCGCTTCATGCCTCTCCGCTATCTCACAGCTTTCCCTATCGCACATGAAGGACTGTCTAACATCACCACGAATTGTGATGATGCCCTTTGGTCCTGGCATCTTGAGCGCAAGGTAAGTATAGTGAGGCATGGCCATGAACCTGGCGAGACCCGGTCTTCCCAAGATAGCATGGTACGCCGTCTCGAAATCGGCCACTTCAAAGTTGAGATATTCTGTTCGGTAGTTGTCCTTGGTTCCAAATGTGACCAGTAGAGTGATCTGCCCGAGTGGTACTATCGAGGTCCCAGGGATGACCCCATGGAACGGTGACGAACCACGTTTTAGCTCGGAGCGGGGATCTTCATATTATCGAAGGTCTTGGAGAAAAGAACATTGAACCCACTTCCTCCGTCGACCAGCACCCTCTTAAGCCTGACGCTGCGAACAACAGGATCGAGCACCAGAGGATATCTACCTGGGTAAGGAATATGGTCGGGATGATCCGAACGGTCGAACGTGATTGGGACCTTAGAGCATCTCAGGTACTAGCGGGCTACCGGTGTAACCGTGTTGACTTCCCGAGCGGTGAGTTTCTACTTCCGCTTGGATTCATATGTCGTCGTGCCCCCAAATATGTAGTTGAGCTCGTGTTTAGTCGTCTGATATTCGCCTCCATCGTCTTCTGGAGGATCTTGCTTCTTGTCTGCCTCACCACAGTTACGCCACTAAACTTGTTGCTTTCTTCGCGAACCTTTTGAGGTGAAGCGGTCCTTAGCGGCATGCTTCCCTTTAGGGTGAAAGGACAAAGCGCATCCATTACCTTGTTGTAGTAAATGCGTCGCGATTGCTCGAGGGTGCTGCGTTAAACTCTGACAACCATCTTCTATTTGGAGGACTCAGCGTGGTCTTTCCTGTCCCTTTGCCATGGGCGATCTTCCTGGCGCTCGTCTAGGGCATCCGAGGCGGTCGTGTAGCGGTCTACTCGCTCAAACATCTCTCTTACCATAGAGGGCAGCTTCCTGGACATCTTTTTGATTAAATTTGGATCATTGAACCCTTTTTGGAAGGCTGCGATGACGGTGGCTTCTGAGATGTCTCGGATTGTATTTTTCTTCTGCATGAAGCACCGAATGAACCCTCGAAGGATCTCGTCCTTCTTCTGATGAAGTTGGTACAGGTCCTACAGAGTTTCGGGCCTCTCATAGGTACCATGAAAGTTGGTAATGAACTGCTCACAAAGATCTCCCCAGGAATCTATAGAGTTCTCTGGAAGTCCTGTGAGCCAAGCTTGAGTCGAAGGGGTAAGTGTGACCGGCAGATAGTTTGCCATCACGTTGTGGTCGCCCCCTGCAGCCTTGATTGCAAGAGAGTAGACCTATAGCCAAGCTTCTGGGTCCCTCTCCCCGTCGAATTTGGTGATGCCTTTGGGGTTGAAACCTTCGGCCAGACCACTCGGCGAAGTCGGGGGTGAAAGCACGAACACCATCTATGGGCCCATCATTACGCTGGTGTGGAGATTGTCGAGGTAGTGTTCTGACTCGGCAGCCCTCGTCATCATTCCGGCCGTGTCAGTGTGGATTCTTGTAGTCGTCCTGGCCATCACGATCGATGCCTAATCGTTCGTAGTCGTCTTCGGGTCGACGGCGTTCATCATCTTTCCGTTCGTGTCGCCTGGTGTTAAGGTCCAAACAGAGATCGCGGCTGATACTCCGACGGGCATCTTTTCCTTGATGAGGACGTGGCTCATGTCGACTGCGCATGGACCGGCTGTGGGCAGTATTGCTACTTGTTGTCTGAGTGGCCGTGCGGGTATGAGAGCATGCCCTCTCCGCTAGTTCTTTCTAGTTGTGTTGAATCGCTGCTGTCGTCACCATGGCCTTCACTCGAGCCACGATCGGGGCAGCTGGGCTGTCTGGACCGAACATAGGTCCCAGGGTGTCAAGCAACGTCTTTGAGGCGACGATGTTCTGTTGAGGGGTATGGAAAACCAATTGGTTCCCCATCTTTGTTTGCAGGATGTCCTCATTGACATTGCGGCCCCTTGTTTGGAGAGACTTTGCTCACGCTTCCTGGGCCTCCCAACGGAGGCGCTCTGCCTCTGCAGCATCCTTCTGCTGCTGGGATTCAATTCGAAGGTCTTCAATCATGAAGATGCCACGAAAACCCTGGTGAATTCCTGCACTGCCTTCCGGGCCAGAGGAATAAGGAGACGGATCGAATTGACCCCTGAATCCGAGTGGTTTGATGTTGCCTACCACTCGGGACCCAAGCTTGATCGGACCCTTTCTGAGTTTGGGTTGAGGAGCAGGCCTGCGGCCTACTACCTGAGAGCAGACGGCTGTGGCCTTCCTCAATCCGAGCGGTTGTCCAAACGAAGGAGTAGTGGCGCCCTTTCCAGATTGGATCTGATCCGAATCCGAAAGAACGAGCTTACCGAATTTATCGGCGATGAAGTCCAGGCTCCCAAAGCGGAAGGCCTGGGCGGGCGTGAAGGTGCCAATAACTTCCCTAAGGATTGCCATCGAGTTCGACGAGGTTGATCTTGACGCTTCCCCTATCTAGCGCGTCAATTGTTGACGTTTGTTGTCGGCAATAATGAAAATGGGGCAAGACGCTGGATCTAAACTCGATGGTAGCACAAGACGCAAGAATTATACAGGTTCAGGCTCTCACGGAGGAGATAATATCCTAGTCCTATGCTCTGGGATTATGTGTATCTAGCCTATTGCAGATAATCTTCTGATGTTCATGACGCTACCTTAACCCTCTTTATATAGTAAGGGGTGCGGTTACAAAGAAGAGTCCTAATCGGTTACAAGATAGAGATTATATCTCTCTCCTTATCCGCACAACATGATTACAGTTAGGATTATAATCGTGTCCAACCGAAACAAGGTTGGTTGCTATTTTTAGAGTCCTAGCGTTGCGCATGTTTAGAAGTAGCCCAGGCGGTAGCCTTCTTCATGCTGTCAGCCTGGCCCATCCTCTCTTGAATGATTCATCCGGCCTGCCTTGCAGATACCCAGGGTTCATGCACTCCACAACAGCGACTACCGCACTAACTACTGCTGCGACAATGCTAGCTGTAGCTGTGCTTACCACTACTGACCAGTAGCCCTATCCATGATGTCATGACGATCAACACTCCATATAGGTTCCTTATGGTTACCCATTCGAATCTTAATGTTCTTTCTCCCTTAAAGCATACTCTATCCCACTCTTTTACAATTCCAAAAGGCACACTAGTATCGTACTTTTGTGCATGGTTATGGCTACTTTGTGCTGCCATTTGTACCATTCCAACTGTATGCACCATGTAATCACCTTTTATTATGAAATGCTATGGTTCATTCATTTTGTTTTTTTTTAACTTTATAGATGCAACGATTGTTATGCTCTAGTTATTCTTGTTCTTTTGACTTGTTATGCTCTAGTTATTCTTATTCTTTGGATGTGCTGATGCATTTTAGCCTTTGAAAATAGATTCTATATGATACTAAATTACATCCCAGGTCATAAAATGGTGTCCAAAATTCTCTTTTAAATTGAAGATATTAATTGGTTTGCTTTTCAGCTTGTCCCATATAAAATACCAATAATTTTGTTGTGTTTGCGACTCAAATCTCAGCTACACATCTTTGCTTGATACAAAAATTTTAGTGCATATTTCCAAATTTGTAATGATTTTTATACAAAATATTAGAACTGCTGACTTCTTTTCTCTTGCTTCCCTCTCCTCTCTTCTAAACCTGAGTGGAAGCCTCTCTATCGCTAGTTGGAATAATGACAGAGAGCTTAACCGTTGGTGACAACTCTCTGTCGCCATTCCAACTGGCGATAGAGGCTTAATCGCTGTTTCAACTGGCGATAGAGAGTTTGTCGCAAATTGAAATGATGACTGACTCTCTCTCTTGCCAGTTGAATGCGCGATAGGTAGGTATTTTTGCTTTTTTGGCATATTATTTCTATAATTTTTTCATAAAAAATATTATTTAAAAAATTCCCAAAGTTGAGGAGCTAACTGATCATTTGCTCTTTTTGAAGAATAAATGCCAATTTTGCCCTTGTCTTCTTTCTCTTCTTCTCTCCCTTGCTTTGTTGCTTAGGCCATGGCCATAGCTGACCTAGCGACCTCCCCACACCAACACGCCCCTTTCCCTCTTGGACCTTCTTGTCCACCGCCATCATTGTCCTTTCCCATCCAACTCTGAGGACCAGATATGCTCGCTGCCACGAGGAGATTTTTCCTACCATGGCTGACTTGTCTCCCTGAATTCTCACGCTCCATCTCCTCACCCTCTCTCTCCTATTTGTCTCTCTTAGCTTCGACCTTCATCGTTCAACCATGCCACACCCTTCTCTCTTCTCCGGCCAAAGCCACGCTTTCTAAAGCATCTATGCCCTCAAAATTCAATTAGTTTTGGTAATTAATGACATTCGTGGTTAAATGACTAATATATCTTTCTTAACTATATGAGATAGTTTTGGTCTTCACTATTGAAAAGATTAGTTGAAGGCACAAAACAAAAATGACTACGAATGAATCAAGCTCAAGGCCAAGGCATCAACAAGGTATCAAATTATAAGGACCTTTTCATAGCTTTACTAATCTTGAAGTTTGGAGAAAAGATCAGATTGCTAGAAGTAGCTATCGTACTATTAAGAGGGATCAATAACTAGTAGCTTGAGCATTGTTTAAGATCAACATGGCTCAAATAGTATATGTGCTGGATACTAGTTGCATAAAGAAAATATCCCATGGAAATTTCATCTAGTTCTTCAGAAAGACAACACTACCACCACATAGAGACCCGTACTACCGTAGGTCGGTACTACCGTCTCTGAGGCCTGTAACTTTATTCCAAGGAGTGTTGATTTCTGTTAAATTCAAACATTGGTGCTACCGCCATGCAAATGTGGATACTATTGCAAGTCGATAGTACCGCCCCTAGGAGCGGTAATTATATTTTAAAACATAGTTTTTGTGGCTTTTCTCGAAATTCAAAATCCAATGATATCGTAGTTCAAAAGCCGATATTACTGCCAGTCGGTATTACCCAGTTCATGTGCTAGTACATATTTTCCAGAGCATGTGTTTTAGGGCTTTTCTCTATGATTTAAATTTCTGGTACTATCGGAATTTGTACATCAGCAGTACTGGACCCTACGCCAACAGCTAGAAACATGCGCATTAAATGTGTTGACCTATGTGTTGTGACTAAGTGCGGTACTACCGGTCTTTACATGACGGTAGTGCTAGACTTCACATAATTTCATGTTTTTGTTTCACGAGGCTAATTGAAGCAATGGGACTATATATACCCTATCTCCTGCAGCAAGGGCACTTCTTAGAACCTTATTAAATACTTCTTGAGCCCTTGCAAGTATCTCTTATCCTTAGAGCATTAAAATCCATATTTTGAGGTTGTTGAGAGCATTCAAGTGTGTGTGCATTCATTTGAGCCATTTTGTGTCACTTGAGCATCTTCAAGCAAGTGTCGTTGGTTTTATTATCCTTGGAGTTTGTTGATTCCTAGACGGCTTGGAGAAGAAAATCAATGATCTCTATAATAACATTGTGATGAGGCCCGGTATTGGTGTGAAGGTTGTAGCTTATATACCCAAAGAGAGAAAGAGCTACCTTTAATGGATTGAGGAAGGCTTAATTTGTGCAAGAGTTGGCTTGATTTGTTCAAGCTCTCTTAACGTGGATTAGAGGAGACCGACAAGTCACTGAAACTACAGAAAAAATTCTTTGTGTTCATATTGTGGTTTTCATTCTTAATATTTACTTGTGCAAATTTTCATTCCTAGTGATCATATTGTTTGATTTTCTTCCTAGAATCACTAGACTTAATTAGATTTACATTTTTGATCCACTTAGTGAAACCTAGATTATTTAGGTCTAAATTGTTGAAAATTGAAATTATTGTTAAACTTACTCACTAATTGATTTGTAACCAAATGAATTTTAAGAACCTCCTATTCACTCTCCTTTAGTTGGTTATAGATCAATGCCCGTGCGTTGCTACGAAAAATAAAATTGGTAACGAAACATAAAAGTCAAGCAATAAAAGAAAATTATGCTACAAGATCAAATATATATTTCTCCTGATTACAAAAGTTTTTATGGTTTCTTCTCTGGAATGAATTAAAACCAAATATATTATACGTAGCAATATATATTACTAATCTAAAAAATCAATCAATCATTTTTATCCATTTTTGCAATTTATATTACCAGCTCGCGTTCCTCTTCCTCTCGCCATGCCCGCAGCGCGCGCTCCTCGGCACCGTCGACCTCGTCTTCCTTGTTGCCTCACTCGTCCTCGTCATCCACCGCCTTCGCAGAGGCGACATGGGGGCTTCCTCCGAGCACGAGGCACTGCTGCCGAAACCACCGCCATTCCGGACCACTAGCCGTTACGCGGTCGCGCTCGGGGCGTCAGCCGTCTTTGCCGTGGCGTTCGCCGTCCTCCTCGCGCTCGCGTTCTTCCTCCTACCGAGCACGTTATGGCGCACTGTGGAGTCTGCATTCCTCGCCGCCCACTTCGTCGCACACGTTATGGCCGCGTGGTCAGTCGCCTCGGAGAAAGGGACCATCTCCGCCACCCAGCGGTGGTCCACTGCGCCGATGGTTCACTGCTTTTCTAGATGACCCTTTCGCCTTTACCGGCCTACTCGTCTCCATGCCTTTAGCGTTCCTAGCCATCACTGGCTTCACTGGCTATGACGCCAGAGCCTATGAAGGTGAACCAGAAAACACCAGCGCCGAGGCGCCTGCCATGCCATGCGCCGCAGCGTCGTTCCTCTCTCTCGCGACGTTTAGCTGGATCAACCCGTTATCCCTAAGGGGTATGCCAATGACTCTCTCACCGCCGACAACGTCCCACCGATGTCGCCGGGCAACTGCGTCGAAGCGTCGTATGCTTTATTCACGTCCAACTGGCCGGCGTTAGGGTCACAACACCCGGTGGGTGTCGCGCTCTGGTCATCTTTTGGCGCGATTACTCTTGGCGATCATGGCCTTTCGGCCTCTGCGCCACGTGGCCATGTCGTCGATCATCACTTATGATCGGTTAAATCGAGTTCATTCACCGTGGCGGCACGTCATGGGAGATCTTGAATGAATTCTCTTGATTGATTCTGTGAAAATTGTACAGCATATATAGAGTACAAAAGGAATGATTGGCTGGCTATTAATTGCCAGCAATAATCAGGGATTTTACTATAATAATCAGCCATATTTAGAGAGATATGGTTGGCTATAAATCAGGAAAGAATAATTAGCTATAATGATTGGCCATTATTGGAGATATGGGGGAGGGACTAGGAAGAACGGACCGCTGCCACCAACTGCAAATTTATATTAGTAGAGATACTTGATCCTACATCGCCACCCCCCTCCATTGAGCCGTGCCATTGACGCAGAGGAAGAAGCCTGTAGGTGAGAGGATATGTCGACACGGTAGTCAGGGCGATGAAAATCGACAACACCATAGCTTGGGATGATGGATCCGATGACGGGGACAAGTAGCTCTGGTGAGACCATCACCTCATTGACCCTAGCCTCCCCTCCAATCTCGACCTTGCATTTGAGCCTCCACCTCCCCCGAATCTAGCAGCTATACGAGGGTTCCCCATGCCTCAGTGCCAGTGGTAGGGTCGTTGGAGATGGGCTAGAGAAGGGGTGGCGAGCTCAAGCTAGGTGAGACAAAGAGAGATAAGAAGGGGAGGGGCATGGGGGTGGCAACTAGAGCACATGGTCACCTGGTTGGTAGGGCTATAGCTGAGCTGAGCCCAAGCGAACCTAACCTCCTAAGCCTGAGCTCAGTAAAAACTTATGCTGAGCTTGAGCGAGCCTAAGATGGGATCTGAGCTAGGATCTAGGCTCAAGTAAGTTTGGTAACAATCATCAATTCAACATATATTAATTTATAGTGGTAACATGCAATAATATTTAACTAGTAATCTATAAATTTATTGAGACTATAAATTTATTGAGACTGAACTATTTGAGCTTTTTTATGGCGCGTCCTGGACTCCCGGTTAAAGAAGCAAATGTACAAAACCATACTAGCCTAGTTGCAAATATGCCCATTCTCCGGGGGCCAAAGATTAAAAGGGGAGTCTTTATCTAGCGCCGCCGGCCGAAACTCCTTCGACTTCGAGGCTTCGCTCCAATCCTCCTCCCACCTCGGTTCCTCCTCTTTTGGACTGGCTTGGAGTGAAGTGAAGATCCATCCGGACGCGGATCCTTTCCTTTTCTTGGTATGGAAGCCCTAGCCTAGCCTAGCCCTAGCCCTTTTCTTTCTTCTCTGTGAACATTCGAATCCAATCAGATCTTTCAAGATCGGTCCAAGGTACCCTGAGCTTTGTGGGGTTAGCTGAACCTCATTCCCCGTGCCATGTTTGCACCTGGATGCGCGGAGCAACTCGATGAGAAGGAGTTGGAACGGAAGCTGAAGAAAGACCAGAAGGTATTTGATCGAATTCCTTATGGACTTGCGTGTTGGAATTATTACATTTGCATCCCAATGTCATTCTTCTGTTTTGTCCCGAACTGCAAATTAGTAATCAGTCGGGAAAATTCTATTCAACTGAAGAACAGTGCTTTCCAGTTATCGAAGTCAGAAATTATTTGAACTAGTCATGTGGCACATGGGTTGCAACGAAAACTCAATTTGTGACAAAAATTTATTTGCAAAAAGCACTAACCTTGTCTGAATAATACTGTTCAATCTAAATGTACAATGGCTGAAACTCAACTTGCGATAAAAAGTTTATTTGCAAAGAGCATTAACAGTGGTAAAGGTGAGTAATTAAAGAGCAATGGCAAAGGTGGATAATTTTGATGAAGTAGCGCGGGAAGAAACTCTTGCTTTATATAGTAGAGATTAATGATCAGATCGAAATGTTTGTTATTGCGTATGTGAAAAAGCCACTTATGGGTTAAGTGTTGTGCTAACAGGCGAAAGAGAAGGAGGAGAAAAGGCTTAAGGCAAAGCAAAAGGAGGCGGCTAGGCTCCAGGTTGAAACATTATTCATGAATTTGGATATGACTTAATGGATGACGATCTTGATAGCTACTTACTGAAATGCTTGGTGGTGGAGATGGGTTTACTTATTTCTTCGTGTCGATTTGGTTTTCTGTAGGCGCAAGCAACTTCAAATGGACCTAAGAAAAGTGAGAAGAAACAAAGGAAGAAAGCTGTGGAGGATGAAAATCCTGAGGATTTCATAGATCCAGACACTCCTTGTGGGAAGAAGAAATTGCTTGCACATCAGATGGCCAAGCAATATAGCCCAAATGCGGTTGAGAAATCGTAAGATGCTAGTTTTCCTTTCTCGATTTTATGATTCATAGCTGAACTGCGTGCCTTTCATTTTTCATGATGTAGATGGTATGCTTGGTGGGAATCATCAGGATATTTTGGGGCAGATCCTGCGAGCTCAAAACCACCATTTGTTATAGTAAGTGACTCAAGCCCATGAAGGTTGGGCAGCATGTGCTGTGAGCTGATTTAGGAAACTACATCTTATGAAATCATTATAGTCTATAGTGCTTTTCCATAGACAACAGATTGCATAAATATGGATTCGCATCCGGTAACAGAGCTAAGCTATTTTTTTAGGTTCTGCCACCTCCGAATGTGACTGGAGCGCTTCACATAGGTCATGCGCTTACAGTGGCTATAGAGGTAATCATTGTTTTGCTTGCAAAGACAGAGGGGCCTATTTGCCATTTTAAAACTAAACATTAACTAGGCAATTATTTTAATCTCCTTTCATTTTAACAATGCAGGATGCTATGATACGCTGGCGGAGGATGTCAGGCTATAATGCTCTGTGGGTCCCTGGAGTGGACCATGCTGGCATTGCTACACAGGTCTGCATCTTGGAATTGATTAACTATCAGCTGAAGTCATCTTGTGAAGCATACATATGCGGATAATAGAATTGAGCTGCTAACATCTTCTTTGGCGGCACTTTCTGTCATTCAACTTATGAAACATACATCCACATACCATTTTGGCTGTTGATGTGTAGCCATTAAATGAAAGTTGGCAACATGGGTGTTAGGCCTTGCTAATATAAGTAATGTTTGTATTATGAGCTGAATTTTTCAAAATAATGTTTGCAATCTCAATTTCCTTCTACTAGATGTTTCTTCTTTGTATTCTTGGTAGACTTAGGCCTGTTTGTTTTAGCCGATTCGGATTACGGCCCCAAAAGCGAATCGAAACAAACAACTTGATTCTAGAATCTGATTCTCACAATCCAAATTTCACCCATATACACTAGAATTCACAATCCACTTCATATGTGCTTCTGGATTCCAACTTTTGGAAAATCAGCTTCTCTACAACCACAATCCAGAATCAGCTTTTAGAGAATCCAAAGCTGAAACAAACAGGCCCTTAGCAGTTAGGAATTGCTTATTCATCAAATACTTGGCCACACGGCTGTTTTTTTTTTTTTGAAAGATCTTTGACAAAATGCTGTACCTTTTTTGTCAGATTTTTTCCATTTTAGCAACTCAAATCATGTATAATGTTGCCCAAATATAATGATTTTTTAGTCATTTCAACTTTTTATCTGATTTAACCTAGCATTTGTATCTCCAATTCTCTAAATTCTTTTTTGTTTGGACTATCACATTTCTGGATAATTGAATACTTTAATGCTTTGTATTTTTTAGTAATGAATTTCTTTTAACAATCTGTTCTTCTGTATGTCAGGTTGTAGTGGAAAAGAAGCTCATGCGTGAAAGGAACTTGACGAGGCATGACATAGGGCGTGACAAATTCGTATCTGAAGTAAGCACTTTTTTTTGGGCCTTAACACAGAGTGATGTTTGTTAACTGTCCTATGTCATAATTGTTTCCTTTATGCTATGGAATATTAATGCTGGATTCAATGTCCTAGATGGTTATGAAAACCGTAGTGGCAATTAATATCATGTGTGATGGAATGAGAACCATGGTGAGCACATATCTATCCTTTTCTTGCTCATTCCATTTCTCTATCATTTCTGTACAGGTCCTCAAATGGAAAGAACAGTACGGTGGTACCATATTGAATCAATTACGTAGGCTTGGGGCCTCACTGGATTGGTCCCGTGAGGTAAATTCCTATTTTCTTGAGTTAGGAAAAAAACATGACTTATTCTTGAACAATGTATTTGTCTTGTATTGCTAACTTTGAGTATCATCTTCATCTCATCTCATACATCAGTGTTTTACAATGGATGAGCAAAGATCAAAAGCTGTAACTGAAGCTTTTGTCAGGTTGTACAAAGAAGGTCTGATTTATAGGTCAGTTTCCCACCCTATTTTGTTTTAAGTGTTGAACATTTATTTTTATACTGGTACTGTTATGACATATGATGTTTTATCTGTTTAGCTTGTATATTCTTCATTATGCTTTTCAGTTCCTAGTTTCTATACCTCTTATAAATGAATTGCTCCTTTGCAGAGATTACCGCCTTGTGAATTGGGATTGCACTCTTCTAACAGCAATTTCTGACATAGAGGTTGATGAAGCTTTGCATTTTCTATGATAGCCTGTTTGATTCCATGCCCATGACTAAGACCAATCTCTTTGTTCGAAAATGCTGTTTTGTCAGGTTGATCATCTAGAGCTGAAAGAAGCAACTAAGTTAAAGGTCCCTGGTTATGCCACGCCTGTACAGTTTGGTGTTTTGATATCTTTTGCATATCCTCTTGAAGAAGGACTGGGTGAGATCATTGTTGCAACAACAAGAATTGAAACAATGCTTGGTGATACAGCAATAGCTGTTCATCCAGAGGATAAAAGATATAAGTATCTGCATGGTAGGCATGCAGTCCACCCCTTCAATGGCCGAAAACTCAAAATAATCTGCGATGCTGAGTTAGTGGATCCCACCTTCGGCACTGGGGCTGTCAAGGTAGGAGCTAATGCTGAGGACTGACTTAAGGACATTTATTTCATTTCACCTAATTGGACCTTCTGCATATACTGGCCCCTCTTACCTTGTATTGTTGTTTCCTGGTCTGTTATGCAGATTACACCTGCCCATGATCCAAATGACTTTCAGGTTGGAAAGCGACATAACCTAGAGTTCATCAATATCTTCACCGATGATGGAAAAATAAACAGCAATGGAGGTCCACAATTTGAAGGAATGCCAAGATTTACTGCTCGAATTGCTGTTATTGAGGCACTGAAAGAAAAGGTATTACTGGTTTTCTTTAATTTTCCTCTCAAAGTTTTATGATCTCATATAATCTCCAAAAAATGTTTGTTGGGTTATTACTGGTTTTGTATGAACATATGTCATGACAATGACATGCAAATTCCATCAGAGTGAAAAGGACAAAATAGTGAAATATTGTGAACTTTGTAAGGTAGGGTAATCTTGTATATTTGTATTTTTCTAATGCTTAGTGCAAAGAATGTATTCAATAATTTAAGCAATATGGAGTCATATTAGATTATAGCATAAAACATTTGTTTTTTTTTGACATGGTTGCAGTACCTCTTTTTGTTAATTCAATTAATGAGTCTATCAGTACTGGACACAAGGTTAAAAGAACCACCGAAATCTTGGAAATCTCAGCCAAGATTTCGGATTCTGGCCAGGGACGGGATCCAAAATTCCGGCCGGGTAAAAAAAATGAAAACAAATTAAATTGCTACAGCGACCTAAAAAATTTCGGCGATATTTTGCCAAATCTCGCTGAAATCTTAGGTTTTTTGACTTTTTATGGCCGGATTTGGTCCAATAACCCTTAAGAAAGTCATCTTCCATGAAAATCTGTTGAAGAAACAAATTTTTGAGACGTTTTAAAATTTTGGCAGAAACACTGTCAGATTTCTATAAAATTGTACAAGCTTTATCATGATATGAAAAATTTATGGTACTATCTTTAGTAGTGTAGGATCATACATAAAAATTTTCAAAATAATTGAACTTCATTTGTTATTTTAAAAAATAAAAACAGAATGAACATAATTGGGACAGTAACCTTGTTAGAATTTTATAAATTTGCTTGAATGTGATCATGATCCAAAATTTTTATAAGAGCTTAAGAATTGCCTTAGTACTATTTTCTAAAATTTTCAAAAATTATCAACTTATTTTGTTTGCTCAATCAAATCTATGTAAGCATTAAACTTCATTTGTCATATTTCAAAATTAAAAAAAAGAAAGAACATAAATGTACAGTGCCTTTGTAAGAATTTTATAAATTCACTGGAGTGCAATCATGATTCAAAATTTTTATGAGATCTTAAGCATTTCCTTAGCACTCTTCTATAAAATTTTCAAAAATTCTAAACCTTTTTTAATTGCTAAAGCAAATCTATGTATTGATCATCTAGCTTTTATTAGGACGTAGCACTGCCAGAATTTTTGAAAATTCTTGAAGCGTGATCATCATATGAAAATTTTATAGAAACATTAATGATACATCAGTATCATTCACAAAAAGTTTCAAAATTTGCTAATGTGATTTGAACTATTTTTTATTTGGTTAAAGTTTGACGTAAGGCTTTTATCAATACAGTAGCATTGACCAAAATTTTAAAAATTCATAAAGCTTGATCATCATCTGAAAATTTTATGGGAACATTAGTGATACATCATAATCATGCACAAAAAAATTCAAAATTTTCTAACGTGGTTTGTTCCCTTTTCATTTGGTTCAAAATTGCCGATCAGCATTTTATCAGAACAGTAGCAATGTTTGAATTTTTAAAAATTCCTCAGACTTGATAATCATCTGAAATTTTTATGGGAGCATCATTGATGTGTCTGGAACCTCCATAAAAATTTTAAAATTTTTCAACGTTGTTTGTGCTATTTTTCGCTTAGTGCAATTTCACTGAAATCTCAGCAAATCTCGCCAAGATTTCGGAAATTCCAGCCAAAATTTTGGTTTTCTCAGTGCAAAAAAAAAACGGATTTGAATTTTTGTTTTTGTATTTCATCCGAGATTTGTCCGAAATTCCGAGATCTCAGCGAGATTTCAGATTTCAGCCACCTTCGAGATATCATCCGAAAATGAGATTTCAAACCTTGACTGGACAAAGTACATCATTATTTTTTTTAGAAATATGGTGCCTTGGTTTCTGTACATATTGCTGCTGATTGCCCGATTCTTTTAAAGCTTGAACCCTGGATCATGCCTTGCCTTTGTGATTGGGTATCCACAATTTTGAGGCTCCTATTTCTTAGAGATAATCCTGTGTGTATGGAATCTAGTGATCAACAATAACCTTTACTTGATAGTTTCATCAATTTAGATTTTTTTTGTCTTTTCCTTTTCCTAATTGTTTCGTATGGATTTTGTAAGTCGTTCTGGACTAACAATGTTTAATTCTGCTAATTAAGGGCCTGTACAAGGACACAAAAAAGAACGAAATGAGTTTGGGCATTTGTTCAAGAACTAATGATGTAGTGGAGCCTGTGATAAAACCCCAATGGTTTGTTAATTGCAATACCATGGCAAAGGCAGCTCTTGATGCTGTAAGGTCCAAAAAGATTGAGTTTATTCCGCAACAGTATGAACAAGACTGGTGTAGGTATATTTTTACCCTCTTTTGCCTAGTTGACAAATATGCCAGCTCTTGCAAATGTCATGTCTATGTACTGAAATCAGAAGAAACATAATCCATTCATTTCCACTGTCCTTGCAGATGGCTTGAAAATATACGTGATTGGTGTGTTTCAAGGCAACTTTGGTGGGGACATCGTGTACCTGCGTGGTATGTGACACTAGAAGATGACCAAGTGAAAGATATGGGTTCCAACATTGATCATTGGATAGTTGCAAGAAATGAAAGCGATGCAAACCTGGAGGCACAGGAAAAGTATCCAGGGAAAAAGTTCCAGTTATATCAAGATCCTGATGTGTTGGATACATGGTTTTCATCTGGTCTCTTCCCATTAACAGTACTTGGTTGGCCAGATGATACCGCTGATCATAATGTGTTTTACCCTACTTCGGTACTAGAAACTGGACTTGATATTATCTTCTTTTGGGTAGCAAGGATGGTGATGATGGGAATGCAACTTGGTGGTGATGTGCCATTTCAGAAGGTAATGGCACAAATTCACATTCTCTGCCACTAGAACTGTGTTTTACAAATCTAGTGGTCCAATATATACATTTCATCCATGTTGCATACCCTTTAGCCAATTTCTTTCTACTTTTTATATCCCCTTTATACGTTAAAACCATGCCATAGTGTAACACTATAAATATGATTAAGAGTCCAAGATTGAAGTAATCTAATATGATTAAGACTTTAAGAGTCCAAGACTGAAGTAATATACCTTTATCTTGTCATTATGGGCATGTGGATGTTACAAAAAAAGGGGAAGTTCTAAATAGGTGTCATTGTTTGACAAAATCATGCACTAAAAGCTCCCCAATACTTGTTGAATGAAGTAAGGAAGTTGGCTATTTTGAATTATTCTGTGCTTTGCCATTTGTCTCTACAAGTCGCTCTAATTTCCTCCTAATGAACTTTGTAGCTTGTTAATTTTTGAACGTATGTTACACATTTTTGTCAGCACCATCCTTTGTGTAATGTATGTGTAACACCCTAGCACACCAAGTGCTCAGAATGTTACCTCATCATACATTTTTCACCATCTATGGCATATTTTATCAACAATTTCAGCAAATCTTCCCTAAACAATTATCTCTTCTAAATAAAGATTAACAAAAGTAGCATAATAATTTGAACAGAAGTAATAAACAATAATAAGCTTGGAACCATGCGCTCAAGAATGTTCAGGACCACGCACTTGGGAACGCCCGAGACCACATGCTTGGGAATACTCTGGTCCACACGCCTAAGAACGCCTGGATCACATGTGTTCGGGAGCAAACTTACCTTTTGGCGATGTCATCAAATGAAGATTTAAAGACATAAAATAAGCATTGTATAAGTTCAACTTCACATGACTATTGTTATTCTATGAAAGTTCAACAAGTAAACCGACTAGACACTATTAATCCATGAATGGACTAGTAATACTAGATAACTATGGTGGATGATGTGACACGTGAAGTGATGGTGCTACTCCCATCCCATGCATGTCGTCTTTAGTGTTCACCTAAACCAACAAATAAGCACGGGCGAGTCCAAGACTCAGTAAGTACATAATAAAATAGTAAACATTAACAATACCATCATCAATAGCTCATTTATGTTATTCTCCACATCACTCAATGTTAATTGCAACTTCCATTAATGGAATGGAAATGCTCATGTACATGACTCTTCTCTTTAGCATATACCCATATAGCGGAGCAATTCACCTATCGGTGTATACTCTTGCTCGCCCTCTTTCATGCAGGGACCTCAAGCCCATTCTCTTTCATGCGGGGACCTCACCTCCATTCCCGTCGAGTGCCTACACAAAGTAGGCTATGGATACCACTCAAGCCATCTATCTCTATGTCATGATGCATATGATGCCATATTTATCTTTTAAGGTATAAATCATCCATATCATGTTCTACCATTCAATTGTCATGGGTTAATCATCAAGAGTAAAACAACAATATGAAAGTACTGATAATTAACATGATATATCAATCATATTCATGAAACAACAAATCAGCCAACTGTCTACTGTTCTACTATGCACTTGTCTTTTTAATCACGTGAGATGAAGTGATGAGTGGTTGGTGACAACCCCAAAGTAACACCTCTTACAGAGGATAACTTAACAATGTGCTATAACAGTACATAACATCACCGCTCCTACTGCCAACCATGGACCTAACTTTCCCTCCCGTCAGACAACTTCCCCCTTGGTTTCTCAGCAATCGGACAACCATAACTGCTAGTTCAAGAGCCCAAACATAGCAAACTGTATTTGTTTTAAAAACTACAGAAGATTGCTGTCGACGTTTGTTGTCGGCAATAATGAAAACGGGGCTAGGCGTTGGACCCAAACTCGATGGTAGCATAAGACACAGGAATTATACAGGTTCGGGCTCTCGCGGAGGAGATAATACCCTAGTCCTGTGCTCTGGGATTATGTGTGTCTAGCTTATTGCTGATGATTTTATGATGATGATATTACCCTACCCCCTTTTATATAGTAGAGGGGTGCGGTTACAAAGGAGGGTCCTGATCGGTTACAAGATGGAGATTGTATCTCTTTCCTTATCCGCTGAACATGATAGCGGTCAGGATTATATTCGTATCCTACCTAAACAAGGTTGGTTGCTATCTTTAGAATCCTCTTGTCGCGTACGTTGGAAGCGGCCAAGGTTGTATCCATCTTCATGTTGCCGGCCCAGCCCATCCTCCCCTGGATGATCCGTTCAGCCTGCCTTGTAGATACCCAGGGTTCATGTACTCCACAATTGCCTATAATTTTCTAGTTGGCCATAATTCTAAATTAATTCATTTAACCCCCTTGTTTCTAGGCTCAAAAACCATTCTATTGCTTTACTGGATAGCAGGCTTAACAATTTTATATCTATTTTTATACAACACTAAATATAGCAAACTATAGCATTTATGGAATCTATAGAAAATTATCAAGCTCTCTAGTTATGGTCATAATTTACTTCGGCTAGCATCTAACCAAATAAACAGATCAACACCACTCTGCTCAGTAGCAACAAATTTCTGGACAACGGCATTCGCCTAGCCATAACTTTATAACCACTTAACCTAATTCAACATTCTTGTACAGGCAATGAAACAGACCGTAGATGCTCCAAAATCAACCCCGAAGATTGAGACCACAATTAATCGAACCTCGACTGTTACCAAACACCTTTCTGGTGCTCCAACTGCCCTATCTACAACTAATATGGCCACAAGACCACCCCTCTACAGTGCGCGCCAACACAAGGAACAACAACCTAGTGTTTATACGTGTGTCTTGAAGATTCGCTGAAAACGTCAAAAGTGGCAACCCTCCGCGATCCCCGGAAGTTCCCCACTCCTTCAGGCTTTCCAAAACTCCCACACCATGTCCCCCAAGATTCTCGACACCTGCAAACTGTGATATGAACGAATACCAGTTTGGACACACGGTTTGATGAGGAATACGAAAAGATGAGGGAGAAGATGTCGAGGCGCACCGTAGCCGCGGCGGGCATAGTGGTGGCAAGCGGCGACAAGGCTGTACATGGTGGCGACAAGTCGACGGATGGCATTATTGGTGACGTCGCAGCGAGGGCACGGTAGCACAGCGCGGTGCAACGAGGGCGGCAGCTGTTGCACGGCTCGGCAGTGGCATGGGCGTTGGCACATCGGCGGTGGCGCTGCTGAGTGACAGTGCTTCAGTGGCGGGAGGCGGCGGCGGAATGCGGCTAGGGTTAGGGTTTGGCTTGATTGCCACCAATCCCCCGGCCTCCCTTTTAAAACCGCTTCCTGCACACCGAGCGTGGCTGACTCGGTCGCAGATTGATTTCTCCTGTCCCCCCCTCTCCCTTCTGCTACTTTCCTCTTTGTTTCCAATTAGGCCCTTAGGAAGGCAAAAACAGGTATAACAGTATGGTTGATTGAGTCTATTCTGTAACAGTAAATGCATAAACTCACCGACTTACCTTATGTTTCTGGCTATAAGATATTTCTTTCTAAATTCTGAAATTACTTATTGAACCAACAATATGGTGAGCTGCAAGTAGAAATTCTAATGCCACTAGGTAAGCGAAGTATTCTAGTTGAATACATGACTGTGCTCACTTTTTCAGGTTTATTTGCATCCTATGATCCGCGATGCACATGGCCGCAAAATGTCCAAGTCACTTGGTAATGTCATTGATCCCCTTGAGGTGATAAATGGTATGGCACTGGAAGGTCTCCTCAAACGTTTGGAAGAAGGCAATCTGGATCCAAATGAATTGAGCATTGCAAGAGAAGGGAAGATGAAAGATTATCCTGATGGCATTTCTGAATGTGGTACCGATGCCCTCCGTTTTGCACTGATTTCGTACACTTCTCAGGTTGTACTCACACCCATTTGAGTTTCGGTTGTATTATGCTTGCAATTCAGCATTGTAATAGAAACTCTTTTGTTTGTCAGTCTGACAGGATAAATCTGGATATCAAGAGAGTGGTCGGATACCAACAATGGTGCAATAAATTGTGGAATGCCATTCGTTTTGCAATGGGCAAGCTTGGTGATCATTACACCCCACCGGCAACTGTTGTTGTATCTAGGATGCCACCAATCTGCAAATGGATACTTTCCTTACTTAACAAGGCCATTGGCAAAACTGTCACCTCATTAGAAGCATACAAATTCTCTGATGCAACATCTGCTATATATTCATGGTGGCAGTACCAACTGTGTGATATATTTATAGAAGCTATAAAACCGTACTTCATCAATGACTCTCAAGATTTTGAATCAGCAAGAGCTGCCTCAAGAGATGCCCTGTGGGTTTGCCTGGACACTGGTTTGCGCCTACTCCACCCATTCATGCCTTTTGTAACAGAAGAGCTCTGGCAGCGTCTTCCTCAGCCCAAAGATTCTTGTAGGAAAGATTCCATTATGATCTCAGAATATCCATCTGTTGCTAAGGTAATTCCGTAATACTTGCGTCTTAAAAAAGACTGTAAATCTAAAGAATTTGATCTTCAAATACCTATTTACCTGTGGGAAAACATTGCTCTTTGTGACAGGAATGGACAGATGAAAAACTTGAAAATGAAATTAACATTGTATTGGATTCTGTGAACAAACTAAGATCTCTGAGGCCACCAACAGATACAAATGAAAGGTGTGTATGTGGTCATCTATCTGGTTTTTGTGTTAATTCTGTATTATGAATGATGTCTGCTTGTGAAGATATAATATCTAATTGCTTTTTTTTCATGAACAGGCGGCCTGCTTTTGCACTTTGCCGAGGACAAGAGACTGCCGCCGCTGTTCAATGCTATCAATCTCTAGTCATGTCTCTTTCTTATATATCGTCTCTTAAGGTGGAACCCTACACTTCAATGTTATTTCTTTTTTTGTCAGGGAAATATTTTGTTTTTCTTGCACTGTCTGCAATCAGTTTCTCCTTTATGGATTGAAATATATTCTGAAACATTGAATGTAGTATTATCAACTCAAAAGGCTCTTCCATTTTGTTATGCTGAATAATATTCTCTTAGTTGACCTCATTTTTTTAAGTGTTAAAAAAGGCACTGATCTGTAGGGGTGTAAACGGGTCGGGTTCGGACGGGTAGTAGGTTATCTCATACCCTACCCTAATATTTTTTCTCCTGCAGATGCAGACACGGGTAGTAAAAATCGGGTAGGGTACGGTAACGGTAGCATTTTCTCTGACGGGTAGAAATCGGGTTCGGGTAGTGTCTTGGACGGGTATATCTGAGATACTTGGTACTTCATCGGGTAGTGCACGAAATACCTAGAATCGAAACATGCGATGAAAACAATCCAACTATCACACTAGTACATCACATAATACAAAGTCCAATACATAAAGTGAAATTCACATACATAGTTCAACACATAGTTGAATTGAAGGAGAGGAACTTGGGTCAATCCCAATGGAATAGGAGGTAATGACAATAGTTTTGAACAACGTGAAATCACAAGCATCTGTAGTCTAGGAAACAGGTCATGTGCTCCTCTTGTTTAGGTTGATAGCAAGTAGAACATAATTGAGACATTTACCTTGTCAGAATTTTATAAATTTTCTTGAGTGTGATCATGATCTCAAATTTTTATGAGAGATTACTAATTTCATCAATATCATTATATAAAATTTTAAAAATTTTATAACATAGTTTGGATAATTTTTCATTTCGTTCAAATTTGCCGATAAGCCTTTTAACGGAGACAAGAATCTTGTTCAAATTTTAAAACTTCATGACATTTGATCATCATCTGAAAATTTTATGACAATATTATAGATATGTCGGGACCATCCACAAAAATTTCAAAATTTTATAACCTCGTTTGTTCTAATTTTCATTCGGTTCAAACTTGCGGTTGGCGTTTTATCGGGATAGTAGCAATGTTTGAATTTTAAAAATTTCTCAGATTTTATAATCACTGAAAATTTAATGAGAACATATCGATGTGTCAGAACCTTCAAAAAAATTTCAAAATTTTTGAGATCGTTTGATCTATTTTTTATCAATGCAAGTTCGTCAAAATTTGAGAATTAGTAGTACCCGCCGGGTACCAATTAGAAAATTATCCGGTACCGTGCAGACCATACCGCCGGGTATTGCGATCCGTACCCTACCGAACCGAACCTAACCTACCGGGTACTACCGTACCGGCGGGTAGTGTAAAATAGTTTTCTATTAGGGTAATTTTGCATCCGGGTACGGGTACGGGTCGGGTATTACCCGACCCATTTACACCCCTACTGATCTGACATTGGATATTCTTCAGATCCTGACAGAGAGCGATGAAACCCCAGCAGACTGTGCAACTGCTGTCGTAAACAAAGATTTGTCTGTATACCTTCAGCTTCAAGGAGCTCTAAATGCAGAAGCTGAGCGTGAGAAGCTGAGGAAAAAGAGAGATGAAATTCAAAAGTAAGCACGCTTACCTTTCTTCTCCATGCATTTTTCAATAATAAACATGTGCATAGGTTTTCACTGTTAATTTAAGGTTGGGGTAACATGGCGGTTTCTTATATACCTGCGCAGGTTGCAGCATGCCCTGTCGCAGAAAATAGACACCTCTGGTTATCGAGAGAAGGCTCCACAGAGCCTCCAAGAGGAGGACATGAGAAAACTCACTGCTTTATTAGAACAACTTGAGGTCATTAATGAAGCTGAAAAGAAGCTGGATGCAAAAAGCGGTGATAATTGAGTCAGCAATCTGTGTTGTGATGTTGTCAAGATACTCTTTTTTGGTATGGAATTAATTGATATTGATTTTCGCGGATTTTGATATAATTTGGCTGGATGGTTCAGGCTTAATTCCACTTCCATTCCACCACATCTTGTAGGGTGAAGAGCACACTAAAGGTTTATACAAGATTGTACTTTTGGTCGTTCGATCTTGCGTGCAAGGAAATAATACTTTTGGTTTGCGGAGGAATGAGTGGTCTTGGGCATCTAAATTATTGAGTGCTTTTTACTCATTGCAGACACGCAGAAGCGCTTCGTTTTACTTGTATTTAGGTAGCCCCACTCCAGTTTCGTTGGCGAGGAAGTGACAATTGATCATTGGTTGATGATGTGGCTCATCTAGAGTAGAAGGCTCGTTTCTGTAGTCAATATTATAGGGCCAAAGAGATTTCTTTCGTATTTCCTCGCCTCTTCTCTTTCCACTGTAATACAAGAGCATGTATAATGCAGTGTTCGGAGTTGTTTAGCAACTAAAAGCTATTTTTCTTGGCATGTAGGATAGATAAAGTGTTTATATTGTAGCATTAACGGGTGTTTGGATTAAAGATATTTTATTGAAATGTTTTAGGATCCAATTCAGATTTGAACTAAATCTTAAAACCTCTTAAGGAATTACCACTCATCCATATAGGGTTTTAATCTCTACAGCCTCTACTCTCACAGACTATCTAGTGGCCCCAGGTTAGCATAACCGTCTGCTCAAAACCCTTCCCCTCCTTTCTCCTTACCTCAGGTTACTTCCCCCATAGTCGTTGCGCTGCTGCCCCCACCCTCCTCGCTAACTCAAGGCGCTGCATCCCCCATCCTCCTAGTTCACTCGCATTGCCTGCCCTCTCATCCTTGTACACTTGCACCACCGCCCCTTAATGTCTTCCCTCACCTACGCCGCGAGCCCCTCCTGGTCTCATAGCCCCACATTCACCTAGACCTCTAGATCTGGTCATGAGTGGACAGTGTTAGCGGCTGTGGTGGTAGCGCTAGTGCCACTATACTAACTGGCAAGGACATGACAGAGCAGGGCTCCCAAGTGTTCCATGATTGATAGGATGTGATAACCCGAGGCGTTATCAGTTTAGTTAAATAAGTAAAGCAGCAAATAAAGCAATAAAAAGTGACTAGGCAAGAATATAAAAAGGTAAGGTTTAGAGAAGTGCCGTCAGTCCTACAGTGATGGTTTCGCTCAACGAGGTACCTAACCTGTTCGAGGACCAAACAGACACCTCTCGCTAGTATCGGGTTCATCATTCGGCGTGTTTATAGCTTACCTGGTACAGTTGCAAGTACCGTTAGTAATTTGAGCGAGATATGACTAAAATGCCCATATGGTAAATAGAGGGTAGTAAGAGCCAAGGGGTAAGTGAGATAAAAGTGAAAGCAGTGTAGTAAATAAAAGGCAGCTAGCTCTTGCCAACTGAATGCCAAGCCGTCAAAGCCAGCTCATTTCTCTTTGCATTGCACACACAAACAGAAGCACAGCCAGCCTCTCCATTGTTCCAAGAACATAGCCATAAGCAAGCTTCCAACTGAAGCAAGATGGAGGCAGCTAGAAGAGAAGAAAGAGGCAACTAGAAGTGAAGTGAAGAACATCTAGAGGAGGTGGTCCAGAGAACCTCCAGAAGAGAAGTAAAGTGAAGGCATCTAGAAGCAGGAGGCCAACATCACCTCCCTCATCAACCTCAGTACCCAGCCTCTCCACCAAAACCTTAGGTGCACATTGCTAGCAGTACAAGTAGTAGTAGCTACAGTGCAATGTTGTATGTACACGTGGCAGATAGGGGTAGTAGGCAACCAATGAGGTAGGGTAGAGGGTAGATCGGGTCTTACTCCTGCAATCTCAGTAGTTGGGATAGCCATTAGGACAGTGAAGAGCATCCTAGCCCTACCCAGCACTTCCCCGGCATGTGGGTAAGACTAGTGGCGCGTTCTTCTTTTCATGAATTAGATCAAACTCCCAATGTTCATCATAGATCATCATATTAACCATTAACTAGCAGAAGTAAAGCAAAAATGTGGCAAATAAGAGATTGTGGGTAGAAACCCTAGCTTAGCAGCTTGGTAGAGGCTAGAGGGAGTAGAGCATCGTTGACTAAGTAGATTGGAGGCCGACGCCGAATTGAGAAAAGGGGGGAAGGGTAGCCGGCCAGCCCATGGCTAAATACACTATTGAGGGAGAAAGGCTGCAGGCCAGAGCCATGCAGCAAGGGGGTCGGGCTAGGCCAGCGCTAGACTAGCCACAGTCTAACGAACAGGTCGGAGTAGGGCGCAGGGGAAGTAGCCGTGCGGGAGGATAGGCAGGAGGTGAAGCTACAACCAGGTGGAGGAGGAGGACAACGGCCAGGTGAGAGGTAGCACCGCGCAAGTGCATCGTTGTGCGGCAACATTACGCATTCTGCAGTGCTGATGGTCAGGACTGTAGCTGACATGCGTAGCGGTAGAACCATGTGGGAATCAGCCAAGAGGGCCGAGAAGCCGAGCATCAGGGCGGAGAGATGCCAAGGAAGCCCGCTCGGCATAGGGCCTATTTGTTTTTGCTTTTGATTCTGGATGCTGGCCCCAAAAGTAGAATAAAAAACAAACAGTCCGATTCTAGAATTCGATTCTCATAATCTAGCCCACCCATATACACTAGAATCTACAATCCACTTCATATGTACTTTTGGATTCCAGTTTTCAGAGAATCAGTCTCTCTATAACCACAATCCAAAATTAGCTTTTAGAGAATCCAAAGCTAAAACAAACAGGCCCTTAGAGTTGAACTTGGCTGGGAGAATGGAGGCACAGTAGAGCCCAAAGAGGAGGAAGAGTAGGGGAGAAGTAGAGAAGAAATGGTAGAGGGAATAGTCTGCTATGGAAGAAGAACCGAGAGAAGTAGAAGGCTTAGGCTGGAAGGGAAAGAAGAGCAACGATGCAGCCGTGACAGGCTAAATGGTTGTTGGCCAGATCGGCCAAGAGCCAAGAAAAGAAAGGGCAGGAAGAAAAGAAAGAAAAAGAGAAGAGAAAGAAGAAATAAGAAAAAGTAAAAAGAGAAAATAGAGAAAAGGAGAGGGGTAGAAAAATAATATGTGCCATGGATCGCATTAATTTCTATTGATCAATCTATGGATCATGTAAAAATCGACAATTTGTATTAATTAAATTGTGCTAGATAAAATCTAAATGATAGATCAGAATTTGGTTGGACGCCAAAATATAATTCACCTTAATTACCATAGTACTATCATCTGCTTTTAGGGCTCAACCTAAATCTTCCAACCAACCAGATCCAGCCTTCGAGCGAGGTAGAACCTTCAAGTTTTATTCCAAGCAAAATTCCTTGAGCATCTTTCTGAAAGAGGTGTGGTGAATGAAGTGATGAAATGGTGAAGTGGTTTCGAAAATGGTTGGAAAAACAAACGGAGTCGTGGATATGATATTAGTGATAATTATGGTTGGTAAAGGGTGCCAAGGAATGAGGCGGGAGAGTAACCTATGCTGGTGGGGCTCTCTATATAGGCTATAATATAAGGTCAAACACCTACACTCGGGCAATGAGCCATATTTTAGTACCAACCATAGCGAGATAAATTGTTCTCAGAAAAGGTTGTCCTATGGAAGTATTATGATCTCCACAACAGGTAAGCATAAAGGGTGTCGAGCTGGGAAATACCGGTATAACCCAGGTGGACTGTGCCAAAGGTGTGGACGGTATATTTGAAGCCCCATAGGTGTACTACCGGGGTACCGGAGTACAACTATAACTGCAGGTCATGGATAGCCTAGGTAAGGCTCCCCGTTTGAGTGCAGGGTTGGAGATCTAATACCGGATTAGTGATAAATGTTCTGGAGCCTCACAGGTGGGGCTGTTATGGGTAAAGTGGTATAAACCTGCGCATGATCAAAATCTTGAATTCAAGCCTGTCTCCTAAATTGGAGGCTACGAAAGCTAAGTCTGTCTCATATACGAGTGCTAATAGCCGATTTCATAAATTAAAATATCCAACCTTTAAAGAAAACTAAAATATAAAAATGGATTTGGAGGGAAGGAATTGGTTGGTTGCAGAGAAAAATTCATAATGCATGTTGTTATCTAATGCTTGCTGAGTACTCTATACTCACTCTTGTTCTCCCCTTTTTTAGAAGGCGAATTTCATGGATCGACGTATGAGGCTTGGGATGAGGCCTATTCCTAGGACTAGTACTAGGGTAGGATATCTCTGGCGGGGTTTGAGTGGACCGTTTTGGAAGCACGGTGGCTAGAACTAACTACCGTTGATCTTGCTGCTTGGCGACTATCATAGGACGGCCCCGGCAGCCGGCTCCGGGCGCCTTGTCAGCTTGGCTGTCTGAATCCTGAATTAGCCACTCGAACAGTCTGGGCTTATGCAGCATCAAACAACGTCTTCATCTGGTCGAACACCGGCGTCATAGGGTTGGCCGAGTCCAACGGTGGGAGAGATTTCAATAGCATGTGAGCGCACTAGATGTTGGCCTTAGGGGTACTGAAGATGTCACTAGGGTGGCTCTGCTAGGATGCTGTTCTTGGAATGCGGCCGAGCGCACCATTATGACCACACTGCCAAAGGGCCTGCTAGCCCTAGAATCCTAGCGCCTACGGGTGAGGTGTCGAAGGATTGTCCAGGTTGAGGTGCTTTGACAATCTGGCCATAATCCCTACCGTGGCTGCGGCTGTCGGGTCACGACAATGGTCTGCCATGCTGGGAGCAATATCCGTGACGGCATGCGCTGCGGCAGTTATTGCTCCAAGATCCTGGGGCGTGCCCGGTGGAATGTGACCTTCTTGGTTACCCAAGGCTTCTACTCCAGGGTCCCTCTCTTGGGAACTTTCGGCAATTGTGCCTTTGCTGGCTCTGGCCATGAATACGTGGAGATCTACACGACTGCTGCTTTGACTACTGAGATCATCGCTGCTGCTGTCGCTATCTCTCTGTGTCCATGCACTTGAGAACACTGGGCTCTAGAGGGTCAAACTCGATGAAGTACACCTCTCAGCTTGGGTCCTCAGAATAGGACTCGATGAAGCCGATATGCTCGAGGCTACTGGCCAGACCCCATCGGTACAGCATGGTTTCGAAAACAATCTCAGATCCCGCTAGCGGGGCTTGGCTGATGTCGAGAATTTCAGCGTTGACGTGTGCTGAAGACATACTTAACCTGCAAAAAAAGCTGAAGGCCCCTACCTGGCGTGCCAGCTATCAAAGGTTGGTGATCGACAACACACTTATATTCGGGTACCTTCGAGATATGCGAGGTCAAACATGCAAGAGAGAACGCGCAATGTAGACAGGTTCGAGCCTCATCGATGAGTAATACCCTACTTCTGTGTCGATGATGATTGAGATCGATGAAGAAATTACAAATTGATGGGGGTATCCCTGATTACAGGGAAGAACTACTAATCTGGGGGATGGCTAAGCTATGGCTTATGTGTAGCTATGCTAAATTGCAAAGGGTCGCAATGGCTTCTTCAGGCTTATGCCAGCTCGTCGAACCTCCTTTGGCTATGTGGACTTGTTTCTGACAACATCCTCCCTGGTCCTTATATAGTGGATGGAGTACCGAGTCATAGTCGATGAGGAGTCTCTCTGCTGTTATGATCCCCATATCGTATCTGAACTCCATAACTGTTGGGCGTATTCGAGTGAGTCTCTTCATATCAGGAGTATGATTGGAGCTTTCCCTACAGGGGATATCCTTTTTGCGTATACCTTATCCCGCAGGCTCGGGCTGGAGATATACGGAATATCCTAACATTGGTAAGTATATACATGATATGATTTTCGACTTTATGGCGCATGCCCATATTCCATATTTGGATATTCGACAATGATAGAGTAGCGAATCTAGTTAGTATGCTTTGAAAAGCGTACAAAAACCCGATGTGTGTGTGGGTTTTGGGTTAGACCATGTACGAGTGAATGAGTTAATCCTAACCCTAGATGGTGGTCCTTAGGGTAGAAAGAACTCATCCAAGGGTGGAGAGTGACTCAAGAGTAGTATAAATAGAGGGGTAGGGGTAGCCTTTCCCCTCTTGAAGGTTTTAGAGGTTTTGTGCTCCCTTGAGCTTTGCCCACTTTGATGTGAGGCTTTGTAAACCTACCTTCCAAAAATGCAAATTATTTTCTCCTATGCTTGAATTTACATTACGCATTTACTTTATGTCTTAAATTCAGCATTTAAATTCCGCACTTACATTCTTGCAATTTACAATTACGCAATTTGGATTTGCCCCTCCCGCTTCTACATGCTTTTGCTTCTTGTGCCGAGGAGATTGATTGGTGGATAAATCTTCTTTCCGACCATATCCCAATCATCTAGGCAATCCATGCGTTCTTCTTGCAAGCAACCAGTTTTGTGCTCTTCAGTGAATCTTTCTTGAAAATCTAGTTTGTGTAGTTTTTGACTTGTATTCCAGCTTGCTGTGACACATGGGAGATTATGCAAGAGCATATTGATTATCAAAACCCTAGGAGCAAGTTTTAGATCAAGTTCTTGAGTTTTCACTCCAACTTGGTGTGTTCTTCCTTCAAAGTGAAAAAGGTCATAACTTTAACGTCAATCTTTGCGAATGAAGGTTGGAATTAGTTTATGATATCCTTAGGATCACATCTACCAATTTTCGTGAGTTTTTATCAAGCCGACCAAGAGATTCCTCAAAATTTGCTTGAGTCGTGTTGTTTTCAGGCTGGTTCTTAACCCCAATGCTACCGCCCCTGGTGCAGTGCTATCAACCTGTGGTGCTATCGACCCCCTGTAACATCCCAAATTTTTTGCTTTTTATTTAGTTAATAGTGTTTATTTGCAATTTGTGCTTTTTGTGAATTTTCTAGGTTTATTTGGATTTTTTGGGATTTATTTGAATTATTTTAAAACTAAGTATATTGCTTTGTGCCAAAAACTAATTATAAATAGATAAGTTTAAAATAAAGTTTTATCAAAAATATTTCATTTGAGTCCAGAACGTCTCATAGTATTTTTGAGATTTTTCTGGGATTTTTATTAGTATTTTTATTGCCTTAAATAAATCAAAGTAATTTCTTTATTTATTTTAAAAGCAAAAACCCGAAATTCGGTAGTAACAGTAATGGGCCGAGCCCATTACTGTGCGCGCTAGCAGCCCGCTCGTCGCAACCCAGCCATTCGGCCGCCTTCTAGAAGCTTCGCCCATCGCCGTTGGATGCGAGGCCTTCGTCAAGCCGTGCGCTACGTGAAACCCTAACGCCTAGGAGCCGTCGTATCTTGATCGAGCGATCATTGTTCATCGGGCCAAAGCAAAACCCTAGCGCATCCCAGCCGTTGGATGCGATGTGCGGTTGAGGTCGTGCCCCGCCTGGCTTCCTTCGTGGTCGTCCGATGTAGATCCGAGGGCCGCCCGTCTTCATCTCGGAGGAGGACTCCGAGTCCAGCTCGTCGTCACCGCCGCCGCCAGCCATTAGGTTTTCGAGATTCGCGTGTCCCCCGAGGGCTATTTAAGGAGCTGACCTGACCCCCGAGGACCCCCGTGAGCTGCCGCATCTTCCAGACCTAGCACCGCCGCCAGTAGAGCCTCGTAGCGCCCGCCGTAGCTCGCCGGAGTGCCGAGAGGCTTTCCGCCATGGTTCACCATCGCCGAGACTCTCTTCCGCCAATCCAAGACCAGATCCGAGTTCGTCTCGTCGAGCCGCTCGTGTTCCGTCGTCCGTTGGTCATCGGAGATCACAGAAGCACCGCAAGCGAGGTCGTCGTCCTCATCTCCGGTCATCGAGCGCCGCCGCATCTCCATCGCGAGGGCCAGAAGTTTTTCAACCGTAGGATCACCAGTGGACCGCCAAGATCAAGCCACGTCGTCTCGGGAAATAGTGAGCGCATCGAGTAAGCGTCGACCGTCCGATCGTGGATGCACAGTCTAGATCGCACCACGTCGCCTCGGTCCGAAGCCGTCCGATGAAGATCCAGCACGTCTCGGCTCGACCAATCCAACGCCGACGCGTGGCGACTGACGTCACTGCTGACATCAGCCGGTCCACGGTACAACACCCATGGTCTACGGTGGACCAAGCCCACGGTGCACCGGTCCACGGAACAGTGCCATGTGCCACGTGTCAAGCCTCGGTTGGTCCGGATCAGGGCTAACGTTAGCATGACGCAATAAATCAGTTTTCCTTTTATAAAATAATTTGGGATATTATTGATTTTCTAATTTTCTGAATTTTTAGATTTTTGAATCTTCCGAGAGCTCGTTCTCCCTCATACGAACTCCAATTGGGGTGATTCAAATTTCTAAAAATTTCTAAAATTGAGATGTATCTAATGGTGGCTTTGTTTTGATTTTTCCAGTTCATTTGCTCTCTATTTTGGGTGTTTATTTGCTCTTCTCTCTCGATTCGCGTAGACGTTGAACTGTGCGACGCTTCGGAAGAGGATTTGACACTTCAAGATCAATTTCCAGATCAGGACCAAGAGCTTAACCAAGGCAAGTTGTGCTTTGATCATGTTGGACCCATGTTTGCAAAATTGCTATTTTGTTTTACCTTATTGCATATTATTTCATGTGTATAAATGATTTCAATCTAAATTGGGACCTAGCTAGCATACCCGTTGAATTATACCCTACCTTGTCAATCATATGCCATGACTCACTTGTCACCTTAGATTGGTTTACTATAGTTGGTTAATAATAGAATCAACATGGGATGGTTAGATCGGATTAGATTGCTTAGCCTTACTACATCATCACATGTACATGAATCACTGATTATTAATCTTAACTAATGGAATATGGAACAATGATATGAATTTGTGTGTCATGTGTGGTCACACAAAGAGATTGAGTTGTTGTGGCGAGAAGGTTACGCAACGATGTTGATTTGTGGATAGCACGTGGTGCTTGGTAATCCACTGGGTTAGTAATCACTTAGATTGAAGCAAGTGGCAAGGGCAAGTGTGCCAGGGTGGGTCCGATGGGCAAAGGGTATGTGTCGGTGTACTTTGCACCGGGGTCCCCTCTCCGCCGTAGAAGTGATAGGCCCAAAAAGTGGCCTGACCCAGTTTAAAGCCCACGTGGCCCCCTGGTGGGCAGTCTGGCGATCACGCCCTGCTCGCCGGGCGAGCGGTCCGCGTGGCGCCCTGGCGGGCAGCCTTGCAAGCACGCCCTGCCTGCCAGACGAGAAGCCCACGTGGCCCCCTAGCAAGCAGTCTGGTGATCACGCCCTGACAAGATTCCGCTAACAGGATTCTGCTAACGTGAACCCTAAGACCAAGTTCGACCCCTCCCTATCGGTGTATTTCGCCTGACAAGACTCCGCTAACAGGATGTCTACTCCCTAGACGGAAATTATGGTTCGGTAGAGGGCATCTTCATGGCTGAAAACCCTAATGTCTCTCGACGATGGACTCCGGGCATTAGCAAGCTGGTGAACACAATGATTTACCTAGGTTCGGGCCCCTGGTGAGGGTAATAGCCCTACGTCCTGCTAGTTCTTCGTTGTGCAAATGGGGAAGCGTTTACAAGGGTGTTCTTCAGTGTCTGCTTCTCTATGCTTCTTGTTCTAGCCGACTGGCCCCATTCTTCATGCACCAGGGTGCCCTTTATAGACGTGCCACCCTGTGCAGGAGAGAAGGTGACGCTATACTTATCTACAACACATTAATTACACCCATCATTCCAGTTTCCACGTCGACCCACGACTCATTTATTAAGCACACCTCCGTGGCCCTGTCCTTCGAACCTCATTTAATGTCGGTGAGAGGTCTCGCCTGGTCCGCCCGGGACAGGACGCTTCTATGACGGGTTGGTGAGAGGCGTCAGAGGGATGAGCCATCGTCGTGTCAAAAGCTGAATCCTCCACAATTAATGACTCTGACACGAGGTGCCAGGGGAGGGAAACTTTGAGACGAAGCCTTCCTCTCATTCCTTTGGTTGCCTTCGTGGCCTGACAAGGGGGGCCCAAACGCCTGCCCGCTCGTCAGGCCGCCACGCGGGCCGCTCTCCCGGCGAGCAGGCGTGATCGCTAGACTGCTCGCCGGGGGGCCACGTGGACTTAGATATCATATTTCTAGGAAAAGTATAAAACACTTACATGTAATGACTCAAGATTTATATTCTTAGTTGAATTATGTTTAAAATAATAAATTATGTATTTATGAGTTTTTATGCATTTTTAGCTACTTATTTAAAATATTTTCCTATCAAGAATAGGAGCTTTTGAATTCTTGAGAAAAATTAAAATCTGATAAAATCTTGAAAATAATTTTTAAAATGTTATATTATTACTGGAACTTTGTCAAAAAATTTATAATTTTTGGAGTTGGTTTACTAATTTTAATAATTGAAACTTGCTTTAGGGATTAATTAAATTAGAAAACAATTCTGAAATTAAGAAACCCTTTTGGGCCAAAAGAGTAGTCTTGGCACAGCACATATGTCTATCCGGATATCCGACCCACTATTATCCGGATTATCCGAATCCGTATCCGTATCCGACAAAAAAAATCCGTATCCATATCCGATCCGACAGAATCCGTATCCAAAAATATCCGGATCAGTCGGAAAATATCCGAACCGTTTTCAACCCTACTCGTGCACATGTCCTTCTCATAGGTCCTTGCCTAGTATCTTGTGGAGGATTGTTGTGTGTATCCAAAAAAATAATGTCCTCATCATTTCATGTAGTAGAAATCAAGGCATGAGCGAAAACAGAG
The DNA here is from genome assembly GCA_036346375.1 of Guadua angustifolia. NCBI lineage: Eukaryota > Viridiplantae > Streptophyta > Magnoliopsida > Poales > Poaceae > Guadua > Guadua angustifolia. Next base: position 6,595,027 of record CM070519.1, on the reverse strand, counting down.
TGCAAAGCAACTTGAATCAACTTCTTATGCTTCCTAGCTCATTCTGGCATGCATTTGCATGCCATCTGAGTCTTCATGTAGTGGAATTCGAGGCGTGAGATGAAACGGAGTGCAAAAGAACATGAATTGACTTCTTATACTCCCTAGCTCATTTCGGCATGCATATGCATTCCGTCCAAATCTTCATGTGGTAGAAATCAAGTCGTGTGATGAAATGAAGTGCAAAATAGCTCGAACCGACTCCTTATACTCCATACCACATTCCAACATGGTTCGGTAAATTAGCGTAAAATTTTATTTATCTAGTATTAATTGGTGAGACTTATATCATTATACTCCTTTCAGTGTTACTATATTACCAGTGAAAACTATTCGTGAATCAGAGCTATCATTAAAAAGTTATTGCTAAATCAAGGAGGAAAAGATTTTAGCCCAAATAAGAAACCATATATGTTGGTTGGTTGGGTAATTGGTTGGCTTGGCCCCATACAAAGTAGGAGTATGTGGAGTGAGTTGGGCACTGTAACACCCCGGCACCCCGTGCCCCGAATGTTACACCATCTAGTACCACCAATTACAAATCACTACGAATAAATATTCGCAAAGCAAGCTAACAACTAGGAGGTTGTCAAAATTATTAAAAATTTCGGTAGCACCTCCCCTAAAACTAGGACATCCACTCAGCAGGCAGAAAACATTTGCAGTACAATATCATTCTAGCAGGTCCTTAGTTAACCAATCACGCATTCTATAGAAATTTAATAAACTCCACCACATAATTATTACGGAGACGAGAATTTATTAAACATAACCGCAAACAACCTTTTACAAAAATTTTGCATGAGCTAGAACAGAACTATAATTGATATGGTGAAATGATGGTGATGCAACATGATTGTGTTACTACCCCCATCCATGCATGTCGGCTTCAAAACACCTACAAACATTAAATAACAAGCGTGAGTTTAAACTCAGCAAAGTACACGAGAATAATAAACCCAATTTATCGTAAGTAAAACAAAAACTTAACCATAAGAGCAAGTAATGCAAATAAAACAATATCCGGACAATGAGCATTTATACCCATTTAAAGCAATAACTTGACCATACCAAAAATTACTGCAATCAAGCCATCATCTTGATAATAAAACCAATCAACTTCCATGAACTGTTACTTAACGCTAAATCACAACGTCTCCCGACTCAACCACCCCTTTTTGCAACCCAAACCATTTTCATCAGTTTAGGTCGAGTTCATAACTCGACTTCACTCCACGATATTCATATGACCTAATTAGCAACGCAATGAAATGCACTCATTCATCAAATTCAAATCAACCTTCCCTGACATACCATCACCACAAAACTCATTATTAAAGATGCAATGCACATAAATGCTCTTCTCGATGCATGTACCGGTACTGCCGAGTGCCCACCCGTCAGTGTGCACCCTCACGTCCTTTACATCCCGTGGAAGGTGCTTACTCTTACTGTCTCACTCTCATTCACCTCGATGAATGAGACTACGAGGTAGGATTTTCGTGTTCACTACGTGTGAACACAGAGGCCCGCATCGACATGGGTCGCCTCTTCTTTTTTTTATGAATGCATATCATGAATGCAAGGATGCAACATCAATTCTCAACTAAAACACATTTCAATCATCAATTCTCAACTAAAACACATTTCAATCATCATACTCAACTCAATTCCCGAGACTGGGCACAATTAAATACATCTCTTGTAAATTAACCACGAGTATCCCCGTAACCCATTCTCGCTACTCACTGCAATATTAACAAAGGTACAGTAAACTCACCGAGATTAAGGCTTACTAGTGACCACCCGAATCCAAGAACTAATCACGTCTGCGAAGGGACGATCACCAATATAACTCATACTTGCCACAATCAATAGAAATTAGCTATGAACAGATAAATAACAACGAACAACTCCATTAAACACACAGCTCGGTGTACTTGCCTTTTACCGGAAGGAGCGGAGTGGCTCGAGAAAAATGCTATGCCACTCTCGAAACTACTCCACCAGTCAAGAAAACATAGTAGAAAATGTCAGACAGGGCAGAAGGCCCAGCTTCTGCTTGCAAGCCACAAGCTCCCATCCAGCAATTGCATTTTTGCACCCTGGCAGTTCCACACAACTTGGCCTAGCCATAGATGCTTGCCTTATTGGGCTCTGTGTGAATGAGATCAGGTGATATTGGATCGAGATTGAAATGCCTCTAGTGGATGAAATTTCATCCTATTCACTAATTGACATGATATATCCACCATAAGATATCATATCCTTAAAGAAAATGATTGTTAACCATTGTAACAATATATGTTAAAAAAAGAATAGAATAAAAAAGGAATTTGAAGTGCAGACATGAACAACAGTCATGTGCCACTCAGCTCACATAAGAGCCTATCGGAGGATACGCAGCTTCTACTATCAAGAAGTAACATATACAATTATATGCAAACAGCACCTAGCAATTCTTCAAATGTCTTATGACATCACTTGCATCACTATATAGAAAATTCTTCAGGGCTAGATGCTACATCGGATTATTAGTTCCACGAGATCTCCATTCACTTGAAAGATGACCGAAGGCTAGAACAATTATCTAGTCAATATTCCTTTGGTTGCAATCTGTATGCATCGAGATTTAACCAAAATACATATAATTTCAATCTTGGTACTAAACCATGTTTTATCACAAAAGGAACAATGACCCTTGTTGGGTAATGCCTAATATGTAACCCTTGTTGCCTTGCATTTCCTTAAAAGTGCATTTGCATCTTGCTAAATTTATATGTCGGGGTACATTTGGATGTGAATATCCACTAGAAAATTCTCTTTTCACCAAAAACTACTACCATTTGCGATGTCGACAGTTGCATACAAGTCAAAGCTATTTCACTAGGGCACGACTAAGAAAGTAAGATTAGAGATGCTCGGTGCTAGTCATTCCAAAGGCATAATTCCATGTACTACATAGCTCATAACTTACATGCAACCAATTCCAATTAGTATGCTAACTATCCTTTTCATAAGCTTATCGAAATCAGAGAAGTGAGTTGATGGCAAACATGAATGAAGGGAATTAAACCTTTGGAGCATTACATCAAACACCTTGACTACAACAATTCATCCACACAAGAACTTCACCTCCACTTACCACAAAGGAGGAGAGGAAGGAGGTGCCGACCATGGGGGTGGAGAAGGGAGGCTCGGGCGGCCCGCAGGGAGCGGCTCAGGCGGCGCGGCAGCAGGGGCGGCTCAAGCAGCCAGGGGCGGCCAGGTGGCCGCGACAGTCAGGATGAACCACGCCAGGCAGAGGAAGACCGGGAGGCGGCTGGGTTCGGCATCGGCCTGAAGTGGAGGCGCCGAGCCAGGTGGAGGGGGCTGGGGCGGCGCCGGCCGGCTGGAGAGGAAGCGCAAGGAGGCAGCCGGCCTGGAGGGGAAGGGCGCAAGGAGGGGAGACACCAGCTTCTGGAGCGGTCCACCAGAGAGGGAGAGGAGAGCAGTCGACAGGCTCTGGTGAAGAAGAGAGCAGTCGGCAGGAAGCAAGAAATTCGGAAGAGGAGAGGAGGAATCGGCAGCCTGGGAAAAACGGTGCCCAAAATGAATTTCAGCCACACACTATAGGAGAGAGAGATATTAGGTGAAAAGGTAGGTGAGGAGGGGAAATTCCAGAAAAACCCCTCCCACCCAAAAACCCTTAACCCTAACACTCCCAAATGGGCCAGCCACCCCTGAAAATATCAGTCGGACAGGCCAAAGCTCCCGCGACGAAGGCCCGAAAGTTGGAGTGAATTTCCGCACTATTACAGGCACACTCATATATCTGGCACGCAAAATAAGACATTTCTACGCTCAGGTACAAAATAACGCTTTCATGTGTATATGTGTGTATCTCTACTACTTCTTATTAGGAGTTGGTAGTAGTCATCCTTCTCTTTCACAACACATGATCCATTGGATTTGGCACGAATGGCTAAGATGGAAGGGAAATTAACCCGATCGTCTCACCCCTTCCTCTTATCTTTGCATAGGCTTACACGTCCCAAACTGCTCCAGCCACGACGCCTTCCATCTTAAACCACCTTGATGCCGCACCACCTCCCCCTCCCTCGATCCAGCGTGCTCAACTCTCCCTCTCAAATCTCACTGCCTCCCACTCTCGATTCTCCTTCTCCACCACCCCCCAACATCTGCCCTTTACGAGATACGAGGAGCAGGACTGGCATCGGGGTGGAGGCAAGTGGATTGCTCGCAACTGAGTCCCAAATCCTATCTACGCAATGGCTACCAATGAAGCTCGATGTGGAGCGGTGCAGAAGTGTAGCAAAGGAGGTTGCAACCACGCTTGCCTCCCTACTCACCGAGACCTCCCCCTCCAAGGCTGGCTTACAAGCTTAGGTATTTCTCAAGGTTGGAGCTAGAAGCAATGGAGGAGATGGCGGTGACCCTTGCTAGAGAATAGAATTTGAACTAGAAACTACGTCTTGGTCATGGGGAGAGGAGCAATAGCGCTGCAATAGGAGAAGCACGCTGGCATTGTGGTGTGGTAGAAGAGGGGCCTTCTCTTCTTCTGTCCCTTTCCCTTACATAGATTGTCTCTCTGCGGTGATGACCATGATGGGAGTAGTTGACAGTTCGTGTGAGGATGGGTGTTTAATTAGGAATTGGGTTTGCTTTCAGTGATTTGTTAGATGAAAAATTAGTCACATTAGCTTCCTACCTTTCTCCTGTGATGAGTCCATACTTATTACTAGTAACTAATTTATTGTCCTACATTTTTTTATTTGCTTTCTTTTTTGATTTGATAGCCAACAAGTTGAAACTCTGATCAATCTAGGAGGCTAAATTGCCATTCATCAGAACATTACTTTGCTATTTACTAAATGATTGCGCTAATATATAGATGAAAACTAGCACTACAAGAAACAGTGAAAAATTCGTGGGTTTTTTAAAATTCGTGGGCCCAAAAAAAACCCACGAATTTACATATTTAAATTCGTCAGTTTATAAAAAACCCACGTATTTAATTAAATTTGTGGGCCAAAAAAAATACCCACGAATTTATATATTTAAATTAAATAAACTTATAAAAATACCTCACAATTTAATTAAATTAAATGGGGAAAAAACACTCATGAATTTATACATGAACTTAGGGCTGCTGTAGCGTCTCTCTCTCTCTCTTCGCTCCTCTCACCCTCCGCCGCTCCTCTCACACGACCCACTTGCTTGCCCCTTGCCGTCGCCGGTGCCACCCGCCCTCCCGGACCCCCATGACGCCTCTTCTCCTCGACTCAGTGCATCCGTGATTTCTCCTCTTTCACGCCATCTGACTCTAGCTGATCCCACACCAATTTGGGCGCCTCACGCTGCGACTAGGGTTCGAGGCGAGCTTTGAGGTGCGGTGGGGTGGCGTCGAGTTGGTCGGTGCTCACGGTGCCATGGTGGTTCTTCTTGGTGGCGCTTGTCGTGCTCGGCGTCTGTTCAATCGGCGACTTCCAAACCACACAGTAACAAGGTAGCGGTTGTGGTGGTGGAGCAGTCACCGTGGGGCGCCGACGCCCGATGGTGGGTAGGTTGCCACGGCGACCTGTTGCATTACCTTTTGTGTTCCAAGCTGCGTGCTTTGCCGATCGTTTGGTGTTTCCTCGTGTGAATGGAGACCAATCGCGGGACATCTTGTTGTCAAGCGATCCGTCAATATCGCCACGAAGGGCTAGGAGAATGATTGTGTAAGGAATCAACCCAAATCATCTTATTTGTTCATTGATTGGCTAGATTTTCTTGCGCAAGATCTTGCTTTTGTACTGAGCAACGAATGGGGTAAAATCACGATCGTTGTTACGATTGCGAGTTATCTTGGTGAAGCTTGTGAAAAGGAGAGCAAGCTAGGATTACGTAATGAGAAACCAGCGAGAAGGTAGTTTGTATGTAATTTCACTTGTTAGCTCCTTGTTAGCCCGTAAATCGAAGTGCCCATATTTTTAATGCGCTTGTTCTTTTGTTCACATGCAGCGGTGTTCTTGAGGTCCTACCTCAAGTTTGTTGTATGAATTACACATCTAGTTGAAATATAGGTCTAATTATCGGTTTGACTTGTTTCATGAATGGACTTTAAAAATGGTACCTATGATCGGTGATGTCAAGGTTTTCTAGCACTACAATGTGTTGATATATGGAATGAAGCTACACAATGTTTACTTCCATATTGTTCGTAATGCTTGCATCTCGCTATGATTTGCGTGTATGCAATAGCTGCCCAACCTTATTACACATGCTATCACATTAAGATTAAAATTCATTTACTTATTTATCTCCGATATGAAGTATTGTCTTGTCAGTGCGACTAATGGATTGCTTAAATTGGATAGTGCATTTGGAATTGCTAATTGGTTTAGCATAATGGATTGCTTAAATTGGATATCCACGGCCGTCAATCACCGGCTCAAGGTACATAAAGTCCTAGTTCCTTATCTTTTCTATCACTATGATATATCATAATTTGATTGATACTAACTTGTTTACACCGGTTAACCGTGAATTTAGTGTGCGCTAATGTGTATTTAGTCGCATTACGCTACAAAATCTTGGTCTCTTCTTTTCTTCAAAAAAGGGGGAAAGTAATGACACAACCGAAAGAAATGCTGATAGATAGTGTACTGAGTGTTTAGCATTCCATTTGGCAAAAAGATCATATGGATTATGAATAGCTTAGCAAGTAAAAGACTCTGGGCAAATTGTTGTAAAAACAGGTAAGAACTTGGGTCTTGTAAAGTTACATTTTAAGAGTTAAAAGATGTGAAGACATGTATAGTTTCAGAGTGCATCAAATTCTATTTTGTGCCTTGCATTTCAAGAGTCTTCTCATTTTTGCATGAAGATGGGATTAGAAGTAATACCTTTCCAGATTTCCTATTTGTCTTTGTTGTCCATAATGAAGCACTAAGAATAGATGCATATTACAGACGGTTCTAGGCTAGAACCCTCTGTGATGAGGGCATACATACATGCATTTGATGAGCTATAGTATTCCAACAGAAATTTTGTTGAGTTGCAGTTGAGCTTGCACTTTGCGCTCTAAAATGTACTCAAAGAGGCAGAAGACCTCACAGAAGAGAAGTTGGTTCTCTTTTATTTATCTGGCTTTTCATTAATATAAGCAATGATCTATAGTTATTCTTTTACTCTTTTATGCAAATACTCCCTCCGTTCGTAAATATAAGGTATATGACTTACATATCCCTCTTAATTGTCTTGAAAGATGAGAGATAATACTTTGTGTAGGTGGTAATGAATAAATGTATATAGTTGAGAGAGAATAAATAGGGGTATAGGTGGAAAGGCTCATTAAATCTACATGCACACCTTATATTTTTCAACAAGACTATTCAAACTATAGGCCTTATATTTATCAATGGAGGGAGTAGTCATGATGAAAGAACTATTACTCGAGCAGAGGCTAGGGCCAAGATATAGCTTGGAATGGCGTTGGGAATATTACCTTCATGTTAGCGATTACGTAAGAACCTTGCATATATCCATCTTGTTCGATTAATGAATTTGATTCAAGCTTTCACCTTTCTCATGAATCATGATACCAATACTTGGAATGACATATTCGATGTACTCTTTTAATCTTATATTATAGTGAGAGTTCATCATTCCTTATGTATTCTATTTGGTGTTGTCGAGTTGCTAGAGAAATTAAAGAGATATGGTCTTCTTTGGTGTTTTGTCTTATGGACTACTTAATACTATCTATTATGTCACTACCTTGTTATTAGTATGGTAAGTCGATGCATGGTTCTGTGATGCTATGCTGATTTTTAGATTTAGTGTACTGTTACCTTTCTGGAGCATTTACTTTCAGAAGAAACATTTCTTTATGTAACTTCAAACTGTAAATTTGTCAACTCTTTGGTCATGAGAAAGAGGCCACTGATTCACTTAATTATGTGTTCCAATTGGTAGAAGTTCTGATGACTCATTGAGAATTTGAGATGTACTAGAAAGAGGCCACTGATCCTGTATCTGCTCTCTTAGGTTGTATTGTGCTGATCTTTTATCTCTTTCTTGTGTGGTATGCTTCTGTTTATTTTAAGGATAATCATAGTAATAGAGTAGCGCGAGATTGCGGCATCATTTCCCATGTATATTACTGTTCTCTAATTCATTTAGTCTCAATGTTGGACTTTATGACTTGGTCGTCGGATTTGGATTGTGATGGATAGATTGTGATGGACTTATTGTGATGGAATGTGGTTTGTATCTGTTGCGGTTGTAATGGTTTGAGAGATTGATATATATATTATAACTGCAATTGTTTTTTTGTCTGCTGAGTGGATGTCCTATTTACTAGAGAGGTCATGCCGAAATTTTGTATATTTCGGTGACTTAGTATGAGTATGGTCAAATTGAATCTTGGTCATCTTTCATTTCACTTGTATTATACATAGCAAAAACTTCTCAGTTCTATTTTAGTGTTTTTGTTCAAGAGGAACATGTAGAAGGTGAGGTTATTCAACTTGATTACTCAAAGCAATAACTTAGTTCATTCTCAGTAGTGTTAATGTTTATTGTTTAGGGGAACATTCAGTAGATGAGATTCTTCAAACTTAGCTAGTCAAAAGAAACCTGAATTATATATATATTTCAACACTCAAATATTTAATTATGCTGCACTGGGTCTCAGGCAAGTGGTACTACCACTATTTGCTTCTGCTTGCTGTGTGAGTTGCCAATGGTGGTGGTGATTGGACTATGATTTCGGCATATATAAGTATTTGTACTCCATCAGTCCACCTCACATGTCCCCATTTCATTTTAGGAGCTGAATCTGAGAACGTTCATGATGTGAAGAAGATATTAAGCTCGATCGACCATGGAAGATGATCAAGATTGTGTGATGGATCTTGTTGGTCTTTGTTTGTGTTGATAACTATGGAAATATAGCATCAGTGCATCTAGTGGTGGCATTGCACTAAAGGTCTGTTTGGTCATTTTTCATCACCACCTATCAAAAGTTGACTTCTATAGGAATTTGAAATTGTTGTTCCTTCATAGGCCCATCTTTTTCACTCTATTTTGGAAAAAATGAGCATGATTTCTCATTTGAAATTTCGATAATCTTCCATTTGCATATAGATCCCAATCGACCTTAATAAACATGATGTTCTTATAGGTAGGTGGCCGTGTTGGGTTGGTCGCTATGTATGGCTCGAGTCTTGGGCTTCATCCAAAGGACCCTTTGGCACACCATTCATAGTTGGGTGTTGTGCAATTGGAGTGGTGAACACTTAATTAGGGATTTATTGCTCGTGAATGTTGTATCTCATAAATCCTTTGTATGCTCATTTCTTCAAATTACCTCTTTTTGCTATAACATGATCTAGTGCAGTTGACCATGCTTAGGGATTTTTTAACCTTTCCACATAATCTAGGACTAGACAATTTTGTTATTTTTCAGCATCATATCCTCTTTTACGATTGCAACTCGATATGTATCTTCTCGGTCACATTACGCCCTGCTTCTTCTGTACCAAAGTCCTGCGCTTCGGTAGTTCAAAGCGGCGATGAAATGTCATGATCTGAGTCTTTGGTTTGTTGCTTGTTCAGGTGATGTTCTAAAGGTGATCATTTGCAAATCCATCTCCTTCAATTTTGGATGAGCAACCATCCACTTTTGGTTTTAACAACGTAGGTTCTGCAGAGAGGAGAGTTGTGCAGGCGGAGGCCGCCGAGCTTGTTCTTGCCTACTCCTCCCCATCATTTGGTATTGGGTACTTGAAAACAATATGAATAATCCAAAGGTAGTGTTAGGTGCTTTCCACTCTATGATAAATGGATTTTACCTGACTATTTGGACCGATCATTTCATGCTGCAAATCTTGATATATTTTGTAGGCTTCAATACTTAGAGCTTCAAGAACTGCATCAAGTACCATCAAGCATTTTGCTACTCGTATTATCTTTAATACACCATCAACTGAACAATGACGATGCGCTGTTTTTCCATGGTGGCATGTGTGCCATGCAGTGCCGTTCCTGCCATTTGGTGTTCCCTAGGGCAATATAGTAATAAAAGACATTTGATTGCTCATTGTTTTGGATATGTGGTCTTAACTTTCCTTTCATCTTCAGGCCTTTGTGGACAGTGGAGCACAGTCGACAATCATATCAAAAAATCACTTATTTGAGCGTTGCGGGTATGATTATAAATTAAGATGTTGGTAGATTGGGGCTGTTTAGCCTTTCATATCTGTAATCCTAGAGTGTTTGATAATTCTGCATGAAAAAGCGAAAATATTAAATAGCTTAGTTCAAGTAAAGTAGAATTCTGATCAAACAGGAGAAAATAAAACTTTTATCTCTTGACACTCGACCGAAATGTACACTGTGTCATATGTTGCTTGTTCTTTCTGTGCTAGGAAGGATACTGTGCTCTTAGTTTTCGGCACGTGTGGACTGTTACAGTAAATCTGGACTATCAAAACCATTCACTTTTCACCCTCCAACTATCAAAACCAGTGCAAAACGCCCCAGTAGAACTCCTTATATGGACTCAGGCAATACTTGAGGCCTTAAGGGGACACACGTTTCTACCTGTAAGTCTCAACACTCGTGTAGAACTCCTTATATACTCATTGAGCATCAAGATTGATGTCTATCAACATGGATATTCTACATTGTACCGACATGTCATTTATCTTTTCTCTCTCTACTATCTGTGTTTATTCATCTATAATAAGTGATAACATGAGCCCGATGCAACTATTCTCGCTTCCTCCATTCGATGCTTGCAGAACCTTGATTTGGATCCAAGTACAACGAAAATATACCATTGTAATGTCGAGATAAGAGGGGATTCCGTAGTCAAAGTTTTCAAGGTTTGTGAAGCTTTTAATATTTTTATGACAATTTTTCATATTTATTTTTCATCATGATCTTGACTCTGCTATTTGATGTTTTCTAGCGTCCTCGTAGTAAAGTTTATGGAGAAAGACACCAAGATCGACTTCGATCGTCTTCAACACTACCATAAGGTCGCCAAGATGGTATTGTTTTGGGTTTGCGCCGCTATCAATTTTTCAAGAAGTTTCTCTTTTCTTGTAATGCGAATCTATTTAAATTTATGATCAAGTGTGGCAAGTTGATGAATGTGTGCAATGTAGACATGATTTTTTGCATTTTATGCTATTCCACTAGAGTAAGTGCTTTGGTGGCTTCACATAAATAATTGTCAGGCTTTTCTTTATGACATGAATTTAAGGTGTGTTTGGTTGGGTAAATGAGTTCATTCCTGCATGGGATGGCGCAAGTGGGTTGGTTGTAAGTGTATGTGATGGAGTGAGATTTTGTTTGGTTGTATGGAGTATGAAATGGCAAGGTAAATCCATACTTTTATCAAGGAAGCAGCGATTATGTGGATTGGTAATTCCACTCATTTACTTGGTAAATGTGTTAGGATTTCCATCTTTTGTATACATCCATTGTTTGTTTGTTACTTCCATTGGAAATGTGGTGTCTTTCTATGCTTGGAAAAATTAGCATAGTAACATTGAAAATATGTAAAAATTGAAAAATAGCATCCAATATGAGGTTGACAATAAGACCTGGGTACACTTGACAATAAGACATGGATGTCCATGGGTGTCCAGACGTGGTTGCTAACTTTGTTTGTTGGATGATCTTTATTGATTGATGTCCCTTTCTCAGTTTACAAGGATGGCGGTAAAGATAGAGGAATGATTCAGACTCACAGTTGCACCTAGACCCAAAACTTTATCTCAAATTGTTCGTAACTATTAGTTATTTCTAGTTGGTGTTATGTTTATGTTAAAGGGGATGTATTGAATTATGATCCAAATTCAGAAGAAGGCTAACTTCTGTCGGAGCGGAGCGGAGCGGAGGTCCGTCACCGGGAGGCTTGGGCCGGAGCGGATCGTTATTATTCTTGACCTAGGTCATTGCCTTATATAGGATCGTTGTTATTCTTGACCTAGATCATTGCCTTATATATGTTCATCTTGTAAGCCGTCGCGAGTTGATTTCTCCGGCGATTTGTAAACACTCTTGAAAAGGTTTAGTAGAGGTAATATTGCGATGTGTTGAATAAGATTGAATGTGAAGATGGTTGTATTGAATGAGATGCATATCGATATATATATGCGTGATCGATATGGTTATATGTATTGAGTGTGATATCGATATGGATATATATATTTTTTTTTGTATAAATGTTTGATAAATTCGTAAGCCATTTAAAACCCACGAATTTAACAGTTAAATTCGTGGGTACCCACGAATTTACGTTAAATTCGTGGGTTTTTTTCAGCCCACGAATTTAACTTAAATTCGTGGGTTCTTTCAGCCCACAAATTTAACTTAAATTCGTGGGTTTTCTTAGCCCACGAATTTAACAGTTAAATTCATGGGTTTCTTCAGCCCACGAATTTAGCAGTTAAATTCGTGGGTTTTTTCAGTAACCCACGAATTTAATTTAAATTCGTGGGTACCCACGAATTTAATTGATTAATTTCATCGAGTTAAATTCGTGAACTAAATTCGACGGTTTGCCCACGAATTTAATTTAAATTCATGGGTTTTGGCCTAAATTCGTGGATTTTTGGCCCACGAATTTTTCCCTGTTTCTTGTAGTGTAGGAAATAGTTGTCATAGTATTGCAGTCTATTGGAACTGAACATTATTGTTATTTATCAAGGGGAACATGGCTTCCATGTTTTATTCGCATAATTACCTGATTAGTTATTAGAAAGCATAGAGCAAATGTAGGAAGTGGACTACAAGTGATTTGACAAAAAACATTCTTTCGCCATTACAATTTTCTTATAATGAAAATGTACAAAAATTAGATAATTTTCTCATTAATTGAAGTCCACATTACCTATTGAAAAGGGATCATGAATGGTGGGCTGAGCTGGTGATGTATTGCTAAAGTTCGATCCAATTGTCTATATCTTTTCACTTTTCTTTCCTATGGCAAGACCTTCCATATTTATTCAGTATATGGCAATATAATTGTATTGTAGGATTAATGTAACAACATTGTTAATATAAAAAGCTTCAAGTCTGCCTTTTTTAATTACTAAAATATTTATGGATTTTCATCCCTCCTGCATTGTGTGCATACTTAGAGAACATTTCAATACATCACAACCACCACCACTAGGTGTGCTTCACATCAACTAAAAAGCCCAATTAAACTTGAGCTGATGTGTTTTGCATGAAAATCAGTTGTTTTATGTTGTCCAATCGGCTCTGCATTCTTGTCCTCTTGTGTTTGTATTATTCTGATCTTTGGTTAGTGTGGTTGATAGTGAGTCTACAACGGTAGGCAGAGTATCTCTAGAAGGAACTAGCACTGCGATGAAATCTTATTCCTCAGCTACAAGGTTAGGCTTTCTGATTCATACTATGGGGGTATTTGGCACAGCTCCAGCTCCACCAAAATCTGTGGAGTTGGTGGAGCAGAATATTCCTAACTCTAGAAATTTGTGGAGTTAGAAAGGTACATTAAGAGTGTTTATGTGGGTCATCTTGTTTACATTTTAGACTAAAAATATAAACTTAATTCACTTTATTTTAGCCTAAAAGCTCCAAATCTGAGGTGAAGCTGGAATTTGGAGCTTTGCCAAACATGGCCTATATTTATATCACTTCTTAGATCAGTTTCAAAATTTGCTAACACAAATCCGTTCTATACATGGCAAATAATGAAAATGGTTCTACACACGATTTTATCCATAGAAGTTATGTTTGCCATAGAGAATTTGGCCTGTCTCATATATCTTCTGTAGAGAAGAGGTTTATATATGTGTGGTATATGATTGTGAGAATTGCTAAATCAGTGAAACTAAATAGGGTGAAAATTAATCTGTCTCAAAGCTCATTTCCAATGGTTTATACATATTTAGTGTTAAGAATGTCATTATTAAAAAGTTTGAAGTTAATTGCCTTCCTAAAATACATATGTTACTTCGGTTAATGGTTAATAATACATTTCTCATAGTGATTTTTTTGTTCAAAAACTAATAAAGCTTAAAGTGATAATCAAAGTAACCGCCACTATGTGGATAATCATTCTTACTTTTTTAGGGGGAATCTGAATCTGTGTAGCCAAATGTACTTGGTAGATATTTTTAAAGATTTTAAAGAAATAAATCGTTGTGATCATTTGCAAGGCACATAGCCAAAATATCCTAAATGTTTGTCTCTATCTCCCTGATCTGGTTCTCTTATGGACAACTCTACATCGCACTTTCATAAACTACTTCTATAAACAATCTTAAAATACTTACTGTACTGCAAAGGATGGACGCTTCAATTTAGATGAGGTGTTTATCAAGAATGTCGTCTACAAAATTCTTACATTATATATATATTATAATACAACTGAAAGTTATTTTATTTGTATTCATGTTGGACGAGACTCAACATAAAATATTTATTTATAATCTAATTTATTTATTAGATTGCTAAGATATGCACTACTTGATGTGTGTTTGAAAGGAATTGTACTTTTTTTGCATGGCTTAGGATCATTTTTATTTATATGTATCATCTTTTTTAGGATTCCGTTAATAGACACACTAGACAACCATATGGAGAAAAAAAGGCAAAACGATTATTACGAGTCGAATGATGATATTTCCCTCCTCATGAATGACAAGAAATGAGTTATATTTTTATTGGTATGAAAATTTCTTCTTAGGGCAGTCCCAATGCATATAGTTTCTATAACTTCCATGTCATCTAAACACTATATGAAGAAACTATGCTCCCAATGGATAGTTTCTTCAAAATAAACTCTCATCCAATCTCCTCTTTTTCTTATTTTCTCACCCAATCCCTTTTTTCCCTTTCTTGATACTTATGTAGAAATGGTTTCCTGTATGAGAAATGGTTTCCTTCTCTTTCATCATTAACTCTACTTCTACATCACCATTTTGCTTATATGATAATCTAATTAATGCTATGGAAACTATCCTAGTCATCCCATTGGGATTGCCCTTATATGTCATCAAAGTTTGTATGGTGGCAACAAAAAAACCAAACCAGCGATCCAACACGAATCTCGGCGCGTACAGCTCTCCCTGTCAAGGAAACAGACCAAACACTCAAAACAGTTTCTCCGCCTCCCAGGCTCGCGTCCACCCCACCTCGAAGTTAGATCTCGCCGCTCACCACGACACCACCACCGCGATGGGCTCCGCCCACTCCTCCCACTCCTCCGTCTCCACCGCTGCTGACCTCGAAGACGAGGACGACGATGAGCCCTCCGCCGCTTCCGCCGCGGCCCCGCGGCCCCCGCCCCCCCGCCCCCACCTGCGCCGGCGCCGGCTCCACCAGCGTCCGCCTCCAAGGTGCTGGAGCAGGAGCCCGAGGTGCTCCCCTGCCGCGCCGCCGACTCGCCGCTCTCGCCGCAACCCTCCGCAGCGGGCACTCCGCGCCTCCTCGGCTCCACCATCAAGGTCTGGGACCAGTGGCGTATCCAAAAACTTAGAAAGGAGGGGGCTAAAATTGAAACCTCTAAACTAATATATATATTATATTAATATATATAGTATTTTTCGAACATAGAATACGCGGAATGATATACATAATATAAAAATACCAATACTTATCTAACAATGCGCATATAATATAAATACGTAACATTATAAAGAAAAAACGCCGATCATCGCTCGAAGAGTTGATAGTTGATATTTACGGGTTTTATGTTTTGAAAACGCCACAAAATATCTTCCATGTCTATCTTGAAAAATATGTCTCGCTCGATGTAGTATACCATGAGATCATTTAACCATCACTTATCTTATTACGCAAATCTGCCTTGATAATCTTCATTATCGAAAAACCCTTTCAATCTGAATTGCACTCCACAGTAAAACTAATACTAATTCAACAAGCCTATAGACTAATAGATAAACAACATGTTTTTTGCTTCAACCATCATCACCACGAGACTAGCAAGATCATCACAATTTGAAAATTCTTCTCTCAAGTCATCAATGAATAAGTCAAGTTGTGCTTCCAAACCACACGATCATATGATGAGAAATCATCTGAATAAATCTCTGAAAGCTGAAGAAGTCTACCATATTCAAAATTTGCAAATGAATCTTTTGGGTCTAGACAAGTAATGCATTTCAAAAACTCTATCGAAAATTTACTGAACCGATTGTTTAACGCGATAGCTTCTCTAAATTTGTAGATAAATTTTTCTTAAATTTATCTAACTTAGAGGGAGAAGAGGGGGGGCAGGGTGGGGCTCCAGCCACCTTAGCCCCCTGCATACGCCACTGTCTGGGACCCCTGCCACGTGCTCCTCCCCCCGCCGCCGCCGCACCAGCACCACCCACAGCAGCCGCAGCAGAGGAGGGGCGAGGCGCAGGTCGAGGTGGTGGTTGTCAGCCACGGGGAGTGCGCTGCCGCGATGCGGCCGGACCTGGTCTGCGGGCGGTGGCCGGCGGCGGCCCTCACGGCGCGCGGGGAGCGGCAGGCGCGCGCACTGGCTGTTTTCCTGCGCTCCCGCGGTTCGCGGATCGGCGCCGCTTACGCGTCCCCGCTCGATCGCGCCCGCGCCACTGCCTCACTCGTCTGCCGGGTGAGCACTTCTTGGCTTTCCTAGTACATTCCTGCGTTGAGCTTGTTTACTGTCCTGTTCTTGCCTTGGAATGAACCTGAATTGTGCGGTGAGAGAGCACTATGGGATTGAAAGGTCAATGATTTTACGCCAAAACCTACTATAGGAAAACAACTTTAACATTTAAGGTTCTTCTTCTGCATTGTGTTGTTGATACGTTTCGGCAGTCTTATCATGGGATACTCCTCATTGTTGTAGTAAAAGACAATTTTTAGGACACATATTGCACTATTCCTTAGTGGCGATTAGTTGAAAGGAGTAATCGTTGTCTCGTTGACATTGTTGTGTCATGTTCATTTGGAGGCTATACCATATAATGATGTTGAAATTAGTGGCAATCGGTAAAAGAGTGATCCTTGGCATCTGGTGAGCTGGTGGATATGCGTTGTATTTGTTTCACACTATGTTTCAGTTTTAGTGTTGGATGTTTGTGATGTGATAGGCACAAAATTATCAATTGTCTGTTTTATACAATTTGGCCTCAGCATGGATAGCCTATCCCCTGTGGCTGTAGTTAGGAGCTCATGAGACATAAGAAAACTGCTGTTGAATGGAGTAATCCTTTATATCACTGTCACTGTGGAGGAGCTGTCATTCAAAGTCAGAACTGTTGACTTTGGCACTGACAAGTCCATGCGAACCTCTTGTCTCGTGTGGTTGGAACTTGAAACTAGTTACTATAGTTGCTTATGTGATTTGTAGGGTAGTCAAGTAGTTGGAGATTTTATACCTTTAAGGTGTTCATTTCATGTCATTTTCCATTATCGTTCATGCGATTGCCATTTTTGTTTTGTGAATTCATTATATGTAGTATATTTCCATGCGAGGGTAAGAACTCATGTTATTTTGGGAATCTTCCACTGAGCTGCAGTGAAGTTGGACATGTGTTTGTAAGTTTGCTTTACATAGTTTTTGGGGTCTCTATCGCAATTTCAATTGATGGTTGATTCTCTGCTGCCAATTGAAATGGCGATAGCTGACATTGCCACCCGCGTGACACTGTCACCATTTCAACTGCTGACAAAGTCTTTGACACTAGTTCAATTGGTAACAGATTGTCTGTAGTCATGTGGAATAACAACAGAGCTTCTGTCGCCGTTTGAAATGGCGATAGAGGCTCTGTCGCCAATTGAAAGAACGGAGGTATATTTATGTATGATTTTTTGGCGAATTATTTCCATAAAATTATTTAAAATTTGGATTATTAAAAAATAATCATACTGAATATACATAAGAGAGTTTAAAACATGGAGGTTTTGTCAAAATATGTACATGTAGAGATGTTGAGTTAATCATTTCTTTGCAATCAGAATTAATTCATAAACTTATGAAAGGGTGTTCTCTAAATGCGCATGAGCAGACACTTATAGTTAGGGAAAGCCAAATCTTAGGATAGGAACCGTAGGAACTGGTGTTATGCTTGCCACTCGATTGTTGCTTGGAGAGTGCTCACGCCTCACGGACTTGACCAACATTTCTGTGCCCATGAAAATGTTCGAGGGTTATAATGGGATTTGCTTCGACACAATTGTAGACTAGATGATGCCGTATACATTGAAAATGGTACTCCTAAATGCAACTTGACATGCTTATTGGCATGGTTGTCACGTCGCTAAGGCATGTGGTGCTTTGGATGGGATACCGTGGATGCTCGCCTTGCCATGGCATTCTAGGTGGGCACCTAAGAAATTGCGATGCCCACGGTGTCACCTCGGAGTCCATGACAAGCTGCCGGGCGGGCGCCTTGGCTAGCTGGCAGGGATTTTGGGCTAGATAAGTTGGCGTTGTGGTGGCGCTTGGCTGAAAATGTGAGAGGCGACCACATGCGCATGGAACCCTAGTCGCCACCACCCCTCATTGCACTAGCCATTACAAGCTCCTCTCCCTCCACTCCCTCCAGCGTGCTCCCCTCTCTCTTCCACTCCGGCCGGTGAGCTCCCCTCCCTTCTTCACTTCGTCTGTTAGGTATTCTTCTTCTTCTTCCTTTGCCTTTACATTTTGTTTTGTTCCTCTTCCTCTGCTCCTAATGTGCTCAGCTAGTCCACTCATCCTTCGTTTTTCTTTCTTCCTTTGCTAGTGTCAACTCTTTTTGCTTGCCGTACCTCGTCTCGAGTGTTAGACAATATTCTATATTGCCTTGTATTTAGATTTCTAGTATCTTAGATTGCTTTATGTAGAGATTGCTAGTATCTCGTATTGTCTTGTATAGATATTGTCTTATATAAGCTTTCCTTTTGTACCTTCATGTACATGTATATATTCTGACCTGTTGTCGGGACCCGAATATGCAAATCCAGACCCTCTGTGTATTCCGCACTAGTTCAGGATCACGCTAGTGCACACAGGCTCAATATAGATGAATACCACAATCATACTCAGCGATACTACCACAAAGACTTCATCAATTTAAGTATAACTGTTCAATACCTTATGGTCCACCTTACATGAATACGCCATGCAGGGCTAAAGCTGAGATAAAAGTAAATAATAGTGGAAAATAATCAAAAGCGTAGAAAACCCTTCAATTGCCACAGGCAATTGACAAGGTTTGTGTTAGAATAGCAGCTCAATCTCATTCAATGGGCCAATGGGCCTAACATATACATGTACAGTGGAAGATAAAATAGCAAATAACACCCTATACAAGTCTACTTTAACACCCCCCCTCAAACTCAAGGTGGATCCACAACATTGAGTTTGGAGAGATGAAGATCATGCTGCGCCTTAGTTTGTGCCTTGGTGAAGAAATCCGCGATCTGAACCTCGGAGGGCACATATTTGAAGGGCAACCACCTGTTGCTGCACCTGAGATTGGACATAGGAAGCATCAACACCAATGTGCTTGGTAAGCTCGTGCTTCACCGGATCTCGAGCAATGCTGATCGCACCGGTACTATCGGAGCAAACTATCGTAGGGGTAGAGACGGTGACACCAAAATCTGCCAGGAGCCACCGTAACCAAGTCACCTCGGTAGATCCACAGAGGCAAGCGCTTACAACTCGACCTCGATCTTTGCGAGAATGCAATCTGCTTCTTGGTCTTCCAGGCAATCAGAGAAGAACCAAGGAAGACACAATAAGCAGAGAGAGACTTACTATCAAAGGAATCACTAGCCCAGGAAGCATCTGAATAGGCATGGAGCTGCAAAGGGCTGGAGCAAGAGAAAAACAGACGGCGATCAATGGTACCACGAAGATACCGTAAAACTCGAAGGAGGTGACTGTAGTGTATCTAAGTAGGAGTCTACATAAACTGGCTCAGGATGTGAACAGCATGGGAGATGTCAGGACGAGTAATGCCAAAGTAAACAAGATTCCCAACTAGGTGGCGGTAGTGAGTAGGATCCTCAAGAGGAGTACCGTCAGTAGGATGAAGCTGAAGATGAAGCTCCATAGGAGTGGCAATAGTACGCTGATCGGTGAGACATGCCCGATCAAGGAGATCCTGAATGTACTTCTGCTAGGAGAGGTAGTAGCCCTTAGGCGTGGAAGTGACCTCAATCCCAAGAAAGTACCGAAGAGGACCCAAATCAGACATCTGAAATTGCTCACTGAGATGCGCCTTTACAAAGGCAACGTACTGAGGATCATCACCAGTGATGAGCATGTCATCCACGTAGAGAAGAAGAATAGTACGGCCACGAGGAGAAATGTGAACGAAGAGAGCAGGGTCGTGCTTACTAGCAACAAAACCAGCAGTGGTGACAACAGAGATGAAATGCTCAAACCAAGCCCGAGGGGCTTGCTTGAGCCCATAGAGAGAACGACGAAGGCGACACACGTGGCCATCTGGCACAGAATAGCCAGGAGGTGGGTGCATGTAGACCTCCTCACGTAGCTCATCGTGAAGAAAAGCATTCTTCACATCAAGCTGGGAGATGGTCCACTGGCGAACAGAAGCAACGGCCACAAGTGTGTGCACAGTGGTCCTATGAGCAACAGGAGCGAAGGTCTCCTCATGGTCACGCTCATACTCCTGCTAGAAGCCACGTGCAACGAGATGCGCCTTATAGCGCTCAATAGAGCCATCAGAGTGAGTCTTGATCTTATAGACCCTCTTGCACGTGATAAGAGTGACAGAAGGAGGAAGAGGGGCAAGGTTCCAAGTGCCGGTGCGCTTTAGAGCATCAAACTCCTCAGCCATAGCGAACTGCCACTCAAGATGAGTAACAGCATCGCGATAGGAAGTAGGCTCAGAGGAGACGGTAGCAGGAGCAACGAAACCGTAGCGATCGGGACGAGGAATCATACTCCGATCACGAAGAGCGTCATCATGTGAGGAGGCGGGAGAGGTACACTCTGAATTAGGAGCAGAGGGAGAGGACTCTAAAGAGGGAGAAGACTCTAAAGAGGGAGAAGACTCTGAAGTGGGAGCAGGACCTAGGAGGGAGGAGGAACTGGGAGGAGGTGGACGACGAGTGTAGTGGAAACAGACAGGAGGAGGCGGAAAGGCAAAGGAAGGCTGCTGAGGTGGCGAGGGAGAGGGTGAAGCAGCGGACGAAGGAACTGAAATGGAAGGTGAGGATGATGGTGGTGAGGATGGAGGTAAAGGCAGGGACGGAGGAGAGGGTGATGGTGGACAGAAGGAAGCATCAGGTAGAGTGAGGAAAGAGAGCGAATCAGAAGTAGAGTGCGGACTAGAGGAAGGATCACGAGTGAGGAAGGATCGAGACTCATCAAAGGTGACATCTCGGGAGACTCGGATCCTGCGAGCCACAGGGTCCCAACAGCGATAACCCTTGCGCTCAGCATCGTAGCCAAGAAAGACGCACTCAACAGACTGAGTAGTGGGCTTTGTTCGCTCACGGGGCTGAAGAAGCACAAAGACAACGCACCCGAATGCACGAAGGTGACTATACCAAGGAGTCCTGCCAAAGAGACGCTCAACAAGGGTGGCACCAAGAAGCGATGAAAGTCAAGGTTCACAAGGTAGACAATGATGAGATAGCCTCAACCCAAAAGTGGGGCGGAACAGAGGAAGACAGCATCATCGCTCGAGCAGTCTCAAGAAGGTGACGATGCTTGCGTTCAGAGACACCATTCTGAGCGTGACCACCAGTACAAGAGTACTGAGGAAGGGTACCCTGCTCATGGAGATATTGACGAAGAGAGGTGGATAGGTACTCGCCACCAGAGTTAGCACGGAAGACACGAATAGGCGAGTCAAACTATGTGCGGACCATGGCAGTGAAGGCCTGGTAGGCAGACAACACCTGATGCCTAGAGGTCAGAAGATAGATCCAAGTGTAACGAGAGAAATCATCAATAAAGATCACATAATATCGATGACCCCCTTTCGAAACGAAAGGAGCCGGGCCCCATACATCAGAATGAACCAAATCAAACAGCTGAAGAGACACCGAGTCACTGGTGGGATAGGGTAACTGTAGTTGCTTCCTAAGCTTACAGCCTATACAGGACAGGGAGGTATCACCGGTAACCTTCCCAAGAACACCACGACTCACTAACAAAGAAAGACGAGACCCACACATGTGACCTAAACGATGATGCCACTGAGCAAAACTTGCGGAAGCAGGGGTGGCCAGGACAGTGACATCAGAGATGGCAGTCGACTGGTTGCTGGTGGTGGACCTTTTGGCAGACCGGGCGCACCTCGGGGAGCGTAGCCAGTCGGTGCTCGATCACCTCCCTGGGGACTCCAATCATATCGGACGGTTGCTAGGCGAACACGTCGGAATTAGATCGGAGGAAGGTGACGAGCGCGTCTTCCTATTTGGCGTTGAGGCTGGCGCCGATGAAGACGGACTTCCCGGGCTTGCCCCCACTCAGGAAGACCACCTTTACTTGCCCGGTCGGCCGGGCGGCCTGTCTCATACCGAGGGCTCCGGAAAAGCGGCATCGGTAAACTTCTGTGAGTGCACCGGCTAGGTCTAGTGCGTGCTTGTGGCAGCGCAAAGCCTCTGGCCTGTCCACCTGGATGGCTATGGGGCCACCGAGCCCCGGCATCTTCACCACCATGTATCCCTAGTGGGTTGCCGCCATAAACTTGGCCAAAACGGGTCGGACGAGTATGGCATTGTACGGGAGGTTGAAATCGGCGACTTCAAAGTCGACCAGCTCCGTACGAAAGTTGCTTTCCTTCCCGAAGGTGACGGGAAGGTGCACAGCCCAGGGACCATGCCGGCCCGAACGCGTCGTAAAAAGCGGTAGAACACAGCTCTGGTTCGGACTGGGCGCTCAAATGCTTCAAAGGACAGGAGGTTGATGGAGCTTCCTCCGTCCATTAGCACTCGCCCGAGCTTCACGTTCCGGATCGTAGGAGAGACCACGATCGGAAGGTGACCTATGCCGGTGGTGCTCTCAGGGTGGTCAGCCCGATTGAAGGTGATCGGCTCCTCCGGCCACTTCAGCATCCGAACACGCCCCTGAACCCAACACCGTAGCGCAGACCTCCCTCCTCAACCGCTTATAAGAAGCGTTGGAGGGGTAGGTGGGTGAGCCACCGTGAATGTGCGCGCCATAGCGGTCACTTCTTTGGAAGGCCGCCGCGGGGTCTTCGTCTTGGTCGTCGTCGCGAGGGCGGCGCTCCTTGAGCCGCTGCTCAACCATCTTGCTCACGACGCGGTAGTCACCCAGGCCATGAGAGTTGATCTGGTGGATCGGGTAGAAAGGCTTGCCCTCCTTTTCCTCGCGGCGGTCGTTCCCCAACCGCGGCGGTCGCCACGCCGGCCTCGGCGGTCATCCGCCGTTGCGGCGATCATCCGCCGGTCACGCTTACGTGGCGGCGCTTCAACTTCGACTTGGCGGCGGGACCACTTTGCTCGGTCGCCTCGTGCTTCCGCGTCCTCCTGCTTGCATGGCCGGGGCCCCTCGAAGTCCCGGCTTCATCCCCGCCGCGTCCTCGCGCGGCGCCAGATGTCGGCCCCCAAGCCTCCGCCGCCGCGCGCACTTATGCGCCAGGGAGAAGAGCTCGGAGGTGGTGGCGATGTCGCGGGTCGCCATCTTTTCCCGCAACTTGCGGTCGCGAACACCTCTTCGAAAGGCGATGACGACCGACTGCTCTGAAATCCGGGGAATCGTGTTGTGACAGTGGCAGAATCGCCGAATGAAGTCGCGCAACAACTCCCCTCTTTCATGCTCGAGGGTATGGAGATCGTCCTCCACGCCCGGCTGTGCGAAAGAGCCTTGGAAGTTGGCGACGAAGAGGCCGCACAACTCCTCCCACGAGTGCACCGATCCTCGCGGGAGGTTCAACACCAGATCGGGCGGACCCGTCAAAGCCGTTGGGAAGTAGTTGGCCATGGCCTTGCTGACCCTCGCCAATGCACGCACCACGGTGGTGTAAATCTGCAGGAACTCCTCTGGGTTGGTGGTGCCGTCGTACTTCTCGATGGATGCCAGGCGAAACCATTCGGGCCACGCCACGCAGCGCAGCCGTCGGGAAAACGCCTAGCATCCGACGCCGTAGGGAATCTGTCACCATGCTTCGCCCCTCGGAAACGTCTTGGGGAGGGCGGATCATGACTCCAAAGAGTCGGAGGAACGGACCTCCTCGCTCTGGGGGTGAGAGTCATGGGAGAAACTCTCACCCTTAGGGGCCATCCGTCCGTCGCGAGTGCGGCGACGCTGCAGGTGATCACGTAAATCACCGCCGCCACGACGCCGAGCTCAGATGGGCCCTCGAGTCCCTCGGCTCCTCGCGCCGGGACCTTCTTCTTGCACGCCCTTTCCTTTACTCGCCCTCGACGGGCGCTTCCTAGCGGTATGCCGGAAGCTTGGGTGCGATCGACATGCACCCTTGGTTGAGGGTAAGCGGTCCCGAGCCGGTCGGGCATCCTACGCGAGCCGGGCAGCGTCCACGAGGCCCGCGATATCCGCGACCACGGCGTGGCGGGTATCTCTGCAAGTTCCACCGGGTGGTCCAGAGAGACGGACCGCATGCGAGTTCTCGGGGCGAGTGGCGAACTCCATGGCCGGCCGGCCAAACCGAAGCTCGACCGTGTCGCGGGGCATCGCGCCCTCCGAGGGGCGGCGAGGCGATCCTCGTCCGGCGAAACGGCGACGGTTGTGGCGCCGCTAGCCTCGCCACCTCTTGTCATTGCAGTGTGAACCCGCCATCACGGATGGATGGTCCTTGCGACGAGAAGCCGAATCACGGAGAGATGGCTGGATGAGCCAACCACTAACCCCCTACCTAGCGCGCCCCTGTCGGCGTATTCCACCTGACAAGATCCCATCAACGAGCGGGGTTGACTACACCCTAGACGAAAGGTATGGTTCGGTAGAGGGTATCTTCGTGGCTGGAAACCCTAGTGTCTCACGATGGGTTCCGAGAATCAACCAACTGGTGGACACGATCATGTACCCAGGTTCAGGCCCCCAACTCGGGTAATAGCCCTACGTCCTGCTAATTCTTTGTTGAGGAAATGCGAAGGGGATTACAATGGTTTTCCTAACTTGGGTGAGTTCTTTCTTCTCCTTTCCACCTCTCGATCTCTCGATCTTTCTCCTTTTTCCGGTCCCCTTCTCCCATGCACCGAGGCGCCCTTATATAGACGGGTTGGCCCGGGCAGGGGGGAAGGAGACGGCATACTTATCTACAACACATTAATTACACCCATCATTCTAACTTCCACATCGACCCACGACTCATTTATTACGCACGCCTCCGTGGCCTTGTCCTTCAAACCTCATTTAATGTCGGTGACTGGCTTCGCCTGGTCCGCCCGGGATATGACGCTCCTGTGACGGGTTTGGTAAGAGGTGTCGAGGGGCGTCTTGCCGTCGTGTCGATAGTAGAACCCTTCACAATTAATGACCCTTGCCAAGGAGAAACTTGGAGGCTTTTTCCTCTCATTCCTTTGGTTGCCTCCGTGGCACGACAAGGGGCCCAGACGCCGCCACTCGCCAAGCCGCCTCATAAGCCGGCGCCGCTTTGCTCGCCCGAGCCACGAACTCCTCGCCCGTGGGTAGGCGTGTCGCTGGTTGCCCACCGGGCACCGCGTGGCCGCCCGTAGCGAAAGCGTGATCGTTATTTGCCGCCAGGCCACGCTCCTCGCCCGGCCGCGGCGTGTCGCTGGTCGCCCACGAGGCACCGCCTGGCCGCCGCCCGACAGCGGCGTGATCGCCCGGCTTCTCCGCCGAAACCACGCGCTCCTCGCCCGGCCGCCCGCCAGGCACCGCTGCCCTTCGCCCGACGAGCGTAGCGTAATCGCCCATCTTTCGCCAGGCCACGCGCTCCTCGCCCGGCAGCGGCGTGATCGCTGGCGCCCACTGCAGAACCAATCGGCCGCTTCGCCCGTAGTAAAGCGTGATCGCCCATTGCCGCCGAGGCCACGGAGCTCCTCGCCAGTACCCTTGAGGCACCGCGGGCCGCCGCCCCCTTACTCACCGAGGACCACACGGCTTAGCGCTAAAATTTGGGCCAGCTTCTTGGGCCTATTACTTCCACGGCGGAGAGGGTACCCCGGTGCAAAGTACACCGACAAGAGGCTATTAGCGTTGCTCGAGACCAAGTGAAGCATGAGCTCACCAAGCATATCGATGTTGATACTTCCTACGTGAGGTTATAGGTGCAGGATCAGGTCGTGATTTTTCAGTATGTGCCTTCAGAGATTTAGTTGGCAGACTTCTTCCGAAAGGTATATATCATAGTCACAAAGTTCCCGGGTCGAAGGGGTCGAGGTACGGGGTCGCGGGACATGGGTCGACCCTTGAAGAAAATAAGGTACGAAGTGAGTATACCCTTTTGGGACGAGAACCAAGGATTTGGTACGTGATCCCGATGCATACGGGTCGATGATCCCGGGTCGATACAAGGACATGAACGAATTCTTTCATGGTCCAAGGGTCAAACAGTGCATTATATCACATCAGATCCATGAGAGAGACCAGAGGAGGATGTTTGGTCTTGGGTTTGTGAGAACTTGCAAGTGCAGCCCGACCAGTCTGCCCAAATTTCAAAGAAGTACATCGTCATCTTTGAGGTGGAGTTCTTCTCTGAAGTGCAAGTTCTCCTCGGGCCAGAAAAGCCCAGTGCAGCCCAGCCCAGCAGATTCGACCTCTTCAAACCCTTGCCCGTCCATCCGACGGCGGAGCGAGCCCGATCAAACGCACAAAACCTACCGCTTCACCGCTTGGCTACCCTTCGCACTGCCACCCTCACAGTTTGCACACACTCAAAACACATGGTGCTCGCACGCGCAAGAAGTAATGAGTCTCAAATCATCCCCACCGCCGCCGCCGAGGAAGGAGAAGGAGGAAGCCGCGAAGATGAAGACCATCCTCGCGTCGGAGACCATGGAGGCATGGCCATCCCGGAGGGGGTGACGATGAAGGTCGCCGTGAAGGTGGTGACGGTGGAAGGTCCCCGCAGGAAGCTGACCCGCAACTTCAAGCACCTCAACCTCAACTTCCAGCTGCAGGACTTCCTATGGCCGCCGGCATTCCTCTCCATGTCCCAGCGGCCAACGGGACGACGTCCCTAGTACCGTCCCGGCATCGTCCCCAGCTCGACCCCGATCCTCGTTTTGGGACGACGTCCCGTGGTTGCGGAACACGCCATCGACCCCGAACCCAGTGACTATGGTATATATACATGAGCTTTACAAAGTTTTTATCTCTCCAACCTCAATGTTGTTGATCTACTATGAGTTTTTTTAAGGGGGGGGGTGTTTAGACAGTATCCTATATTGCCTTGTATAGAGATTGCTAATATTCTAGATTGTCTTGTATAGAGATTGTTAGTATATGTATTGCTTTGTATAGATATTACCTTATATAGACTTACCTTTTGTACCCTTATGTACTTGTATATATTCTGGCCTATTAGCCTTATGATGAATACAAGTGCTATTCATAACATTGAGGACCCCTTGGCCTCTCATACGCCGTGGTCGCCAAGTACGTCATGACAACCATGCTTATAGGTTGTAAACACTATGATGTGTTTTCTTTAATGTGTTCAAAACATGAAGGAAATGTGCGCCCCTCTAGTCTTCGGAAGCCTTAACTCTGCCTTGGTGCGTTAGATGCTACACTTTAAAACAACTCTGTTAGAAAATATTTTAAACATTGTTGGGATGGTCGCCATATATGATGTGATTATTCAGACCATGTACACATGTTAGCATGCCTCCTAAACTGTCAAAGAGATTCCTTGTTGCTCTAACAGCCAAACCTTAAACTTCTACAGTGTCATCTGTCATGTGTTTAATCTTGCATTTGATTGGTCTTGAACTCCAAAGTTTGTGACATATGAAAATGTATTTTTTATACACATGAGTGACAATTTTAATATGCAGGAACTTGATTTCCCAGAGGAGCAGATCCTAATATCGGATGCTCTGACTGAGATGAGTCTGGGTCAGTGGGAAGGCTGCCCAAAATCAGAAATCTATACACCAGAAATGGTGAACCTGATGGACAGAACCCAACCTGATTTCTCAGCACCCTCGGGTGAGTCACTCAGGCAGGTACAGTTTAGGATGATGGAATTCCTGAACCGGACAGTCATAAGGTTACCCGAAAAGGTAGCAATGGGGGACACACTATCACAACAAAATGAGCCAAAGGGATTCTCTCGGCAGAGCTCCACCAATTCCGTCCAAGATGGCCCTCCTTGGGAATTGCTTTACAGGCTCAATCGGCACAGCCTCCAAAGAAAAAAATCTGGGAAAAGCCGGCTCCAGTTTGTCACTTCAGGGGAGAACGAGGCCGAGGATGACTTTTTCCCTAAAGAAATAAGTCAGAGGCATCTCCTTCACGAAGCAAATCTGGTTAGCTCGGTGACCTCTATAGCAATTTTCAGCCATGCAACTCCCATTCGATGTCTCATTGCCGGCCTACTGGACTGCAATCCTATGATATCCGAGAGAATATGTATAGATGATTCCTCCGTCACGGTTCTTGAACATTCGCTAACAACCGGATGGCAAATAAAGAGGCTGAATGATACCGCACATCTCAGGCTTCTCTAGATGCAAGCTGTATGCTGTTCAGCGGAATGTAACTGGTGTCTTTCTATGCATTGTAAAGAAACTATCAGATCATATTCTGTAAATCGGATGCCGAGGTCATCTGCTGGCACGCACTCGTGATGCCGAGGTCATCTGCTGGCACGCACTCGTGCCACCATCGAAAGTGGAGTCTTCTGGTTGTATTTCATTTGTATTTACTGCCATATCTCAATGCCAGGAAGATCTGGCCTATGATAGTGTTGTGCTGTATTTGTTGTTATTCTTTTTGCTAAATTATTTTGATTGTGTAATTTCCAACTGAAGCCTTTTTCGGTTGGCATATTTTAATGTGTCATTCTTCTCTGGTCATTTTGCATGTTTGAGATATTTGTGGATCGTTCGGTATTGTGCAAAATGCTTTGCGAATTGTTCAGTATTGCAAATCTTTTTTGACATAACCAGGGATGATGGTGCAAAGGTTTTTACATTCTTGTTTTCTCTGATGGTAAAGATTTGCATGTCTGCCATGATAAAAGTCTTCTTTTCAGAGGGCTGACAAAATGGCTTGCCGGAGAAAACTTATATGTTTGGGATTGTTATTGTCTTGGCCAGGGTTCAAAATCTGGCCAAGAGTTTGGAAATCTTGGCCGGGGTCGAGATTCCAAATCTCGGCGGGATAAAAAAAATTAAATGTTCAAATTGCTACAGTGATTTTAGTGCATTTTGACAAGATTTCTTCCTGGCCGAGATTTCCAAACTCTCGGCGGGATTAAAATTTTTTAAATGTTCAAATTGCTACAGTGATTTCTACGCATTTCGACAAGGTTTCGGCTTTTTGGACTGAGATTATCATAAAATTGATTGGTTCTCTTGTTTTTTTACTGGATTTTGCACAATTTTTTTTTTGTGACGAATTATAGTGCCTTTTATGAGGAATATATGTGAAAATTTTATAAAAAAAAAGTACTTGCACAAATTGACACAAAAATAAAAAAGAATATATGGAAAACTTACAGTCAAATAGAGCAAGTTATTCTGCATGGGGGTTTTTCCTCTCTTAAGTCTCATATGCATGTCTAAACCAGTTTGTTCTACCGTGCCAGCCTTTTGCTCCCTTTTCAGTTACTTTTTGGGTTTCATTGAGATCCAAATAATGCAATCATTTGAGAATCATGTAGTACTTTCCTTCTGATGAGGACATCACCAACATGGATACGACCAGCATGACCGCTGCCCCTCCTTCCTCTCCGGCTTCTCCAATGACTATCGACGCTGCTCCATCTTCGTCACAAATGATCGACGCTGCGGCAACTTCATCGCCGAGAGGTCTTAATCCAAAAGCTCAACTATTCAAGCCCACATCAACAGATAAGAGCCTTAAGCACACACCCCGAGAACAGCTCACGCGTCAAGGAAGGCCCATATGGAAGCCCAAGATGCCAAAAAGCCCGGTTCGGCCATCCAAAGAGCATGCCAACTTCAAACGGGCATAACTTGCGCTCCGGACTCCGTTTTCAGCGTCGACCACCCGTTTGAAAGCTTAGGAGATAAGCTTTCCAATGGATCAACCCCACTTCCAAATTCACTCCAGAACGACGGGAAAATGCGGAACAATGTCACGGGCCAGAAATTCGAGTCTTTGCACCACCCCACTTTTAGGCCTATGGCCCATGTATCTTAGGGTTTTGGTGGCCACCGTTGTTTTGGCTGCCCTACACCTCTTGGCGCCGCTATATATGTGGCCGCCCGTTCTTCTGTTGAGGTTTTTGTTGTGTTTTGGTAGACCCTTGTGCGTCCCTCCTCGTGATTCGCGTGTGTCGACTAGACCACCCGTGACGAGAAATGAACCTCACCCTTGTATCTTTGAGATTATTGGATTGGAATTGCTCTCATCTTGTTCTTGCTTGTTCTCGGTTGCAGCGGTACAAGGATCAATCGGTCTTTGATTCGGTTGATCGCCTCGTGGTGACGTTGCGATTGCTTGTTCTTGATCTCGTGGTTAGTAGCCGATCCAACTACTTCGTGCGCTATCAAACCGATGTATCGTTCTCATCAGAAGATCGGGCCGACCTAGTGCGCATCACCTTCCCTATTTCCATAAATGAATGTTCATGTTGCTAATTAGCTAATAATAGTTTCATTAAGATGGAATTGATGAATCTATGCTTATATTCTATTTTATGGTTCTATCTGGTCATGTTGATCTCAAAGGTGTTTATGAATTGACAATGGGATGGATGCAATGGCATGATGTTGGCCAATGTGAATATGTATGTTAATTTTATTTCATATTTATCATTTGTGATCATAGTATATATTGATTGTTATCAAATTGAAGTGTTAGAATCCGAAAATCATTCAAAATGTTGCCGAAATTTCTAAATTTAGGGCCTTTTATATGCAAATACTTATTATTTTGCATTCAAATAGATAGGAAATGTAGAAAAATGCTTACATGATTTTTTAATATTTTTCCCAATTTTTTCTAGCTTTGGGAGACCATTTCACAGGGGTTGAAAAGGACCAAAATTTTGGTTTTACTGGTCTCAAAATTACCGTATTTCAAATTTGGTTTTTGGATATTAGCTGAAATTCTAAAATCTTCATGAAATTTTAAATTTTGACCACCCTGAGATGTGGTCAAAAACGAAATTTGTAATCTTACTCCTGCCCCATAGGTAACAAAATTGTCTTAAAACCTAGTTAGAAACAAACGAGCATTTGTGGTAATCGGCCGGGCCAGTAAAAGGGTCCAGCTGCATTCAGATAATAGGACCAGCAAGCCCAGCCCAGTTGGGTAGTGCCAAATGGGCTACACGTGAGCTAAGCCGGAATTATTTTTTATTTAATATTTATTTTAAATCTTTTTTTCAAAACTAATCAACAGAAATTTTTTTGCAAAAATAGGCACCCGTCGCCCGGATATGGGGCCATCGCCCTATATTCGACGATAGGGACCTGAATGTAAAATTTTTTACCTATATTCAGGGTTAGAGACCTGAATGTAAAAAACCCGTAAAATTCAAGTACCTATCGGTCTATACTCAGGCGATAGGTACCTGAATGTAAAATTGTTTACGGTGTTTTTTACATTTAGGTCCCTAACCTCGAATATGGGTAAAAAATTTTACATTAAGGTCTCTATCGCCCGAATATGGAGCGATCGCCCCATATTCGGGCGACGGGTTCCTATTTCTGCAAATTATTTTTTCCATTGATTAGTTCTGAAAAAAATTAAAATAAATATTAAATAAAAATATTCAGTTAAATCTTTTTTTCAAAACTAATTGACGGGGAAAAAATTGCAAAAATACCTCCTGTCGCCCCAGTACGGGGCGACAGGTGCTCTGCCTAACGGCTCGCAATAGCGAAATTCCAAAATTTTAACGGTAGAGCAAAAAAATTTGAAAAATAGACCTATCGCCTGATGCAGGCGATAAAAATCTTCGCTTTGTACATACGATTATTTTTCTCGTATTTTTTGGGTCCTATCCGACGGGCCTCACGAGGCTATGAAAATCCTAAATGGGATGCGTATCACTAACAAAGTAAAATAATTTTTCTAGTTTATTACGTCACAAGAAGTTTTTTTCGGTTAATTTTTTCTAGTTCAATATAACAAATATTGTAAAAAAAATTTTACCACAGTAACCTATCGTCCCAGACTGGGGCGATAGGTTTATTTTTAAAATTTTTTTGCTCTACCGTTAAAATGTTGGAATTTCGCCATTGCGAGTCGTTAGGTAGGGCACCTGTCGCCCCAATATGGGGTGATTGCCCCATACTAGGGCGACAGGATGTATTTTTGCAATTTTTTTTTCCTCGCCGATTAGTTTTGAAAAAAAGATTTAAAATAAATATTAAATAAAAAAATTCTAATAACAAGCCTGCCTGACTCTAAGCCCAAAGCAGGTTCAGCCGGGATTGGGTAACTTGGGCCCGGGAAAGAGCCCAAGCTCAATTATACTGGCCAACTGAGCTGAGCACAAAACGGAGGAAATGCTCGTGTATGACAGAGGGGTTTATTTCCTCTCACAAAACTTTTTTTAAAATGAAAAACATAGAGGGGTTTTTTAAGATTTTTAAAACTTTCTTTGATGATGTGAGCTCGGAACTTGTGAGAGAGAGAGAGAGAGAGAGAATACAATGAGGACGGTTGTTCGGATGCTTTATTTTTTCTCCTATGCATGTATAGTTTAGTAACTTCCGTCTGCAAATACTATGTAAGGGCTTAGAACAAACGAATATTGGAGAAGTTTTTTTATGGAACAGAAGGAAACGATCCTAAATATTGGAGGGTTTTTTGGGGGGGGGGGGGGTCGAGTTTAGAAATAAGAAAGACAAAGGAATTACGGAGGATTCCAATCATATAAAAAATTCGGTGTTTGGATCGAAGGAAAGACAAAAACATACAAATTTTTGAGAAAGCAAATATTTTCCCAAACCTCTTGGAATTAGGTCTATGTCATATATGGCATGATGATGCAATGTCTAAGAAACTTCCTCCTGTGTTTTTCATGTAATGCAAGCAAATAACTTTTGTCACTTATTCATGTATTTCTAATTCATATAGAATTCAACAAAACATGACATTCAATTCTTGTACTTTTCATGTTCCTATGTTTTTCAATTCTTGCATGTCAAAAGCACAAAAACGAGTTGATTCGCAATCCTGGACCATTAGAGACCACGGGTTCAACTCACGATCGCCCTTAAATGTTTTGTACATACATGAGGTTGTATGTACAAGTGCGGCTGTGTTTGGGCGTGTCCTACGCTAACTACGTGATCTGATCAAGCAGCGGCTGGATTAAAAAATCTAATCGAGATGTGTCTGATGAGATTAATTTAGAAGATGCTTATAACACCCTAATTTTTGCGCCTTTTGAATGTTTTCAAAATAAAAATAACCATTTGAATTTTTCTCGAATTAATTAAAGCTCAAAGAGAATTTTCCTAAAATAAAATAATTTAATTTGAATCATATAAACATCAATTAAAAGGAAACCTTGTGTTGCATGCAATTTTTTATATTTTCTTGGCATTTTTGGAGTTTATCTGGTATTTCTTTGGATTTATTTGATTTTTTTTCCATTTTCCCCACGCCTCTGCCGAGTTCGCCTTCTCTCCTCTCTTCATTCCCCGTTGGCTAACACCCTAGGTCTACTGGCAAGCCATCATCCTCCATATGCCTAGACCTTCCATGGTAGAGCTCCCGAGCTACTATAGCAACCTAGATTTTAACTCCGTCGCAC
Source organism: Guadua angustifolia (assembly GCA_036346375.1). Taxonomy (NCBI): domain Eukaryota; kingdom Viridiplantae; phylum Streptophyta; class Magnoliopsida; order Poales; family Poaceae; genus Guadua; species Guadua angustifolia. Next base: position 6,561,158 of record CM070519.1, on the reverse strand, counting down.
ACTATTTTGTACCCGTTGAGCCTGTTAGGTGACACACGTGATGACCCTCCTCCAAAACCAAGCTCGATGTCCACTAGAAGCCATCGCCGAGCATTTTATTCACAAGTTATCCCGCACAATCGTGAGGAAATGACAAGTATGGCATCTTCATCTCACCATTTAAGGCCGAGCTAAGCGTGTCATTCTTCTTCTCCAAGCTCGTTGCCTCTTTTTTACCTGGTCACGACCCATCTCCTCCACTGAGCTGTGTGGTACGCCACCATCATCCTCAACTCCAGTATGCACCCACCGCCATGCTCTACTGTGGATCGCATCCTTCCTAGTGAGCTAACTCCTCGACACCCATGTCACTTTACGCCACTCTAGTTCTTCTTTAATACCCCTTGATCAATTTGATGATTCATGCAGTATAGCATCAACCGTGCACCATTATCCAAAACTTTGGTCAACACCATCACCATTGTCGTAGCACTGTCTGTAGTAACCCCCTTCCTGAACATGGTTCTTTAGAGCACCTCCATGACTCCCTGAATCTCATCGTGTAATCATTTGCAGCTCAATCCCTCAGCAACATAAGGTCATTGTGAAGCCTATCGTCGCCACTATCACTCTTTCCTCTTTGGGATCCCTAGCCATGAACTTTATCATTTGTATGTTTCTAACTGGTCCTTGAGCCTTACATGCATAATGGTTTTAGTAGTTACTCATCACTGAGCTCTGCTGTTGTTCCAGGCTACCGCCTCCTCGGTTCACCATCACCAACCTTTCCCTAAAGCCCTTGGTCATTGCCAGCCACCTAGGTAGATAACTGGATATCCCAGGATGCTTCTACACTCCAGATTCAACCATTTAAGTCATCTCCCATGCCAATCCCATTCTACTTCCTTCGCCTCCGTCGCTCTTCATTATTGCCTACATGACTCCGACCATCTTGCGCCATGTCGCCGCTGCCATTGACTTCTTTGTCAACCCAACAACCCATTTTGCCATTTTTCAGTGCCAATCCCTACATTGTATGCCACCAATGAGCACTACTCGAGACCACCGGCGCTCTCCTTAGTTTCTTTCTCATGTTCTCTCTATGACAACTAGGCCATCTTGCGCCATGTCGCCGCTGCTGTTGACTTCTTCATCAACCTAATAACCCCCATTTTGCCTGTTTCCAGTTCCAACCCCTACATTCTACGCCACCAACGAGCACCACTCGAGACCACCACCGCCCTCTTTAGTTTCTTTCTCATGTTCTCTCTCTGACAACTAGGGTCCGCATGCTAGTGGCCTAATAATGGTTAGGAAAATGTTTAATGGTTAATGATGTAATTAGTATATAATATGAGTATGAAAAATGGGACCCACTTGTAGTTTTGTAACTAAAATGAGTTTAAAGTTATATGAGACTAACAGGTAGGACCCACTCGAGAAAAGCCATTAAAAATACTAAAAACTTGAATGAGAACCCTACTTCTAAGTAAATCCCAAGATTAGAAAAGGCACCTTTAGTTTAGTAAGACTACGTTTTCCCCACAGGATAGCGCATTCAGGTAAAATATGTCTTCAATGTCACCTCTTAGGACAATATTTTTCCTTTTCTTTTTCTAGATTTTCCCAACTGAGCTAAATTAAAATACATATAACTTTTGCATATCAATTCTAAATTGAGTGAAACCTGTTTATAATTTTTTATAAAATCATGAAATTTCATCATCTGGAAAAATCTCAATTTGGATTCTGTTTGTATTCTTTTGTCTCTTATTTGTACTATTTGACGTTGCATGTGCAAATACCAACCTCCTGAAAACATCTGCCAACGAACCCAAACAAGATTGGAATTTTAGATGAAATGTTTTGGTACATGCATAACAATGCTCATATCGATACTAGTTGAACTAGACTGATTATGGTCAAAATGTTTACACATGGGAAACAAATATCAAATGGTCCAGAGGTGGTACCTCTGTTATTTTGGCTAAGAAATGAATTAGAAAAGCTATTTTAGACTTGGGCGAATGGTTGTGGGGATTGGTGCTTGTGCACGAGATGTGGGTATGTATTTGTCTCACCCGAGTCACCAAGGATTGAGTCTATGGAGTACTTAGATCCACGAATCAATGTACAAATAACATGTGCCTCTCATGGGGAGGCCCTAGCATAATAAATTGTTGGAAGTTAGCATCAAACCATAGGTGGTAGATTGTAGGTTTTGGGCTAGTGCAGACACGAAGGGTGTACTCTTTGCTTGTAGGAACCTTGCTGGGTAAGCAAGGTTTACCAACACAATGTGTAAGCCATTGGAGGGGTATTTCCGTGTCCTATGTGGCCTCACGACACGGTTTGTTGTTAGGCTGGCAATGTAAAGTCTTTGTCATAGACACTCAAATTGGGTATTGATGGTATCACATGACATGTTCTACATGGTGGGATGTTTATGTCGAGTGGATAAAATTGTACAACCTTTGTAGTGTAAATCTATTTGAATATCCATCTTTCTAGTTATGGACGACTTGGTGAATCCTCCACCGTAGTAGTGTTGTGTTTTTAAAATGGATCAGGAAGGTATGGATGGGAAATCCATGTAATATTTTTAGTTCAGTAGATGGATTTGCCATAGTTTAATGTTTATGGCAGCATGCCACGTACTTATATCATGTTATTACAAATGAAAGCTCATTTTGTGCAAAATTGGAAAACCTGATAGGATAGTAATCTCTCTTGACATAACCATGAATGTTACATAATATTTGATTAAAAGTCTTGTGGAGTCTGATTTTGTACTCACAGTTGTTTGTTCAACATATTCAGTGGACGAAGAAGACTTGTCTTACGATTACTTTTATGTTGTGGGTTTTGTTAGCAACGACGCTGATTCCTAAGGATCCTACCCCAATCAATTGCCTCTGGATGGGACATTGCATACTATCTAAATTTTGTTGCCTACTTACTTTTGCTTCTGCTATGCACTTTTACTTGTGAAACTATTTGGCAGGTCGATCCCTTTTGTTGCAAAAAATTATCGATCATGTAAACTTATGTTTAAAATGCTACTTGTATGTTCCACTCTATATTTATCTATAGAGTATGGATGTGATATGTCAATGTTGAATGTGTGTGCTAAAAATTGATCATGTGACTAGGACTGTAAACACATAAGGGCCAAAATCACATCCAGGTACCCAACACAGTTGCACTCGACCCGTTCCCCTCGCACGCTCAACTAAACCAACCCAACCGTACTGCTACACTATGCTTCATCCTCGCGAGAAAAGCTTGCGCACCATTGCCCCGACTAGTCCATGACCCACATGCCAACAAGTGAAGCATCTAGGCCCCAAATTTCATTGTTGGTTTTGGTAATTAATGACAATTGTGTTTAAGGGACTAACAATTTTTCTTGAGGTTATTGGCCCAAGGTATTGCACATAAACAGGTGAAATCATGAAGCACAAAGGAAATCAAGGTGTTAAGCTGAATGTCAAGGTATAAATTTAATGACATTTTCATAGCTTTTGTAGATCTTGCTGTTTGGGGAAAATATCAGGTTGATAGAATAGGTGTCGTACTATTAAGAGACATCTTTGGCTAGTAGTTTGAAATTGATCAAAATTCATGGCTCAAATCATGCTCATACTTAGTCATGTGCATTCTTGAAAAAGTTTATAAAAATCTCTGAAAGATGGCAAAGTCAGCATTATTGCCCATGTACGAGAGGTACTATCGCAAGTTCGATAGTATCAGCCCCTAGGGCTATAGTTATTTTACAGAACAAGTATTTTTGTAGAAATTAGTTATGCTGATACTATCACCCATATAGGAGTGATACTACCAGACCTCCAGTAGTACCAACTCTCTTAAGTGTTAGGTTTTTCCAGAACGAAGCAGTTAGGGTTTTCTAGAATGATGCATTCTTGGGTATTTTTCTCTAGCTGGCGCTATCACCTATGTAGGAGTGGTAGTACTAGCTCTCCTAAGTGGTAGCCTTTTCCAAAATAGGTTCAAATTGCACATTTTTGGGTTTAAAGGTCGGTACTACCAATTCTACATAGGAGATAGTACTGGGGTACTATAGCAACGGCTTCTAACCACTATATTAAATGCTAAATTCGACCGTTGATCTGGGGTCCGATACTACTAGTCCTACATGGGCGATAGTACCGATTTTGCTAAAAATTTCATGGATTTAACCCCAACAGCTAGATTTATGGTTGGGACACCCCCTCACTTGCAACAAGGACGCTATCTTGATCATTCATTACACATTTGTGAGCCCTAGCAACTCTCTCATCATCTCTAGTGCATTCAATTCTCATTTATGAGTTGGTGAGAGCAATTCATGTGTGAGCATTCATTGTTGAGCTATTAGACACTTGATCAACCTCAAGCAAGCTCTGAAGTTCTATTTTCTTAGAGGTTGCTACCTGTTAGACGGCTTGGAGGTGTGGAACTAGTTATCTCTTCAAAGAAGTTTGTGAAGAGACCCAGTATCGGTGTGAAGGTCAGAGTTCACCTACCTAGAGCAGGAAAGAGCTACTACTAATGATAGAGGGAGGCTCATTTGTGCAAGGAACCAACTTGATTTGTTCACACTTCCTCAACATAGATTAGGGATGACTGGTAAGTCTCCGAGACCATGGGAAAAATTATCATGTTCATCTTCTTGTGGTTTGCTTTCTTGTGATCACTTTGTGAAGTTTACATTCCTGGTGTACTTTGTGATTGATCATCTCTCTTAGATTGTCTTAGTAGTTTAAACTTACCTTATTGGTGCACGTAATGAAACTTAGACCATTTAGGCTTTTGATTGTTATAGAATTGATAATTGTGTCATATTTACTTAATTATTGAATTTGTGCCAAAAGATTTTAAGAACCTCCTATTCACCCCCTTCTAGTTGGTTATCCTTGATCCTATAAGTGGTATTAGGCATTGGTCTCTCATTTATGAACTTCACCGTTAGAGAAAAGGATGGCTAGTAAGGGTGTATCCATAGGATAAAGACCTTTCTTTGATAACTGTAACACCCCGATGCCAAACGCGCCACGGATGCTATCAAAAACTCTAAATAACTAATGACAACTCTACGGAAAGACTGAAATCAACCTTTAAACGCTTAGAACCGGCTTAAAACTAAGCCACCGAAATTTACAAAATTTCGGCATGACCTCTCTAGAACAGAGGACATCCACTCAGCAGACAAAAGAATAGCAGTTATGATATCTTTCTAGCAGGTCCTTAGTTAATCAATCACACACCCAACAAAAATTAATAAATTTCACCACGATGAACAATACATAACAATCACATTAATTACATCCAGATTTAACGAATTGGTTAAACAAATTGTTGGAGACCGCAGTCGTGCACGTGTTACTACTCCCAACCCGACGAGCCAGCTTCATTACACCTACAAACATTTAAATAACAAGCGTGAGTTAAAACTCAGCAAAACACACAAGCGTAACAATTCCAATTTATCGTAAGTAAAACGAGAGCTTGACCATAAGAGCAAGTAATACAAATGAATCAACAACCGGACAATACGCATTTATACCTATTTAAAGCAATAACTTGACCATACCAAAAAAAATTACTGCAATCAATTCATCAACTTGATAATAAAACCATTCAACGCCCAAGAAGCATCACTTGACTCTAAATTACAACGCCTCCCGACTCAACCACCCCTTGTTGCAACTCAAACCATTTCACCAATTGTATTTGAGTTCATAACTCGACTTCACTCCACGATATTCATACAACATAATTAGCAAGGCAAAGAAATGCGCTAATTCATCACATTCAATTCAATCTCCCCCTTTTGGGTTGAGTCCACGACTCAACCTTTCTTTACCATAATCGCCACCCATATGACATACCATTTACCACAACACTCATTATTAAAGATGCAATGCACATGAATGCTCTTGTCGATGCACGTACCGGTACTGCCGAGTGCCCACCCGTCGGTGTGCACCCTCACGTCCCTTCCATCCCGTGGAAGGTGTCTACTCTTACTGTCTCGCTCCCATTCACCTCAATAAATGAGACTACGAGTTAGGACTTTCGTGTTCACTACGTGTGAACACAGAGGCCCGCATCAGAATGGGTCGCCTCTTCCTTTAATGAATGCACCATGCAATTTACATGAATGAAGTGCAACCCTTCATTCATCGCCAACACTAACATAGCCGTAACCACATACATAAATATAGCCAAATTCTCACATTCCTAAGTCACCAGCGATACTAGTATAATCAGATTCAACCATAAGACATGGCAACTCATAACAACGTTTCTGTCATGCAACTACATCCTACGGCCACCGAGCCATGCTCACATATACTATCTTTATAAATGACTTAACCGTTTGAACCAAACTCATGTTAGCCCCAATCACTCGAACAATATACTCACTGTAATCAACCTTACTAAAAGTTTGATCTCAATTAGAGTTCATCTAATTAACAGAGCAACAATTAAATTAAGGAACATCACATATGAACACACATCCACACTCAATAACACGGTGTACTTGCATCCATTCCCTTAACCTTTTAATCATCATAAACATTTTCATAAGATGAAGCACTTTCTAGTTATATCCAAGCAAAGCTTACCTCTTGCGTATTCTTCGGCAATTACATACGCTAAGAGGAAACAATCGATTAATCCTCCTAGTCACAATCTAGGGAATGCACTTGCCTTAAACCTCTTGAAACAGTGTGGCGAGAAGTTGACGGCACTCCCGGGGTCACACCACCTGCATATAGGCATAATCCACTCAAAATCATGCCAACCAAGTAACCACAACAACTCAGTACAACCACGATTCTACACGTCCCTCCGAAAGCTTGAAAACCAGAAATCTGTCCAACGGGACAGCAGAATTCCAACAAGTATAACTTGAGTTTAACAACTCCAAATCAAATAAACGAGTATATTTTCTCAAACGGCAGGAAATTTCCCACCTTTTTCTAAGTATACGAAAAGCATGATTCGGCCTCTAAGTTCCTCTAATCTGCAGCTGCACACAGACTGCTCCAATCACGACACAGTTTGGACAGTGCTCGGTAAAATAGCCATAACTTTTAAATGGATAAACAAAACTTAATGATTTCGGTCTCTATTGAAAGATAATTCGATTATCTACAACTTTCATAATAGCCAGACCCCCAGGAAATGCTTGCAGAATTTTCAATTTCGCGCTACAACAGAGCACACGAATCTGCTCGAAAAACAAAACTGCACAGCTTCTAGGGTTCCACCTCTAATCCATTCCATACACAACCAAACAACCAATAAAACTCCATGGCAAGAACCCTAACCCATCCACCCAACCACACCCAAACCCTAGCTAGGCATTAGCACAAACACCATGCATGCACAGAACATACCCAAGCTAAAATACCTCCAAGCAAAACCATGGAGGAAGGAGGGAGGTGGAGGAGGTGCTAGGGCCGGGGGAGGGGTCGTCGGTGCGGCTGGAGGGAGGAGAGGCACCGGCGGGGAGGAGCAGGGCGCTAGGGAGCCGGTCGCAGAGGGAGGAGGTGCCAGAGGAGAGGCGCGCCTGGGGTGGAGCTGGGCGCCAGGGAAGCAGCCGGCCAGCAGGAGATTGCCTAGGAGGAGGCGCCAGCAAGAAGCTCGGCTAGGGAGGTGCTCAGTCCAGGAAGCAAGCGCCAGGGAAAAAAGGGGAAATGGGGGAGTCAGCAAGAAAAATGGCAGCTAGGTTGAAGGAGGAGCCGACTAGGGGAGGTGTTTTTTTCTAGGATCCCTCTCTCTCTTCTTTTTATACTCAAAGACTAACCAAAAAGGCTAGGAACAACAAGAAATGAAACCCCTCCAAAACAAAAATCCAAAGTCCAACTTTAAACCCTTAGTGCGAACCAATTAAATTTCAACTCTTGGCGCGAAATGACAATTGTCAAGGAGAGACAACTTACCGCCAAACAAAACGGCTCGAAAGATACCTCATCTGAAAAACTAGGGAGATTTGCAAAACCTTTAATAGAATTATTAACTGCGTGATGGCAGAACCTTGAATCAAGAAGGTGAAAAACAATTCTAGCGAAAACCCTGGCAAAGAAGATTTGCGATATTACAATAACACTAATTATGCATATTGGAAGATACGCATGACCGTTTATCTCAAGACCATGAGCCTAAGCATATGGAGAATTGTGGATGAGGGTTTCGCTATGGAACTTAATCCCACACTAACAATTGATCAAAAAGTGTGAAACTCTCATCTCAATGCTCAAACATTGAATGCTTTGTTTGGAGCTTTGAACGCGTATGGGTTCAATCGAGTAAGCAATCTTGAGATCACTTATGAGATTTAGACCACCCTCTCAAAAATCCATGAAGGAATATCCGCGATCAAGGAGGACAAATTACATATGCTTTGGATCAAATATGAGAGTTTCATTATGTTATCCTATGAGAATTCAATGGCAAGAAGAAGCTTTTCAAGAAGTTTCACAAGGATGGCAAGAGCGAGGTTCACGTTGAAGAGTGGGACTCTGACAAGGAGCATTTGGATTGTGACTCCTTTGATGACGACACTCCTTTCAAGAAAAAGGGACTCGTCGGAGTAGCAATCAAGTAAGCTTCATCACCATCCGTCACTCCACTATGTCTTAAGGCAAAAGGAGATCATAAGGTAAAATCAAATGTCAATGATGATGAACCTTCATATGATGAGCCATGGACATGCTTGAGGATTTGAATGAATATCTTGGCAAGGAGAAGTCCAAGTATAACATCCTGAAGAAAGAATTTCGTTCTCTCAAAGATTCTTATGAGGAGCTAAAGGATGCTCATGTGACTCTTCTTTTCAAGGATCATTCGAAATCCTTAGTAGATGTAGGTGTTTCTTGTAATATCCTTGATGCCATGCCTAGAGTAGAAAATTCACCTAGCAATGTATTTAAGATTAGCATATCTAGTTCATGTGATGATTTAAGTGATATGCCATCTTGCCCATTTTAATTAACAATTTATCCCATGATAGCAATTCTTTAGAAATTGAGAACAATGAGCTCAAGGAGCAAGTGAACAAGCTAAGAGCTTGGATGGATGCTTCAAGGGCAAAGTAACAATTGACAAAATTTTTAGTGATCAACGATACTCCTACAACAAAGAAGGCCTTGGGTTTATACCCAAGAAGAAAAAGAAAGTGAGCTACAAAGCTCCTAGATTTGTCAAGTCCAATAGCAAGCTTTACCATAAGTGCCACGATGTGGGACATATGGCAAACAATTGCCCTATGGGTAAAGCTCCTAAGATGAATGTTTATGATTCATGTTATGTACTTAGGAGATCTAGGGATGGTAGAGTAGTACCTAAATTTGTTGGCACTCGTATACTCGATTGAAAGAAGAATGCCATTTGGTTGCCCAAATCCTTGGTTACTAACCTCCAAGAACTCAAACAAATTTGGGTACCTAAAAAGGTTTGATCTTCTTTTGTAAGTGAACTACAAAACCAGTGGAAAGCATTAGGTGTTGGATAGCAGTTGCACTCAACACATGACCGGAGATCAAAAGATGTTTATCATATTTGAAGTAGGGAATGGAAACTATGACAAGATCACTTTTTGTGACAATATCAAGAGAAAGGTAATTGGATTTGGTAAAATTGCTATCTCAAAGGACCTTTCTATTTCTAATATTTCATTAGTCGAAACTCTTAACATTAACTTGCTATCGGTTGCTCAAATTTGTGATCTTTGTCTTACTTGTACATTTTCTCGAAATGGTGTTGTAATTTCAAAAGAAAATGATAACTCTTTGGTTTTCAGAGGCTTTCGATTTGGCAATCTTTATTTGGTTGATTTTTTTTCTCAAATGATTCATGCCTTCAAACTTGTTTAATTGTAAAAACCTCTTTGGGTTAGTTTTGGCATAGAAGGCTAGCATATGTTGGCATGATTCAACTCAAAAAGCTTTTCAAACATGACTTAACACCCCGGTTTAAAGGATGTGAAGTTTGAGAAAAATAAATTATGTAGTGATTGCCAAGCAGGTAAGCAAGTTGCTAGTTCCTAACCATCCAAGAGTACCATGTCCACTTCTAGGCTATTATAGCTCTTGCATATGGATTTATTTGGCCCAATAACCTATAAAAGCATCGGAGGCAATTCTTATTGTTTGGTCATTATAGATGATTACTCAAGGTACACTTGGGTCTTCTTTCCACATGACAAATCTGAAGCCTCCGATATTTACAAAAGATTTGCAGAAAGAGCTCAAAATGAATTTGATTTCAAAATAAAGAAGATTCATAGAAATAATGGTTACGAGTTCAAAAATACAAGAATTGAAGATTTTTATGATGAACTTGGAATAAAGCATGAACTTTCCGCTAGCTACACTTCGGAGCAAAATGGAGTTGTAGAAAGGAAAAATCGAACGTTAATTGAAATGGCAAGGACATTGCTTGATGAGTATAGTAGCTCCGATAATTTTTGGGTGGAAACTATTAATACCGCTTACCATGCCAGAAACCGTCTTTATTTGCATCGTCTTTTGAAAATTACCTCTTATGAGCTTCTTGTTGGAAGAAACCTGAACATCTCTTATTTTCATATCTTTGGATGTAAATATTTTATTTTCAAAAAGAGTGTTTGTCTTTCAAAATTTCAAAGTCATTGTGATCTTGGATTTCTTCTTAGTTATTCTTCAAATAGTAAGGCTTATCGTATCTTAAAGTAAACCTTCGGTTTAGTTGAGAAGACATGTAATGTCGAATTTGATGAGAATAACGACTCTTAAGAAGAGAAAGAAAATTTGGATGATATAGGTGATAAAGGCTTAAGACAAGCACTGACGAATATGACGTTTGGAGATATCAAGCCCAAGGAGGACCAAGAAGATTAACCCTTTTCCACTCAAGTTGAATGGTCCACTTCTGCTAAGTCAAGCCAAGTTCAAGCAATTGAGGTGGAAGAAAAGGAGGACGATCAATCTCAAACACTACCTCCAAGAATTCACAATTCTATCTCAAAAGATCACCCCACAGATCAAATATTGGATGATATTAGTAAGGGTGTTCAAACTCGATCTCATGTTGCTTCGTTTTGTGAACACTACTCCTTTGTGTCTTATTTTGAACCCCCTCATATAGATAGATGAAGCTTTGGGTGATCCGGATTGGGTGAATTCCATGCATATGGGTGATCCGAATTGGGTGAATTCCATGCACAAAGAACTTAATAACTTCGCCCGCAATGATGTTTGGACTCTAGTTGAGGGACCTGAGGATCACAATGTCATTGGCATGAAGTGGGATTTTAGGAATAAGCAAGATGAAAATAGAATTGTAGTAGGAAACAAAGCAAGGTTAATGGCACAAGGTTTCACTCAAATCGAAGGTTTAAATTTTGGTGAAACCTTTACACTTGTGGCTAGATTAGAAGCCATTCATATCTTGCTTGCTTTTGTATCTTGCTTTGATATCAAATTATTTCAAATGGATGTGAAGAGTGCCTTCCTAAATGGCAAAATCATCGAACTAGTATTTGTTGAATAACCTCTCAGTTTTGATAATTCTAAAAATTTTAACCATGTTTACAAGATCTCTAAGGTGCTATATAGACTCAAACAAGCCCTTAGAGCATAGTATGAGCGATTTAAAGACTTCCTACTCACAAAGAATTCAAAATTGAAAAGATTGATACAACACTCTTTACTAAAATTATTGATAATGAATTTTTTGTTTGTCAAATTTATGTTGATGACATTATATTTGGTTCTACTAACCAAAATTTTTGCAAAGAATTTGGTGACATGATGTCTAAGGAATTTGAGATATCCATGATCAGAGAATTGATTTAATTCCTTGGACTTCAAATTAAGCAACTCAAAGATGGAACCTTTGTGAGTCAAACCAATTACGTGAAAGACCTACTCAAAAGGTTTGGCGTGGATGATGCAAAGCCAATCAAGACTTCCATGGCTTCTAACAGGCATCTTGATCTTAATGAGGGAGGTAAACCTATACATTTAAAGGTTTATCATTCCATAATTGGTAGTTTACTTTATTTTACCGCATTTAGGTCTGACATTATGTTTAGTGTTTCCATGTGTACTCCCTTTTAAGCATATCCAAAAGAGTGCCATTTAGTAGCCATTAAGAGAATTCTAGGATATTTATACCACTCCTCTAATATAGGCTTATGGTGTCACAAAGGAGCTAAATTTGATTTAGTTGAATATTTGGATTCTAATTATGCAGGTTGCAAAGTGGATATAAAGTGCACTTCAGGGAGTTGTAAATTTCTAGGTAGATCCTTAGTTTTATAGTTCTTCAAGAAATAAAATTATGTAGCCCTATCCACTGTCGAAGCCAAATACACATCCGCTAGTAGTTGTTGCGCTCAATTATTGTGGATGAGACAAACTTTTATGGATTATGGAATTAACTTTAAAAGTGTGACTCTTCTATGTGATAATGAAAGCGCCATGAAAATAGCCAACAACCTGGTCCAACATTTAAGAACCAAGAATATAGATATCTGCCATCATTTTTTAAGAGATCATGTGAACAAAGGTGACATATTCATTAGCCACATAAGAACCAAAGATCAATTAGCGGATATCCTCACCAAGCTTCTAGATGAAATCCATTTTTGTAAATTGAGGAATTAATTAAATGTCATAGATATCTCTAATGTTGCTTGAATTTTGCATCATGGATGAATCTCAATTTGGTGTTGTTTGCTTTTTGTTCATTCTTTGATATCTTGTTAGGCAACACATTATGGGGGAGTATTATATGAATAACATGTATACTAAATCCTTAAAAATGTGAAAATATAAAAAAGTGCTAATATTATTCAAAAGGAAGACTCTGGACTATTCTAGGTCAAAATTACTTGAATATATCAGATTTAAAAGGTTCTACAAAATCCTACTTGAAACTCTTCATTTTCACAATATATACTTATATAATCCTAAACCTTATCTATTGGGTATTCTTAATCAAAACTCATATTCCATATATTATTAAAAAGGAAAAAATATGTTTGGAAAATATCCTTTTTGAATTTCCTCCATGATCCAAAGTCATGCTCTATATTGTCCTATTTATATGCACTTCTTGAGTTCTAGCTTGTGGAACTAGAACTACACGTGTTTCCTGTGTCTTACAAGTATTTCAAACTCACACAAGTTTATTAGATTCATTTTTTCTTCAACTAGGTGTTCTATTTTCAAAAAGAACAATTGATCCTTTCAAAAGCAATTCTTGTAAAAACTATGTAAAAATATGGGTTTTGAGTTTGTACTAAGTTAGAAATGCTCTCCTATGATTTCATTTGCCTCTTTTCTTGTTCAAGCCATCAAATAACCTGGTACACCAGCATGTGAGGATGCCTGGCTTTCATGACCTACTAAGTAAAGCTCTACTTAAAAGGAGTTTACCTGCCAATTGACAGCAATATTTTTTTTACATTATTGATTATTCATGACACATATTCTCTGATGGTTCATCTGAATATGTGAAAGTAGAAGGATCACACCTCATTTGAATTCCCTAGCTACAATTCTTGTGGTTGCTTGTTGTGGCATTGAGAACTTTTGACTGTATGGTTCACTTGCTTCCAAGTAGTCATTGATGAATCCTCCCCAAAAACCACGAACAAAATCAAGTCTCCATCCATCATATTTGACTTCCACTTAATCTCTATATCTACAGAAGCATTATAGACATCCAAAACTAACCTACAAAATCATTTTCTGAAGTATCTCAGGAGTAGTGCAGCAATATATGACACTTTTAATTCCATACAAATGATTGTGTTAAAATGTTTGGGTGCTTCAATGAAAAATATAACTACATAGATTTTTAAAAATATATAGTCAAGGGATTTTGATCTAAACCAATCCATCATTACTCACAGGGTATTATTAGTGTTCTCTAGAGTTACATGTAAATTCTTTGCTAACATTAGACTATTAGCACTAGTTAGCTGTAGAGAGCTCCGCTGCATTATCAGCATTAGTTAACTATATTTTGTATTGATAAGAGAAAATTTGTACATTTTCCTGAATCTTAGCTAGAGAATGCATGCTTAATAGATGTACTCCCTCCAGTTTGGTATTAGATGTCGCTGGAGAGTTTTGAAAAATGATCACTATTAGATGTCGTTTGAGCTTTTTAAGTGCTCTTTAGCCCATTTTACCCTCCAATTAACACTACCAGTTGTAAATACGCTAGCTGGTAATTTATTGCTTCGATTATGTATTCCTAAGCACTCCTCGTCTTCCAGGAACGAAGCTCAACAAATATGATTGCAAGTCCTTGTAGAGTTTAGAGAAGAAAAAAACACCATCAGCGTTGTACTCCATGGAAGGCTCTCCAAGGTTGATGCTGTCGCCGTCATCGTCGTCATCGCCGGACCTGCCGCCATCGTCACCGAACCTGCTGCCACCGCCGTCCTCACGGCTGTCGTCGTTGAAGCTTCTGCTGTCGTTGCCGATGTCGTTGAGGCTGCCACCTTCGTCGCCGAAGCTACCACCTGCACGTTGTCGTCGTCGACGTTGATAGCCTCGCCGAAACAAATGCCATCATTTTGCATGGGAAGCAATGGAGTTGATTACATAGAAGATTCATTTGAACCCGATGTGGTCGAGGATTCGTTTGAACTAGACGGCGTTCTAGAGTCAAATGAGGTTGAAAGCTTCAATCCAAGATGTCTTCCGGATGGTTTTGAGGATTTACCAATTTGGCAGCAAGAAATTGCTAAGGTCATGTATAAGATTCTTTTCTCTAGATTTTTCTGATACATGTTGTTAAGAGATGTGATTAAGGTGTGCATGACTCCGCCGGAATCGTGCACACCTTTTAATCATAAGCTTATCTCTTAACACATGTAGAGCTGCTACTAGCTTCACGTTTGTTTTGATCAAGTTAGTGATATGCTATGCTGATTTCGTCGGAGCATTCATGCAAAAGAGACAATGTAATCAATTAATTAGCCGTATTAATCCAAAGTTTGCATGCATGAATTAAAGACAAAGTCATGATACATTCTCTTTGACACACTAATCAGCGAATATTGTGTTTGCCTCATCTATCAGTGAAGATTCACAGCTGATTTGCAAAGGTAGGCATCCTTGTCTTTCTAACATCCCTTTTTTCATGTGGGGAACTTTGCATGCGAAAGAAATTACATAATCATCAATGAGCAGTATGTATTCTCAAAAAGCTTGCAATGTCTCTCAGCAAATTATGCAACTAGTTGTGTTGTAGCCTCATCTACAAAGGAAGAATCACAGGTAATTTGCAATGGAAGACGGCCTTGTCTTTGTAGCATTCCTTTTTTCATGTGAGGAATTTTATATTTATTTCCTCCTCCAACTCTCATACTCTCCATCATGACAAGTGGCAGTGTTAAAAAAATTCAGTTCGACTTATGCACCAAATACTCATGAAAAGCCTATTATATGAAAACATGGTTAGCTCAAACTAAAATAATGAGAGTTTGAAAAAGAAATAGGCAAAAGGAAAATACCTTTTCAACGATCGGAACAAGTTTGTCCACTTTTGTTGTTGTATTCTTATATTGAATTGACTGGATAGCACGAAAAAACCCCAAATCTAAGATATTGAAGTCTGGTGAATTTGCCGGTTGACAAATAAGCTGGATATCAAATCCATCTTGTTTAGCAGCTTCAAAAACAACAGATCTGTAGGTGTAATATGGGGCCTAGCATTGTCTTGCTGGATAAAGATAGGATTATTGATGTCTTCACGCGGCCACTTAGCTCGGATAGCAAGCAATACCTTATCAATTAAAAATGTCCAAGTGACTTCCTTTGTAACCGATGTGATAGGCTTCATTTCCAATGTCCCAGCTACCCAGTTAACACTTGTTCTCTTAGCTGCTTCATAAGTAACAAAAGGAAAGCACCCAATTTTTCCATCAAATGTACAATTTTCATCAGCATCGAACCTTGGACGAGCAACTGCACATAAGAACATGATTTTAGGGATGAAATTCTTGCTTTTGCATGTCCTTGTGGGCTCATCTTCATCTGGGAGCATATAATATCTCTCCGTTTTTCTTATAAGATTGAACCATTTTTCGTCGATGAACACGACATCAAATAATCCCTTAAACATGGGATTGTTGGGAATGCTTCCTGGGTCAATCATAGATACACACCATCGTAACCTACTTATCTTGTTTTCATCTATTAAGTATGGTTTTATTCAATTTGATTGACGCCTTACGAGACCTTCTCGTTTTAATGCTAGCAGCTTAAATTTGCTCATAAGTAGACGTGCACATACGTCTTCTATTGTCGTTCGATCTGAAAAAGGAATATCACGTAACGCCGATATATCCACTTGAACTCGCTTATGACCAGAGTTGCACTTTGTACTTGAAACATCAACCACGGCGCCTTGATTAAGATAGCCTTTACCTTGTTTCCAAATATGTTGGACTGTTCTGAGATGTACCGAAAATGATGCAGCAAATTCCCTAGTCACATGACGCTTGAGCCTTCCATTAGTGCTTTTTGCTAGCAAAGCTTGGAAAATTTCTCTTCGAGTAGCACTGGGTAAATCTTTCCTACGGATATTCTCATTATCACCCGAGCCAACGCCATTATCCAAAGCATTCACGTTAACTGCTAAAGCGACAGAACATATAAAAGCATTCTCATTAATTTCTTCGGATGGCTCAAACTAGAAATAACAAATGAGAGTTTACCATTGTTTTCTTCTGCTTCCAAGTTCATATTGTTTCCATGCGCAGGATTACTTTCTTCAGATGGATCCAAATTCAAATATATCTCACCAGGTCCAAGACTGAAGCCATCATCCAAAGCATTTTCGTTATGTTCTAAAGAGAAAAAAAACATGAATTTAGACAAAACGTTGCATAATAAAAAGATCAAATTTACCACAAATCGACAAGGCAAATGAGAGATTACCATTTTCCTCTTGCGCTTCCATGTTCAGATCAATTCCATGTGCAGGAATGATTTCATCTTGTAGCTCCACGTTCAAATCTAACTCTCCTTCTAGTCTTCTTCCTCCAAAATTGAGTGACATGTTTCCTCTACAATACAGTTTCTAGAGAGAAGGGTAAGCACTGGTCTTTATATAGTGTGATCTATGAAAAAAGAGGCTACTAATGCAGGTGAACGGACCGGTGCCGAACAAAAAGTTGATGAAAAACGTGAGCGCGAGTAACTAAAATTGAAAAATTGAAGCGTGCATGCAAGAAATCTGAGCGCCAAGACTAAAAAAAGATGAAGCATGCTTCCCGCGCTGGCAACGTCGAAGCTTAAAAATCTGAAATAAATGCATGCAACAACCAAAATGGAGTGTAAGATTCGAACACGGTAAATGCTGACTAGAGAGATTACTCCAACCATCTGAGATATGCGCAGCTATCGTTACAAAAGGAATCCCATTTAATAAGGGTACAATCGGTAGTATACTCCCTAATTAACTCCACCTTGGTATCCTAATTCATGTCTAAAACGACATCTAATACCAAACTGGAGGGAGTAATACATAGAAAAGTGAGAATGATGCCTACAACTCCACCTTGCAGTCCCATATTTCCATTGTAGTTGCTATTTTTAATTAGATTATTACAACAGGCTCTTTTTGCCATTTTTCATTGGTTCATCTATATTAGGGTCTCTAAAATTTGATTTAAACAATTTCAGTAGCAAATAAGGCCTTAACTTACCTTCTCTTAAATTTGTTTCTCTTAACTTACCTTCTCTTAAATTTGCTTATCTTAACTTATCTTCTCTTAATGACAAGATAGCGTCCCCTCATTCCTCATCGCCAAATGGATCTGATGAGATGCCCAACATAGGAAATCAAAGGCGCGGTCCAAGAGGGCTTAGTAAAAAGCCTTAGAGTCGATACACCATCACGACGGTCGATCTACGTGATAGGGCCCCTACCGCGCCTCCAAAGGCTACAGCAGCTTTCCGGACTATTTGCAGGATCGTTGAGCGTGAAAGGGTCCCCATCACCTATCCATCATAAAAGATACTGACAGATGAGGAGCGCGATAACCTGGTGATAGAAATATTTGCGTCGTTCAAGCTCCCATAAGACGCCATGCTTGCACTGCAACAGTACGCATTGCTAGTGGCGAGAAAGGTATGGAAGAACTTCAACAACGTCCTCATCACTAATTCCATGAATAAGGAAATGACTCTGTTCCAGAAGTACGAGTTCATCACTAAAGACGTGTGGGGATGATTTGTCGAGTTAAAGACGATGAAAGAGTTCGTACGTCTAAGTGCAACGCACAAGACTGTCCAGTCAAAAAACACCCACCCACACAGACTCGGCTCAACTGGGTCCATGGCAAGATTGCGCAATGGACAAGGGAGGACGACAAGGCAGTCCAAAAGGAGATCGCCCCGTCGTTTGCCTCCATCGTGGACCTGCAAGCCCAAAACTGGGTAAGAGCACGTCCCACGTCTTCGGACAGTGTGTCCTTTGCCAACCCCACTGATGAGGAAGTATCCTAACGTTCAATATCATTAAGCACGGAATCTTCCCAGGGCTCTTTCACTTCTTACAGAGAGAAAGATATACTCTCCACGACCTTGAAAAACAAGAAGCACCCGGGTCGCACCCGAGGCCTAGGTGATTTCATTTCCTGAAAAATGGGATTCCCACATAACTCCAACATGTACCAGAGTAGGAAGAGAAGCAAAGCCGAGCACGAGGAATGGCTAGTAGCCCTGATTAAGGAAAGGGTTGAGGAAAAGCTCAAAGCACAGTTCGATAGTCAGCTACGAAGTTTGAGGAAAGGATGGAGCAAAGAGTGGTTGTGGAGAGGTAGGCACAAAACGTGCAAGCCCAAGAAGCACAGACGCAATTTAGCCCAACCAATTGTCGGAGCAACTACGCATCTTCCCCTGAGACAGACGTGGACGAAGCTAGATTTGCTCCAAACGAAACTGGAGTAATATACATGTCTGCAATGCTCCTTAGATAAACATATTTAATGTGTTATCTAATTAATTGTGTACCCTTACGTAGGTAGCCACGTGGTGTAATCTCCAAGTGAGGCTTGCCAATGGCTCTGTTCCCTTCAAGCTACTTGGGGACACGTGTTTCTATCTGGTGTAGGGGCGTTAGTGCACGTTGTACTTTAGATCCGGGCTAAGTGAAGGTCCAGGTCAACAGTGTACATGAAATTTGCAAGGCCATCACGCTGGAGATGCCCCCAAACAATGAGATCATCACTCTAGGAGATGACATCGACACATTCATCTAGTGGCCTAAGAAGGACATCTCCTTCAATGCTTACCCAAAAGCACTGAAGCTATAAGCCGTACTAGAGCCATGTGTTGTGCTGGAGCTACCAGCACTATTGGAGCCATGTGCTGCATGGAAGGAGCCTGCTAAATCAGCTACCATGTCCCGTCAGGCACAGGCCGAAGCTATAGTTTGGGTCAAGTCGTCTCCTGTGAAGATGATATTTGGTAGACGGCAAGATTGTGTCAAGGGCAAATTGAAAGGGTGGACCACGTCAGCCCATGACTTTTCGTTGACCACATTGGCATGACAATTCGAGCTGGGATAGTCGTTCAAACTGAAAGAGCATGAGGACACGCTTACATTAGTGTGCATTAGATTGTAAGATTTGTGCATGAAACAAGCCAACAAACCGGTGACACAACATGCATCGAGTATCTCGGTCAGCTTCAAGAAGGAGCATTTCTTACACCGATTTTTGAATGGCTTCTTCGTGGTCGGCTTCAATGACCTATTCGATCTGTACAACCTTAATGCCCTCGATGCATCACTCATGAGATGTTGGACATTGTAAGTGTGTGCAATCATGGCGTGCATTTGTGTCGCACCAATAAATGTCAGATATACATGATACTTGATTTTGTATATGTAGATACATGATCATAGAAGCAAAAGTAAGGAAACAATCGGTGGGTTTTGTCAACCCACACATGGTATCTAAGCAAACTATGGATGAAAATTTAGAAGTTGTATACGAGTACATGGAAAAAATATTGCTAGCACAATGGGATAAAAAATTTATACTTTTAGCCCATAATCCGGGGTAAGTGCTTCATCCAGTTGCTATACTACTTGATTTGTACTATATAACGCAGCTTGAAGTTATGTTGAATGATCATGATGACATACCTATGCACGTATCACTGGGTTCTACTCATAATTATACCAAGACGGAACCATGTAATTTACCTTGATTCCAAAAAGGGCAGCACGCACAACTTAAAGCCTATCAGATATTTACTCGACACGTCGTTTAGTGTCTATAAAGCTTGTGGAGGTTCACATAGGAAGAACCCAGCAATGCTGAAGCATATTTATAAGTTTTCAATATGCGCTAATACGCAATAATCCTTCACACTCCATAATAATATGTTTCTAACTAATTAACCTATTATATTTTGGCAGTGCCACTAGTAGCTAGAGGAGACTAACCTATGTAGATTCTATGTTTGCCACAACATACAACTCCTCATTGGTTCAAAGGAGACTATTGGTGTATTCTACACCGGGGTACTCTCTCCACTGCTGTTAGGTGGGATCGTGTGTGCAAGATACAAGAAGAAGAAGGTTCTGTGCAAAGGACTCAACCTGCTGAAGAAAGGCTTGGCAGGCAACCAGGACGCGTGGCTGCCCGGCGAGTAGTCGGGTGACCAGGTCCTGACCCTGGGAGACCAGGTCACGGCCCTTGACGACCAGGACACGTGGCTACTCGGAGAGCAGTCAGACGATGAGGCCACATGGTCGTCCGATGAGCAAGCGGGCCCATTGTCAGTCATCCACGCAGACAGGGCTGGGAGGCTTCTGCCCGAAGCCTCCACCAAGATCACGACGTATCCTAGTCATTAAATGCGCATGGGAGCCATTAAATGCGCATAGGAGCCAATAAATGTGCAGGGAGCCATTACAATGCGCCTAGGAGCCATTAAATAGGCGTGGCTCCCTAACGGTGTGATGACCTGTCCCTCTAACTGAGCCAGCTCCATCAACTCCCATTCCATCTGCACCGCCCAGGGTAAGTCGGGAGACGCGTGTATCAGGCGTTCGTCACGTAGCGTCCGAACCCCTCCCCTCGGGCAATCCGAAGACAAGCGGTGTCAAGCAACGGCGCAGACAAAGAGGCTCAAAAGGACAGTAGCGATAAGACTAGACACAATCAATGTAATTAATGTAAAACTACTCCCTTCACTTGCCCTAGCCAGTCCCAGGAGTATATAAGGGAGCTAGTGTGCATGGGGTGAGGAGGTCGGTGGATCAATTCACAACAAAGAAGAGATCCAAAGCTCGAACGATCGAAAGATCGGGCGAACTAAGAACAAGTGGTATACTAGAGCAACACGAGCTTGAGTAGAACATAGGGCTGTTACCCGCATTGGGGGCCCGAACCTGGGTAAATCCCTATGTGTTCTTGAGTTTCCTGTCCTGCTCATCACGAGAAGAGAGTCGAGAGTGACGCAACTGCGAAGACCCCCCTCTATTGAAACTCGGTTATACACCCGAACCAATACTGTCTAGCATAAACACGTCGACAGAGACCAACATCATAGAGGTTTGTCAATCTTGCAACAATTGTGTCCACCTACAAATTTATATACATGCAAGACTTTACTCTTCCCATCGACAGACTTGGCAGTGCACTGAATCTGTGTTGGAACAGGCTGACCTCTTAGGTATCCGAGGACAACTCTATGTCTTCTTGATGTGTGAGGTCATTAATCCAAAAGGCAAATGCCACTCAAGCTCATCTAATGAGTTGTGAATTTGTTAGATGTTGTTTGGATTAATTTATGAACCTTGTGCTATGAATTTGTCATTTCTAGCTCTCAATTCAATTGGTTTTTGTATATGTGAGTTATTTCTGAAATGGATGTACTGTACATTGTATTTGTGCGATCAGAGCTGATTTCTAAAATGGATGTGCTATATATTCATATGAGATCTGATCTCATTTCTGAATTGTATGTCATAATAATGCTTGGTGATGCTCTGTCCTATCTTTTTTCAGAAGGTATGGCTAGTATTTTCTGAGACTAGCTAATAAATTAAAATTTAGTAAAAAATAGAAAATCAACATTATAGACAGTTCTAAATAAGAACCGTCTGTGATGTGGACTCATCATAGACGGTTGTGGTTCTCAATTGGAACCATCTATGATGATACTACATTGAAACCGTCTGTGATAAGTTTTTTCACTGACAGTTACAAAACCGTCTATGATGACCGATTGTCATCACTAACACTTCGGTATAGACAGTACACAAAACCGTATGTTATGTGTTTTGTGAACCGTCTATGATATAGGCATATGCAGTAGTGAATAACAATGCTATCTAGTAGCAGCGATGATGTGAGGGAGGCACCATTGACAAGGGGGAGGCATAGAGTTGGCAACAATGCAGACAAAGAGTGCAAGGGTTGGTGGCGGCAAGCGGTGGAAGCATCAGGCTGGGTGGAAGAGAAGATGACAAGTGTGGGTTCTCATTTAATTTCTTCGTTGTTCGTTAATTAGCAATCTAGTATGTGGTTTTCAGTTTTTACATAGTTAGTACATAGGTTTTAGATGTATATTTTCCATATTATTTAGTTGATAAAAAAGCTAGCTTAGTAGAGCGTTTATGATAGACGGGGAAGCCTATATTAATTGTCCAGCTCAGTAAATCTTTAGTGTTAGTGTGATTTCTCAATTTGAGAGGGAGTTATTCTAAAAATATCCTTCTAGTGTGGCATCGCGTCCATTAGCACCAAAGGTTGGTTTATGTTAGAAACTTTCCTCTCTTTTTTTCTTTTTTTTTTGAAGGAAGGTGATTTATGTTAGAAACTCCTCTCACAAAAAAGGCAACATATCTTGGGCAACATATCCTATGCACACAAACTTTTCATGTACACACCGTGCACACCAACTAACAAAAGTTATGAAAAATTCTGAAAAAAATTATAGATGTACTTCATAGATTGCTCTACCTATGTATGAAGTTTCAAGATCAAATTCATTATATATAGAGAGTAACAAAAAAGAGAAAATTCTCTCTTTTTTGTAACTCTTGAAATATAATAATTTGAACCTAATTTATACATAGGTAGAGTAATCTATGAAGTACATCTACAATTTTTTCAGAATTTTTCATGACTTTTGTTAGTTGGTGTGCACGGTGTATATATGAAAGACTGTGTGTACAGATCGTTACTATATCTTGTGCATAAAGGGCTTCTCGTGTATACACCGTGCATACCAACTAATAAAAGTTATGAAAAATTCTGAAAAAAATTGTAGATGTACTTCATAGATTACTCTACGTATATATAAAATTGTAGATTCAAATTCATTATATATCAAGAGAGTTTAAACTTATCATAATTTTTCTTTTTTGTAACTATCAATATATAATGAATTTGATCTTGAAACTTCATACATAGGTAGAGTAATCTATGAAATACATCTACAATTTTTTTCAGAATTTTTCATGACTTTTATTAGTTGGTGTGCACGATGTGTACACAGAAAACCTGTGTGCATAAGATGTGTTGCCCACAAAAAAACCATTTGTATGTCTCTTTTTTTAGGCTTTCGATTGAATTGGCCCAAGCGTCACACTTCATTCTTAGTTACAACAATCAAATAACAGATAACTTGAACACCACGAGGTCCCCTCGCGCCAAATATAGACCTTGTATGCAGATATCGCACGTACGTCATCACCATGGCCGTACAGTCATACTGAAAGCTTGTCTACTGTTGATTTAGTGCAGCAAGGTCAGCGAGGGCTTCGATATTTCTCTATCCGTGCGTTGGTGGGCAGTGTCAGCAGCAAGTCAACCTTTAGTCGTCATTTATTTTTCGAACGAGTCCAAAATGTATATTAGTCCAACCTCTGCAAAAAATTGGCCTTACTCGAATAAACCTACGTGGTGCAGATACATGGGTTATGCTGACCTCCATTCTTTTTTTTTTCAAATTAATATGTGCATATTGCGTAGATAGATGTAGACCTTTTAGTACGTGAGAAGCATTTAGGAGTTTCAATAAACACTCTCCCAAAAGTTTGTAGTTTTATATAGAAAACCATGCAAATTGATTTCCATCATTAGTCCCCTCACAAGCCTCTTACAGTTTCGATAATATCCGATCGATCATACGCTTCCTTTCTCAAGAACCAGTTGCCAAAATATTGGGGATCGCTTTACCAACCAGTCACACCTTCTGCATTCTTCTCTGCCACCAGTGATCCTGGCTCGCAAAAGTTAGTAGCACAACTTGAACCAGAAAAATCCTCCCCTGGCACATCATGAATTCTCTAATCCATCTCCCTGAACCCATCCTCTTTTCAACTCCCTTGGTAGTACTACAAAAACTCTTTTTGGGAAGCAGCAGGACCAGCCTCAGGTGTCCTTTTCCATGTGGCTTTCAGAGCACAGGAGGATGACCAACTACACTTACAGCCACACAATTACACACACACAAAGGCACAGACTTAAATGCCCCATTCATTCCCAAGATTGCTGCAGCCCTTGCCACTTTTGATGGATGGCTGATACCTTCTAACAACCTATTTCTGGCTTGAAGGAGCCAGGGGCAACATTTTTGACCTAGGACTCTTACCAAAAATATAACCATTTTTACATGTTACAAGGGGTGGTGGTGAGTCTGCTCATTTCTGCTTTTAGCATTTCTTTCTTTGGTGATTCTCTCTAAATCTCTTGTCAAGCAAATACTCACCACCTCACAAATAGCTCGGGCTTGCCCTCCCTCCTTTCAGGCTTGCATAAAGTGATTTCATTACCTTTCATTTTAGGCCTGCCATTTTTTTGAGAGCCAACTATGTTCTTCTTAATACGGTCCAGTTTTTCACTTGTGTTTGTTCAATTTTCTTATCATGTTAGGTTTTCATAACCGCAACTTGTCCCAGAAAGATTCTCGGGACTGGATGGGCAACTGGGGGGGTTCAGGAATGTGCTATTTAACTGCAAAGTCATGCTCATTGGCGCGCCGGTACAAGAGGGCTGAAGCTTCTACCCTGTTGATGGCAAACATGATAGAAGTTTCGGTTAAGTGATGGGTCACTTTGGGTAGTTAGAATTTGGGGTTAGGTAATACTAAATATTCAAGTAAATGAAATATTAATTTTCCTCACCATCCTGGATGAACAACGAATCTGCCTGTTGATAGTGCCCAATTCACCTTGTCAGTCCCGAGGGAGTTGGCTACAACATGAGTGACCGGTCATCGATCTGGTTTGTGCACACTGCACCAAACTGCTCTGCAGTCTGCCACAAAGGATGCAAGTGGGGATTGGCCTCTCCAACCGGAAAAATCCGGCTAAAGACAATACGGCAGCCCGCAAGGATCCTCTGCTGCTCAGATGCTAGTATGCTCCGCACATCAGCATCATTGAGGTTAGGATGAGAAAAAAGTTTTGGTGAATGCGTTCAATAACCTATTTCAAGAATTTTGATAAGTTTGTCAATATAATCAAGTTTTACTTCAATCCTCAAGATTTCAGATGTGGAAAGGAAGCATCATACCGCCAGCGAAGAAGCAAGAGTGCCATCTTCTGGCCTTTCATCTCGATCAATTTCAAGAAGTGATGGTCCAGGAAGTCCAAATTGACGTCTGCTGCAAGGGAAATAGGTGTATCTACAGAAAAGCATATGGAAGGAGACTTAGTAAGATGTGCTTGATATTAATTCACGTTGGAAGAAACATTTGACAGAGATACATGCCTCTCCACAACAATCAAATTGTGTTTATTGTGGGGCCAGACTCTCACAGAGTCATCGATAATCACCACTGCAGATTCCATCCCCAACACCCCATCAAGATCTTTACTTTTTGGTACTCGCTCATCGCCATCAAAAGGATCGCCATCATCACCTCTTGAGATGACTCGCCCAGCAAATAGGGCCCCAGTAGGGTCAAGAACCTTAGCCATCTCAGTAGCATACAGCTTGTTACCCATTGTGTATAGATGCAACTCGAAAAGCTTACTCGCCTACAGCATAAAGCACCAAACAGGACAATATTCAACAGTCGGTAGAAACACACTGATGGTCAATCGTGAGAGACCTAAGACAGCAAACCTTCTCGAGAAAGTTCCATATTCCTGGTCTCAGTTTGGTCCACATTCCCATATGATGGAATCGGAACAGATGTGGCTCTGGCCTCTCCGGTCTTGTTCCTCTTTCTTCCGCAAAATCTCTTCATGGATAGGATCCACTTCTATAAACTGAATGAGAAGTACGTACTACATTAATTAACATGTCAAATGGTTAAACAACTTAAGTCAAGGCTACAAAGTCTAATACCTTTGCGGAATTAAGGAGAGTGTGATCCAAATCAAGCACTAAGCAAAGTTTCCGTGCTGCAAACATCCTGTGCTGTTCCATGATCCGTCTTGCCCTTTCCTTCTGTATGAGGGCCTTCTGCTGGTCATCATAACCATCAAGGAGATGATCAACATCCCCCATGAATTAGCTGGCAGCACAGCATTTGTTGTTGCAGAAGCAGTATTTGTTGCTGTATCAGCACTTAAATCTGCCCTATTTATGCTGCCTAAAGTTTGCTGAGGAGGCATAAGTGCTGTAGCAGCTAACTGAGAATTAGATACAGGATCCACATCATTTGCACTCATGGTGAAAGGTCGGGCAATGTTGGATAATGAGGCTGGTTGAGAAGACGACACATTAGTCTGAAGTTGTTCTGCCTGTTGTTCATGACTGGTCAAATTATCTTTGCTGCCCTGAGATTCTGGCAGGGCAGTTCCATTGCTTTTGGCATGCTCAGAGCCCGCTGTATCATTCTTCTGTGCTATGTTATTATGGAGGATGCGGCGGGGATCACGGGGTTTCATACGTATTACTCCAGCATCATTTTGTGAGTTCTACAGATACAGCAAAACTTAATATTAGTGCCATCTTACAACAAAGCAAGGAATTGACATTACATGAAAAGATAGTTCACCTAACTATTGACAGCATATATAACCTACAAGCTAATAAAACCTCACTGCCTCAGGATGAACATCCCAAGTTCAAATTCATCCCACCCCTTAATATGCATAACAAATATAGTACCAAGTAATGAGATGAAAGTCATTATCAAGTATTGATAAAGTGACAAGTAACGAGCAAAGACACAAGTCCAGTAGCAAGAGCTTTACCACAGGAGCTGTTTGCAATGGAACTTGTGGCCTAACAGAAGGAATCTGCCCAACTTCTGCAGTCTTTGCGGCATTGCCAGGTGGTATAACCATGCCTGCAGTTACATTACCGATCATGCCACTAGACATGCCACTCGAAGCAGTTACCTTCTGCTGAGGTTCTGATGCTGACCTCTTTTGCTGTTCCATTTGAATCCAATGCATGAGCACTGTCGGGTTCACTGCAATGTCCTTTAACACAGCAGGCAATGAAACAGCAGGAGATGCACCGGTTTGTGTAGCTGAATTACTTTGGGGGACCTGCAGTGTTCTGGTAATTGTTCCACTACTATTTGTGATACTACTTACGTTGCTAGTAGGTTGATTATCTGTAATAAGCTTAGGATTTCCTGTTGTTTTGGTTTCAAGCCTTGTATTCTGATTTGATTGAACCTTATCAATTGGACAGGAGCTAATATTACTTCCATCTTCAGCCCACAAACCTCTACCTGGTGGTACCTGCATGTCTCTCAGATTTCCAATACTACCCCTCGCTCTTTTTAACATATTTTCATCCACCAGAGGTTCATCAAATGCCTTGTTCTTGCGGCTATTAATTGATAATTCACCACCCAGGGTCCCATTCTTAGAAGCATGCAGTTCTACAAAATTCACACGTCGGTTTGCATCAGCAGTACCACCAGGATCACGGTTCAAAAATCTGAGCCTTGGATCTCTGCTTTTAGCTGTAGGCTTTAGCGCATGGTTGGGTCCTGAAACAGACTGTTCAATTTGTGTAGCATAACCTGGAGGACCACCTGCGAAACTGTCATTGCTGCTGCTAACTGTACTAGTTCGAGAGGCAGGTATCTGACTCACACTTGGCAATGCAGTCTTATTTGAAGCTGAAAAACTCGAAATTTCACCAAATATATCACCACCTTTGTCTCCAGATTTATCACCATCACCAGAAGGAGTTGGACTTGGTAGATCATCACATGGAAAGGCAGACTTCTGGCCATACTTCTGCTGGTAAGAGGAAACAGCTTTCAGCGGGTCAGTCAAGGATGGATATGAAGAATGCTTTGCAGGCTCAACTCCTTCTGGGAAAGATGGTCTGTCTGGTGCCATTGGAAATGCTCCAAATCCAATGGGTTTTGGCACAGGAAAAGGTGGTGCATTATCACGGGTGGGTGAGGGTAAGCTGTTCTCGTCATAATCTGCATGAAGATCCAACAAGGGGCTAACCATTCGATTCTTTGCTGGTATCTCCAACTTGGGCAAACTAGAGCCACTAAATGGATTTGCTGCTCCTGATTTAAACGGTAGTCTCTCTGATGGAATCTGCCCAGATGTAGCCACAACATTCATTGCATTGGTGCCACAATTGGCATTTGGATCATTGGCGTTATCTTTTGCATCCACAAAAACTAACTCCCTCACACGGCTATCCAGCTGATGCACAGGGGAAAAAACACAGAAAATTGAGCTTGTTACCACAGCCTACTCATAATGAGGCCCCTAAAGCTACAAACTAGTAGAGTTACAAACCTCGTCTCGCTGGTCAGGTATCAGCATGTCTGAATATCTGTTCTTTATGTGGAACAACAACCTACACCATTCAAAGGAGGCCGTTTTAGTTATACAGAAAAGATCACAGCTTCATTCTGTAAATGATTAGCTAAAGATGAATTTTGTGTACTTTAAAAGCATGTTCTTGTTCTGCTCCCTCTTCGGCATGTTATATGAATTAGCCACCTACAACAATGCAAAAGGTCTAAGCATTGAGCCTTATAGCTGACAAAGGAAACCAGCCAACGCTCGGTCTTACAGTGGTGATGGTGTCAATTCCGACAAACGCCTGCTGCACAAGAGCGTCAAGCATGGGCATCGGGCTCCCTCTCTCAGGGAACAGTGGCTTCAGGCTCTCAAAGCAGGTGCGTAGGCGCGCACACGCACCCTCGAATGACCTACAACACAACATCAATAACCGATCGCTCAGCAACCGAATCAAACACCATATCCATCAAACACATGTTCTTTGCCATGAAACATCCGTCCATACTTTTCAGCTTCCTCAATGGAGACCATCTCAAGCTCCTCAAGTATACTCCCCACGCGCTGGTCAAAGTCCACTTCCTCCTCCTCAGCAGCAGCAGAGGCAGTATTACTGCTCCCCTCCACAGCCACCGACTCTGACTTCTCCGGCGCATCAGAGTCCAAGTCGATGGTCTCGGGCTGCGCACACGGAGGTGAAGAGGAGGTCTGCACGGCCTCTCCCTCCTCGATCTCGCCTTCCTCCTTCTCGTCCGAGGTGTCCACGACGTGCTCCACCTCGTCCTCGTCGGCGGAGGGCGTGGCACAAGCGGCTTCTTTTGCACGGCCTGGGCCCACGCAAAGCTGTGGAACGCCGGCGCATAGCTCCGGGACATGGTGTACCCCATCCAAACCCTAGATCTCTGCGCCGCAGCCGCCGCCCCCGCCCCGGTCTCCGTGCCGCCGCCACCGGCCGACTCCTTCTTGAAGTCTTCGGCGCTGATCTCCTCGAGCGACGCGGACGAGTCCCCGTCGGATGCCTCCCCGCCGCCCCCGGCGGTGACTAGGTCCCCGCCGGCCGACACCACCGCCGACCGCGGCCGCTCCCGAGCCATCAGCACCACCAGCCTCTCCTCGTCCTTGGGCGTGACCGTCACACGCATGTACCGTCCCCAGCGAGCACCTCCGAAAAGGGGCGGGCACAAACCGCCCCTAGGACTCGTTCTACGCGGCCAAATCCGGCAATCCGGAGCTCGATCCGCAGCTCCCAACGGCGCTCACCGATCCCGCGGCCGCCGAATCGCACCAATCCACCAGCCCCCGTCGGATTCGCGGGATTCCGCGCGAGATTGCGCTGGATCGGCGGCGCACGGGAGTGCAGGAGACAGCACGACGCGAGATTTGGGGGAAAGAAGAAAACAGAAGAGGCGTGGGCCGTAATATATAGAGAAAAGAGGTTTGAATCCGACCGTTAGAGTTCGATCCGACGGTTTCCAATGCGGACACGGTGGCTTGCGTCTGTCATACTCGTGCGTGAATCCCTACGGCTTACGTTGCTGAGATTCATCCCTGTAGGATGCGGTTTTCTGTAAGGAATTTATTTATTGCCTAGAGGACGCCATAACGGGCTTTCAGTTACTCGCAATGAGACAAACTGTTATGTGCTGGAATTTATTGGATTTGCTAGCATAGCATAGTTAACATTCTTGCTGGATTTTTTTTATCTGGCCTTGTCGAGTTATACGTTGTCTGTCAGTAATTTGACGTTGATGATAAATAAACTGCTCCTAGCATCAAAGTTTATAAGTCGTATTTTTTTAATAGTCATGTTCATTAACGTAAGATATGTTTCATATTCTAATGCAAATTAGCATGATGTTTCCTTTATACCATTCGTAAATATCTAGATTTACTCTACGTACATGTATTAAATATAGTATTTAGAGATAATAATTAGGAATAGGCTAGTCATTTTCAATATCTCGTTAGTTTATATGCTAAGAAAAAATATGTCATATAAACTTGGACAAATAGAGCAACTTTTTTTGCGAGGCGATGGAGTACCTTTTAAGGACGCAAAATGGGCAATCTTTAATAGATGACAGGAATATTTGTGTCAGTTTTGAGCAAAATATGCGACGTGTTATTTTGCCAGCTCATACCTCATATGGGGATAGAGTTCCTGTGCAATTGTAAGGTGACTGCAACTTAAGCAGTCACCGGCTGTGAGCACCATTCGATCAAAACAATCAATGGTCTGGATCATCGAACAATTAATATTTTATTTGAGTCCCAAATGGCTTAAAATATTTTCTAGATTTTTTCTGGATTTTTCCTAATGTTTTTGCTATTTGTTTTGGCTGTTTTCTAATTTTGGGAATTAATTTTATTTGGAAAAGTTTGAAAATCCTTTTGTATAGTGATGGGCCGCAGCCCAACCCAGTCTGCCTGTTTCCCCATGCCACTAGCCCAGCCATAGCCCGCATCAGCCTGATCGATCTCAAAACACTAGCAACCTCGAACTCTACTGTCAGATTTTGATATGTTGGTTGGCAGTTGTCCGCATCATCGCTGAGCTTGAACCATTAGATCGCCACTGATTAGACGCGCAGGACGAGGCCACATCATCCTTTCTAAATTGCCGCTAGATTCCGCCGTCGTATCCAACCGAACTTCTGTTTTCACGAGATACGTGGAAACTGAGGCCACTATTTATCCACCACCACCCTCGTCTTCTCCACTTCACACTACACGATCTGGTCAAGTCATGCCCACCAAGACATGCTCTAGCTGCTCGTCGAAGTTTCATCATTTGCCGCTGCTCATTTTTCGTAGTTTCCACTGATGCTGAGCATCGTCCACCGCAACCATGGTTAGATCCAGAAGTGTCGTGTCAAGACGCGTTGAGCCCACCAAATGTCGTACACCTTCATCTCCAATGCCGGTAGGGTTTCTATCGCTGTACCATCTCTACTGCCACGATCTTCGTCAACTGTCAAATCTGAGGTAAAGTGTTGGATGTCCGCCACATGTTGAGTGCTAGGGCAACCGCATTGTCATTTCGCGTTGAGTAGCGTAGGCCATCCGATCTAGTGTGTAGGGCTAGGATGTCGCCACTGTGCCGATAGTCGCTACCGTCCAATCCCGATTAGATGTCTCGGATCATTTCACATGTCGCGCTTTTGCAATCGTTAGATCTTGAGTGTGCGGTCCGGATCACACCTCACTCGTGCCCAATCACGCCTTGCCGTGTGGCATGCACATCATTCGAGGCGTCGTGGATCATGTCCACCGTGCATGTGATCTAAGCTATGGACTAAGTCCATGCACCGTCTGCGTGTCGTGCCGAGATTGCACCATGTGTCGATCTACGATATTGCCATGAGTTGATGAGTCAGCGTGACGTCATATTTACTTTTTCCATGAAGGATCGTGATAGCTATCAGAGGGGGGTAAATGATCCCAATTTAAATTTTATCCCTCAAAGAAACCAAGCCAAAACCCTTAGATATCGAAAGGAAGCAGAAGAATCAGTTTTCATAATTTTCAGCCTAAGACTGGTACTACCGCCCATGTAGAGGCAGCACTACCAGAGTTACTATAGCTACAGGAAAAAAACAAGCACATGAACAGTGATTTGAGCACAAGTTCAAAATGAAAAATTAAGGAATCTTTTCATCGGCTGATCCAAACATAATGAAACTTTATAGACACCTTTCTATGGATGTCAGGAACCTATTCTAACTTTCAATCACAATGATTGATGTCAAAGTTTTGACATTTTTTCCATTTTGAGGAAGAGTGCATAAGAACTAGTTTGAAATCAAAAACTTGGTCCTCAGCTAGTTCATGAGTTCTTAATGATCAAGATGAATCTAGATGGCTTTTCACATATCATAGCAAGCTAGAACACAAGATAAGAATACCCAAAAACCCAATCTTCCAAGATTGATCTTCTCAAAAATAAAAATCGATTTCTTGCAAGAAAGAACACAAGACTTAGCTAGATGATTGGGATATGATCTAAAGAAGACTCATCCATCAATCATTCATCCTTAGCATAAGATTCACAAGCATTTAGAAGGAGGGGAGGCAAATTCAGATGTGCGAAAAGTAAATTGCAAGAATGTAAATTGCGGAATTTAAGAACATAATGTAAATACGAAAAATAAATTCAGAATTGAGAGGAAATTAAATTTTTCATTTCTGGAAGGGAGGTTTACAAAGCCTCAACCAAGTGGGCAAAGCACAAAAACCTCAAAAGCTTTCAAGAGTGGGAAGGTTACCCCTACCCCTCTATTTATACTAGTTTTGAGTCACTCTCCATCCTTAGATGAGTTTCTTCTACCCTATGAATCACCATTAAGGGCTAAGATTGACTCACTCACTCATACATGGGCAAACCCGAAACCCTCTAACATAATGGGTTTTGCACACTTCTCAAAGCATACTAACTAGACCCGCTACCTATCTTCTAGACCGCGATCCAATGACCCTCCTTGATCAAAGCAGCTCTTAGCTAGCATCTCATCCATTTCTTGTCTTCAAAGTTTGCAACGACTTCGTATTTGATCATCTTCTGATGATCATTGACTGTTTGGACCTCCGACACATCTTACCTAGTCCCGATCATCCTCCACCTCACCATAACTTAGCACCGTCGTCCTGCAACCATCAAAAATAAAGAAAACCCATTGCACAGCAAAGTCCAAATTGATATGCAATTAATCTCACGCAATTTTAAAATTCAAACTCAACATTTGCTCAATAGGTTGGCACTACCGCCTCCCGGGGTCGGTAGTGCCGCTCAGCCGGCACTACTGCCTTAGCATGGCTGGTAGTGCCGCTCCCCTGAAGTCCCAGTGAAACCCATCTCTAGAAAATAACTACCGCTCCCCAGGTCGGTAGTATCATCCTCCTGAGGCTAGTAGTGCCGCTTCTGACAGACATAACTCAAATTACTTCATTTTGAAAATCCAATTCAGATCAAACTCAAACTCAAGCACCTCATGCTTAAACACAGTCAATAACTCATCATCAACAAGATTAGACCTCCACATGATCTTTCAATCTTTCCCTTGATGAGTATATTGACAAACACCCAAAGAGTATAAATTTGAGTTTGAAAGAGAGAGAGAGAGAGAGAAAGAAAGCAATTTGAATAAAAAGCCAAACTTAGTTCAGAGATAAAGAAATAAGATTATGACCAAGTTGGCTAGGAGGATTTTTAGAGCAAAACAAAAGAAAGAGCAAGTTTTCTATAAGGGCTCTAAAATCCAATAAAAACTCACAAAAAACTCAAGTATGCTTATGATCCTAAGAATTAGCAAGTTTTTACCATAATCATAAGAACCAAGATGAATTCATATTTTTATCTTTTAAAGATGTCTTTTCTATGTTTTCTCCCCCTTTTGGCAATATAGGCATCAAGACAGTATTTTCTCTCTATTTACATATATGTGTATGAAATGTATCCTAAAAGAGCTTTGAAAATTATCCAAGTGATCACATATACAAAGTATGATACTAAGCTACTCAAGTTCAGATTAGGATAAACTAAGACATGTCCAAGTGCATATGTCAATTTTGCTTAGCAAGCACAAATAAAACTATATCATTTTTGCATGATTTAACAATTGCAACACTTCGCAAAGTTTCTAAACTAGAAGCAAAGCCATACAATGGATCAAATGGAAAATTTAGAGTTCAACCTACTCAACACATTGGGAAAGCTAGAAGTGCATACAAGGTCCTTCGAGCTCAATTATCTTTAATGCAAATTTTTCTTTAAGATTTCAAATTACATAGTGGGGTGCAAATGTATAATATTATTTGTATTCTTTACCCACTTATGTTTTTTTATTTGCATTTTTTAAGTGATTGACCCAAGTCGTAGTTGACCATCTCAAGAGGAGCTCTTAAGAGGATGGTCTTGTTCATACACGATACATTCCAGATTCATCCCAAGTGCAATGGGAAGCAGTCTTGTGAATGTAAGGTGTTGAGATCAGTTTGAGTATGGATCTATCTAGCTTCACCCAAGTTGCTATAGGGACTCTAGTAGAAATCCAAAATTTCACAAATAATGGCATGTGCACCTAGAGGAGAAACATAGCAAGTAAAAGCAACATGTCTCATCAAGTTTTGTTTTAAAACTTTAATTTTCAGATTTTAACAAGTTTAGTAGGATGAATCAAAATGAACTTGGACATATCTAAGCTAGCATTTTTCTTTAGAAAACTAGCATGGTGTGTAGCATGAATAATAGCTCATTTGCATAATATACAAAGCTCATGAAACAGAAAGTAAGGTCTATATGCAATGCATGAAGCAGATTCTCAAACTTCCCCTCAACAAGTGAATCAATTTTAAACACAAATCTAGTTCAAGTTGAGTTATTACTAAAATTAAGCTCAAGGAAGGTCCAAATAAACTCAATCAAAACCAAAAACACAGAATGAGGAGAAGAAATTGAGAAACTACAAACTAGGTGGCTATAAAGCATAAGAAATATAGTAGAGAACACTATGACTCAGACTCACTCTCATCTTCCCTAATGACTGACATAGGGAAACTGCCTCTAGATCCCAAGCTAAGGAGTGCACATAGACACTGTCTACCCAAGGGACCCATCATCTGCTGGACTTATAAGACTGTAAGGGAACTTAACCTAGAGAGAAGAGAGAACAGCTAATTATACATGATAGTAACCTATAACATAAGATGAGAGATCCATACATAGCATGCCAGAAGTCTAAGTGAAGTGAACTCATAACTCTAGAATTAACCCCAATATCACCCAGAAGATGTATGAAAAAGAAAAAGCTAGAAGAAAATATATATATGGAAAAGAAAAATCTGGAAGAATATATATATAGTATATGATATACAAACCAGCTCCCCTTCAATTGATGCCGTAAGGGCACACAACTCCAAACTCTCCTCTCAAGGCTACAAACCTAGAGCTATCCAAAGGCTTAGTAAAGATATCGACAATCTGGTGGTCAGTCTCTACAAACTGAAACACTATATCTCCCTTCTCCACATGGTCTCTAAGAAAGTGATATCTAATAGCAATGTGCTTGGTCCTGAAATGCTACACTAGGTTTTTTGACATACAAATAGTAGAAGTGTTGTCACAAAAAAGTGAAACACTCTCTATCTCTAACCCAAAGTCCCACAAGGACAATCTCATCCAGAGCACCTAACTACATCAACTAGCTGCAGCGACATAATCGGCCTCAGCGGTAAACTGTGCAACTCTGGACTGGTTCCTAGATGACTAAGAAACAAGAGAAGTGCCAATGATTTGGCAAGTGCCAGAAGTGCTCTTCCTATTTATCTTACAGCTAGTAAAGTCTACATCGAAAAAATCTCTAAGGAATAGACAAGAAGAGGAAGAGTACCAAATACTATAATCAATGGTAGCTTGAAGGTACCTGAAGATGCATTTCACCGCCTGGTGATGAGAGTCGTGAGGAGAAGCCTAAAACTAAGCGCATAGACATACAACAAAATGTATGTCCGGCCTCGAAGCAACAAGATACAAGAGGGAGCCGATCATACTCCGAAACTCCTTCTAATCAACTGGCTCATCATTCTCATCAGGCTCGAGAATAGCAGTGGTGCTAGATTTGGAAGCTAAGGAAGTAGCTCAACTCGCTCATCATGCTCATCTCAAACTCTGTGCTCATCATTTCTGAAAACTGAGACACAAGAGAGTGTGAAGAGCCACTAAAGATAATATCATCCACATAAATCTGGACGAGAAGAAAATAAGAATCATAATGTCTGATAAATAGAGTCCTATCTACTATATCCATCTTAAAACCATGACTAAAAAGATAGGACTTAAGTCTCTCATAGCAAGCTCTAGGGGCCTACTTAAGTCCATATAAAGCTTTGGAAAGCTTGAAGACATGGTTAGGGTATTTGGGGTTCTCAAATCCTGGAGGTTACCTAACATACACCTCTTCCTCAATGTATCCATTGAGAAATGAACTCTTGACATCCATTTGATAAAGTTGAAGCCCTTAGATGCCGAAAATGCAAGTAGGATCCTAATATCCTCTAGTCTAACTACAAGGGCAAATGTCTTCTCAAAGTCAAGACCCTCAACCTGAGTAAAGCCCTGTGCAACTAGTCTAGCCTTGTTTCTAATGATAACCCCATCCTCACTCTGCTTGTTCTTAAACACTCACTTGGTCCCAATGACATTATGACCAGATAGGAGCTCGACAAGTTACCATACCTTATTCCTCTCAAAGTTCTCAAGTTTCTCATGCAAAGCATTAATCCAAGACTCATCGCATAATGCTTGAGAAACATCCTTCGGCTCAAAAACAACCCTGATTTTGAGCACGTGACATGCTCAAATAGATTTCCAATGATCTGATTAGGTGGATGATGTCTTTGAATATGGCGGGAAGGTCCAGAAGCAGAAGTGGCCTCTATCTCATGCAAGAAGAGGCAGGGACAGAGCCACTCACTGAAAAAGAGTCTAAAGGCATGGGCTAGTCATCCTGAGTGTAGAAATGGAAATAGGAGGCACCTCAAGTGTAAAGGAGACTGGATCAGATGAAACACCATCATCCTCAACATTTACAAAGATGGTCTCAGAGAGAGAAGAAGAGCCTGATATATCAAGTCTAGCTCCTAGGCTGGCCTCATCAAAGGTTACCTCACATGTCTCTATGATCCTATTCGCATCATGTAACAACCCCCATTTTTACATAAACGCAAAAATGGAAATCTCATATGCATATAGTACTAGTCCCATGATCAGTGGCTAGCACACACATTTACAAAAATTGATATCACATCCATACTCTTTATTACAATGCAGAGTGAAATGCAGAAAAAAGAATCAAAAGTAGAGGTGGGCAAATAAACCGGAAACCGAAAACCGAAACCGTTAAAACCGGAACCGAAGCCGAAAAATCCGAAACCGAATTATTCGGTTGTTGATTCGGTTAGTTGTATGAAATAACCGAACTTTTTCCGGTTAATTCGGTTTTAACCCTCGGTTAACCGAACTAACCGAACTTTGGTAAAAAGACCCACCAAATCGGAGATATATTGAAAACTCCTTGTCTGTTTGTCATCGCCATAGACAGTCAGAGGCTCCTTCCTCAGTGCTTGAAACCATAATTGCACAAGGAGCATTTCAGTATGAAACAAACAACTGGGCTGTCCTTAAATTAAGGTGTCAAAAGAGGAGGCTACAAACGGTGGCTACTTGAGCAACAAAATTGCTGACGACACGGCCATCATCAACGCCAAGTTCGGTTAATTCGGTTAAAACCGAAACCGAAACCGAACTATCGATTAACCGAAGTGTCGGTTACTAAAATTTTCAAACACAATTCGGTTTCAATTTTGAAATAACCGAATTTCCAAATAAACCGAAAACCGAAACCGATTTTTTCGGTTAAACCGAACGCCCAGGCCTAATCATAAGTCTTGTAGTGTGCCCATCCAATCCCTTAGGCAACTGACAAGGCATAATCCCTAGAAAAACTCGTTATCAATATTTCTGCATCCTACATCAAAATATATGTCATCTGGAAGTAAGCTAACTTTAACTAAAAACAATGAATAAGTAAGGGTGAGTACTTTCGTACTCTACAAGACTTTTGTAAAACCTATAATATATGTAGGCCATTTCAAAGGAAAGGCTTCTACAGTTAATTTGCATAAAGCCAATTTGAAATGTAAATACAGAATAGTACATTGCAAATGGAATTTAAGTAAAAGCAATTTAATACTAAAAATAACAGAATATAAGTACAAATAAGTAGATTTCGTGAACTTGGGTATCATGACCATATCCACAAACCAACTTTTACCGACACATGGTAGAATCCAAAGTTTTATGAAAACAAAAACATCTGACTAGTGCTGGTGCACCAAGATTCTCATAACTGCGGGAACGGCTTTTCAAAAAGTTTTACACTCTGCAGAGGTTTATATCTTTACCAACAAGACATGATTGACTCTTTGTACAATCGATATTAGCACACTTTCTTTGGTGTGCCATAGAGAGTCATGACATAACCGCTACATTACTTAACCCTAACTTTGCACCAGCTTGGGACGAAAATCCATACTATGGCAGAAGAACTCAAAGCATAGAAATGATGAAACTCCCCATAGCATGGCGTACACCATTGTATGGTAAATGTTTATTCCATGATCACCTCGGTGTGGATGTCCCTTTGAGCAATCCATTAAGAAACAGCTCGTACATCTCTAGCCTTCCAATATGCAAAACTAGTTTTAAGAAACTTAATAGGTTAAGATTGTCCCATACTAGCACTTGTAGTTCTATGGTAATTCTTAGGTTTAACGAACACTGAGTTCGGTTCTTAATCTGACACGAGCAATAATCACCCCCTACACTACGTACAAGTCTAGGTGGTAGAGAAATGGGCTGCGCTTAAGCGACTAACGGGTTGGGCCCAGGTAGCAGAGAAATGGGCTGCGTGTAAGCAACTAACTTGCGGGCCCACTATCTGTGCAGCACAAGAGGCTGACAATGGGGCCCGCTCAGCAGAGGAACGGGGCACAGCGTGCACAGCTCAGAGGCTGACATCCAGTCCCGCATGGCGGTGACCCAAAGCAGAGGAGGCGATGCCAAGGCTCGCCAGTAGCGGAGGAGCACCAGAACCGATGAACGGGTTCCATGGCAAGCACCAGCATGCCTATGTGCACATGGGGGTAGTACTATGGTGGCCGGAGACGGTCGGGAGGTGGGTCACCATCGAGAGTCAGTGGCGGCATCCATGGACGGCAAGCTGTGAAGCAAAAGCAGTGAATTTCTCCACTCATTATCACCGGGTTAACATCAAATGATGTTAAGGAACTCATTTTGAGGTTTGGCCAAGAGAAAGAGTCACTGGGAGGGGTCCACCGTGCACGGTGGTTGCGGAAGAAGGAACTTGGTGCAGTAGTTCGTCAGAGAAGAAAGGGTCAGTTTAGGGGTGTAGACAAGTTTCAAGTGCTCTGAAGTTGCTCTAAGTGCAAGGAATCGAGCTTTGATGGTCTAGGGGAGAAGATGCATGAAAACTTGGTTTGAATAGGGGCGGCCAGAATTGGGAAAGAAAGTGGAAATCCGGGCATGATCTGGCTGTGGGGAAGGCTAAGGAGGGGTATGTTGCGCTAGATGAAGTCTTGGGATACTTTTATATGGGATGGAATCGGTTGGCACAACAATTGAACTGAAAGCGATATGGGTGGCTCGATTAAGGTGATGGCAGCTTGTCCCACTGCAGAGCTTGAGGTGAGCTAGTTGACGAGGATCCATAGCAGAGGTGAGTCAATGGTGCAGCCTCGAGCAAGGAGTTGCGGCACAGAAGAAACAACAAACAGAGGCAGTAGTAGTTGGATTCTGCGCGCGCGAGGGAAGTCGAGGCCAGAGAGAAAGAGAAGAAAGAAGAAAAGTGGAGAAGAGAAAATAGGCGGCTAATAGGTGGGGTGTTTTTGGCGGTGAGAGCTGGTCAGCAGAGACATATGGGTTATCTGGTCCCACATGTAAGTGAAACAGTCGGGACAGCTCAGGATAAGTTCTGGGCAGTACTTGCATAGCCCGCAAGATTGAACAAGAGGACCAACTCTAAATTTTATGAAAAATTTTACAGAGATCGGCAAGACAAGTTTCATTATCCAATAAAAATATCAAGTTAAAACTCATGGTAGAAAATTTGTATTAATTCTTACAATGCATGATGTCATTTCTTTCTGTTTCTGTATTTTATTTAATTGAAGATTCAAACCAGGTCAATATTTTATGAAACTTTTTATGAAGGTTTTAAAAGATCGAGATGGCGATCATAGGGGGGTGAATAATCATAATACAAAACTACCTTGAAGATTTTTCTTTGGATCGGTGCTCCTCAAATTCACCAACCCTACAAAACCCTAACAACTAAACAACTATATGTACCCCTAGCTTGCATGGATGAGAACCATGGAATATGTGGGTGGTTGGTGGAGATCAAGTGTACAACCAAAAATAAATCAACTCAAACCTTGCTTTTAAAAAGGAGATCAAGCCAAATCACCAAAATCACTTTCAGAAAAGCAAAAACTGATTTTCTAGAAATTGTCCTCACTTGGAGTAGGTGGTTGGTGGAGTTCTGGTAATCTATAATTTTTGGGAATTTTTCTCCCTAGGAACCAATGAGTCTGAAGCACTCCACCAAAGACCACCTCAAAACGACTTGTAGAAAAATCAGGAAAAATCAAATACCACAAACTGTCAGGAACTTCGAGTAGAAAGTTTGGGGTTTGGTATTCACCTCATGGCACCCAAACGGTATAACCAGTAGACTCCCCAATTTTTTCACTGATGGTATATGAATCACGCACCTTCTCCAATAAGAATCACTCAAAAATATTTTTTCTAGATTTTTCTAAAAATCAAACACTGACTATTGTGCGAAGAACAAGTTCTGGACAAATTTGCATCTTGATGGAAAACATGATCTCTAGTCTATCCTAGGGTGCAAGAGAGATATAAAACCATATGAGCACCCTCAAGAGATCCTAGATTAGTAGCATTTAGAAGGAGGGGGGCAAATCCAAATTGCGAGAAAGTAAATTACGGGAATTTAAATGTGGATTTTAAATACTGAATTTAAGACATAAAGGAAATACATAATGTAAATTCAAACAAGAATGAAAATGATTTGCATTTTAGGAAGGGGAGGTTTACAAAGTCTCATAACAAAGTAGGCAAAACTCAAAGGAGTATAAAAACCTCTACAACCTTCAAGGGAAGAAGGCTACCCCCTCACCCTAATTTATATTACTCTTAGGCCACCTACCACCCTTGGATGAGCCCCTCAACCCTAGAGTACTCATCAAGGGCTAGGATTAACCCACTCAACCAGCTATGGTTTTCTTGCACGGTTTTCAAAGCATATTACCTAGACCCGCTAACCTATCAACTAGACCACGATCCGACGGTCCTCATTGATCCACATGGTATCCAACTAGCATTATATCGTTTCCATGTATTCTTGGCTTGCCCGGACTCCGTCTTCGATCATCTTCCGGCGATCCCCGACCGTCTCGACCTCCGACTCTCCTCGCCTAGTCCCGGTCATCCTTTGCCTTACCATGACCTATTCCAATCGTCCTGCAACCATCAAAGACAAGGAAAATACCTCATATAGCAAAG
Organism: Guadua angustifolia; assembly: GCA_036346375.1. Classification (NCBI taxonomy): domain Eukaryota; kingdom Viridiplantae; phylum Streptophyta; class Magnoliopsida; order Poales; family Poaceae; genus Guadua; species Guadua angustifolia. Next base: position 6,519,283 of record CM070519.1, on the reverse strand, counting down.
TCCAAAAAGATATGCAATTAATCATCACAAAATTATTAATCATATCAAAGTAACTCGAAAGATCCGATGCTACCGCCCTCAGGCCAATGCACCGTCCTTAGTAGGCCAGTGCTACCGCCCCCTTAACCGGTAGCATCACTCTATTGCAACACGCGAAAAACACTCTCTAGAATTTTCACACCGGGAAAGGCAACCAAAAACTCAAATTGCTTTAAATTGAAAATCCAATTCAAATCAAACTCAATTCCAAAGTAAACCAAGCTCAAATTTAGTCAAATACTTATAACACACAAGTAAAGACCTCTACATGGTCTTTCAGGTTTAGAATCACAATTTCCATCTTTAAAACTTTCAGATTTTTATCTTGGATATGTAATTTATAAAAATTCTGACATTGCTATTTCCAAAATTGTTTGCTTTGTGCATCTGAATTTTTAAAGACTTTAAATTTAAGTTCTAATTTTTTTATCTTTTACCACTAGTATATAATGATATTAGGTCAGCAAGGTAAAAATCTCGACTTCATATCTTCTCTGGAGATTTCTAAGAAATTCTAACAAGACTGAGGATCAGATTTCTTATCTTCTATTTTTCTTGTACTTTCTTTTATTTTATTTGCTAGAATTATCCCAAACCTTATGATTAGGGTTCTAGAGTGCTCTAATATTTTAGTATGAGTTTTTTTTAGATTTTTGTTAATTTTATGTTTTTATCTTTTTACTTTTACCATTTTACCATTTCACTTTATTGATTTTCTTTTTAGAACAAAAAGACAAAAAGGATTAAAATGATCCAAGAAATCCATAAATTGCAGAAATAAATTCATTCAAAATTTTGGATATTTTTATTTTTATAGTTTGTTTGTTTTAGAAAAGACGATTTTAATATTGGAATCTTTCTTTTATTAAGATTAGAATGCAAGAAAATAAGGTAAAAGATATTGTTTTAAATAAAATCTTGATTCTAGTTAAAAAAATTATTTAATTCTATTTTTAAATTTTAAATTTGATTTTTCCCTTTTTTAAATTTTTTGGGATGTTACACATCTCAACTCCAAACCCTATAGCTATGAGAAGAAGTCGAGTAACCTACAAAAATACTATCAAAAGAGCGAGACTCAAACTTATCTAGGTTAATAAACTTCAAGATAAAACACTTGCAACCAAATATATGAAATTGAGAAACACTGGGCTTTCGCCCATACCTCAACTTGTAAAAAGTGCGATGCAAATGTTCTCTCAAGAAAACTTGATTAGACACATGACAAGCAATAGATATAACCTCTGCCCAAAACTTCCTATGAGTATTGTACTCGTCTAGCATCATCCTAACCATCTCAACCAAAGCCCCATTCTTCCTTTCCACTACGCCATTTTACTAAGGGACGTATGGAGAGGAGAACTGATGCTTTATACCTAACTCCTCACAGAAACTCTCAAAGTAGGAATTCTTAAACTCCGTGCCATTGTTACTGCGAATAGCTCTAAGGCACCAGGGAGCTCAATAGACAACCTATGGACTAAACCTCTGAAATGGGTAAAAGGCTCATCCTTCGAGGCCATGAAAACACCCAAGAATACCTCGAAAAATCATCGACAATGACAAGAACATACCACTTCCCACCCGCTGATTGCACTTTTGCTGGACCAATAGTGTCTATACGTAAAAGTTGTTCTGGTGCATTAGTTATCACAATAGTGACTAGAGGATGAGAAGCAGCAATCATCTTGCCATATCAGTGAGGAGAGCAAACTAAGACTTTGACCATCTTGAGTTTAAGCAAATCACGAATGAAATCATGGTTGCTAACTCTGCTCAAATAATCGAAGCTAATGTGACTAAGTCTCCTATGCCAGAAGGAGAGATCACGGGACCCAAAAGTAATCAAATAATGAAGAGAGTCTCCAGAAGAAGTAGAAAAATCAACATAGAAGACTCTCCCAAATCTAGAAATCCCGCAAACTAACCCTCCTAATGAATCAATGATTCTACAAGCACTATTCTTAAAGCTTACCTCAAAAGAGTCATCGATAAGCTGAGAAACAAAGAGCAAATTGTATTGCAGCTTACTCACTAAGGCAACGTCCATAAGAATGAAATTGTCATTAATGCAGACGATACTTTTGGCAATGACTCTACCTGATGAAGCATCCCTAAAAATGATCAACTCATCACCAGAAGCTCGGATTAGGGAAGAGAACCATCTAGAATCTTCGGTCATATGGCGAGAACAACCAGAATCAACGATCCATATATCTCCCTTCCCCGTTCTACGAACCTGGTCAACACACAAGAGATAGAGATGACTCAGTACTGGGATAAAGAGAAGATCTAGGAACCCAATACTAAATGACACAACGTCTCAAAGTACCAACCACATGAGCAAAAGACTGAACTCTAGTGTCTCTCTGCCGCTATACTCTCACAAGACCAGAATCAACCCTAGTAAAAGATCTGGTAGTTAGAACTGGGTTGGGCCGCCATGATGCAAAGGCTGGGCCATCCCAGTGAAGCTGCCCAAATCTCCTACCTAGAAACACCTCATACCGCTGATATCTACCTCAAGGAGAAACATAAGGAATATCACAAGGATTGCAAAAAGACTGACCAATAGCAGATCCAGGACGAAAACTCGAATGAACAACATGAAATCCAAGTCCTAAATGTTGCCCAAAAATAGGTGACACTCTATCCTGTCTAGCAGTAGTGTATGTCTTAGGAGCACTCAAAGTCTGGGGATGACCCTAAACACCCCTAATTAAGGGCACAAACACGAAATCTACTAGGTAACTATCCTTCTGACAGAAGGTGCATGAGTACTTCGCCTAGCTAGGGTTAGAAGATACAAGAGGAGCAACCTTCTGGTCAGAGATCTCATGGACAACCCCAGCAGACTTAAATACTGTGGTGCTCACCCTAGGAGCAACTACAATCTCTTCACTCTTGGAGACACGCACAATGGTAGGAGGATGAGTGCTAGCGTGCTCCAAGTAGTCAAATCCTAGACCTTGATTGAATCGACTAATCTTAAACTGGTCTAGGATGAGATTGAGATTCTTCTTACCTCCTAAAATTTTCTTAAGAGTGCTCATGAGATATTCACACTTTTGGAAGAGAGAGGCACAGGAAGAACAGGGGGAAGAAGATGAACTAGATAAGGAAGAATTACTAGCACGTGTATTTTTCTCCCTCTCAGCACGACTGCCTCAACCTTGTGGGTCTCATAAGAAATGCAAAGGGTATTTATAATCCTAAAGGTCTGGACTTTTAGTTTCTTCCTAAATTCGACTTGGATTTTATCTAAGTCCCCCTCAATCTCAGCACATTGCAAACAACTTTCTTATGACTTAACTAGTAAGTTCTTAGCAGGTTCAGCACACTTGATATTTAAAGATTCTTTGTTAAGTTTTAGTTGCCTACAGCTCTCACACGAGCTGACTGAGTTCTTAGAAGCATGCAATTCAAATTCATTATTTCTAGTAGATAGCTTCCTAAGGTGTGTGCTCATGGCATCAATTTCAGCAAACAATTTAGGGCAATTTTCACATGATGCGCTAGTATGAGTTTGAAGAAAACTAGCATCCATAGAACTAGCATCAATAGAATAAGTGCTAGCATTCTTCGACCTAAAACTCTCAAGTTCGAAACCACACTATCATGTATAGTTCTTAGATTCTCAAGCTCCACAAGAAAGGCATTGGAAAGAGTACAATCAGCAGACTCACGGGAGGAATAAGATCTAAGAGAATCTAACTCCCAAGACAAAGAACATACTTCCTTCTCTAGCTCCATACACCTAGATCTAGCTCTAGTATGAAATCATTCTAGTTTGTAAAAAGCTTTATTGAGCTGGTCATAGGAGGGTACCTCGTCTGAGTCGCTGTAGAGCTCGGAGTCGCTGATGATGTCCGTGTCCGCCATGAAGCACATCTTGGTGAAGTCATCGTCGCTCTTGTTCTTCTCTTGTGGATCATCCTCGCCCTCATCGCTCCAAGTATCTGTATCCGAGAGGTTGATGTCATCGAGTGCAGTGAGGACGCTGTGGAAGAGCTTCTTGTTCTTCGAGAAGTTGCGGTACTTCTTCTCATGCACTGAGACACAAACTGGAGGCTTCTTTTGTGGTTTTTGTTGGTGTCATCATTTTTTTCCCAAACCACCGGTATCGTTCTTACCCTTCTCTAGCTTGAGGCAGTTCGCTCGAATATGGTTGAGGCCACCACACTTGAAGTAGGTGATCATGCCAAGGATCGCCGAGATGGTTCTGGATTTGGGTTCCCCGCCTCAAGCCGCACCCGCACCGCCACCTCTTGGTCATCGGAGATCACCGAAATGTCGTGCCCGAGGTCGTCGTCCTCGCGTCTAGCGAAGACGCACCGTCGTGCTGCCATCACGAAGACCGGGAGCTTGCAGCCATTGGATCGTCCGTGGACGCTACAAATCGAGCCACGTCACCGTTAAAACAGAGAACACCTCGGGTAAAAGACCACCGTCAGATCGAAGATGGACGCTTCGGATTGTGCCACGTAGAAGCTTGATCGGTGGCCATTGGATCATGATGAGTGAACCAGATCGCATTGCGAGCTGAGCCAATCAGAGGATGACAAGTGGCAAGTGACATCATCAATGACATCAGCCGGTGCACAGCACAACGCGCCGGTCCACGGTGGACTAGTCGTGCAATGCACCGAGTTCACAGCAAAGTGCTGAGCCACGTGGCACTTTCTAATTCACCCGATTCGGTGTTGACATCAGCATGATGCAATAAACCAAATTTCTTTTATAAAAATAATTCGGATATTATTGTTTTCTCAATTTTATGATTTTTATGATTTTTGAATCTTCCGAGAGCTCGTTCTCCCTCATATGAACTCCGATTGAGGTGATTCAAATTTTTAAAAATTTGTAAAATTGAAATCTATATAATGGTGAATTTTATTTGATTTTTGGAGTTTTTTCTCTCTATTTTGGTATTTATTTAGCTTTCTCTTTCGTTTCACGTAGACGATAAATTGTACAACGCATCAGAGGAAGATTCATCAACTCAAGACCAAGGTCCAGAGCAAGAATAAGAGCTTTTCTAAGGCAAGTTATGCCTTTGATCATGTTGAACCCATGTTTATAAAGTTGCTATTTTATTTCATATTATTGCATGCTATTTCATGAGTATAAATGCTATCAATCAAAATTGCAATTTAGCTATTGTATCTCTTGATCTATACCCTACCTTGTCAATTGTATGCCATAATTTATTTGTCACATTAGATTGGTTCATAATAGTTGGTTAATACTAGAACCAGCATGGGATGGTTAGATCGGATTAGATTGTTTAGCCATGCCACGTCATCACATGTATTTGAACCATCGATTATTAAACTTGACTAATGGATTATGGAACAACGATGTAAACTTGTGTCATGTGTGGTCACACGATGAGATTGAGTTGTTGTGGCGATGGATGTCACACAACGATATTGAATTGTTGATGGCACGTGGTGCTTGGTAATCAACTGGGGTAGTTATGATTTAGATTGGGGCAAGTGGCAAGGGGCGGTATGCCAAGGTGGGTCGTATGGCAGAGGTTATGTGGAAGTCTTGCCTCGATCACCCTAAAGACTTAACCCTGTGAGGCTTTGACCTGAATCAATCATGCAACCACATGTCTGTTAGGGGCGGCCTAACTGACTAACTTGCAATGTCTTAGCTTTAGTACTGCTTGTGGTGGTGTGAGTCCGGGTTCACGGGTAAACTCACATGGCGCAAGAAGGGGGCCCTGTTGTGGTGGTTCAGCCCTTCAGTATTGAAACCTCAGCGGGTAGTACTGGGTTAAGACAGGGCATTGTAAAGGCTTTGTTATGATCATTCGCTTGTGTGGTGCATGGTTGTATCATGTGGGTAAAATGTATAACCTCTGCAGAGTGTAAATCTATTCGGATAGTTGTGCTCATGGTACTGAGCATAGCTTGGGAATTACAATCAAGAGTTAGTTAATCAATTGGACAACTGAATGGGTTGGCCAATTGCCATATGGAAGGATGAACTTGATTTAGGATTTGGAAACTTGGTTTACTTGAGAAATACTAAATCTATCTATTACTGTTATTTGTTTCACTGTCTTTTTCAATCTATTTATTGTATTTATTCACAAATGTTGCTTTACTGCAAATAAGTCATGTTAACCATTCCTTTGGAATAAGCCTTACATATAGATATGTTATATTTGCATTCTATGCACAACTTGTTGAGTGCTTTATGTACTCACTCTTGCCTACAACAGCCCCAATGCTGAAGAAGGTGTTTCATGAAGAGATGAATGTTTAGGGTGCGAACCTTGTCAGTTGCCTACAATATACTGAGGGGTTATCTTTGTCTTCATTCCGCTATAGTTCAATCTGTTGTTCAGCCTTGCGAGGCAAAGTCATGTAAGTTGACCATAAAGGTTATGCAACTAGTAATATTCAATATATGATGCCTTTTATCTTATTTCTGTTGTATATGATTGTGATATTCACTAATGTTGAGCTTATATGCATTAGCATGATCTTGGACTAGTGCAGTATACACAGAGGGTCCAGATTTGCATATTCGGTCCCGACAAAGGCAATCGATTGCAACTTTGTCTTATGAGTGATAACGTCGATCTCATGAGTCTTGAGCTAGGAGTAAAGCCCATCAAGAGTCAATGTCGATAAGTCTACGGTGTCCTTGATGGTGGTCACTTTCATCTTCCAAACCGAAGATCAAGTACTATCAAGAAGTGTCGAGCATTCTTTGAGTCAGGGTATGTGCAACCAACTGCACGGAGATTACTCAAAATCCTTGTAAAATGACCAAAGCACTCATTAAGGGTCTCACTAGCATGTTGTTCAAATTTGTTGTATTCACACTTGTGTTGGTCCTGTCTCACCGTCTTAATCTGAGTGGTGTCCTCATGGTAAGCATCGAGGGTCACCTAGATCTCGTGAGCAGAACGAAGGTGAGAGATTCTATCGTACTCACTGCAGTTAAGACCTCGTATGAGAATGTCCCTTGCCTTAGCATTTGCCTCAACGTCAGCCATATTGCCGTTTGTGACGTTCTCATTGGCAGGAACTTCATACATGAGCTTCACCTTTTGCCTTATTAAGAAGCCTGGGGCAGTGATGTACGATTCCATTCGAGATTTCTAGAAAGGAAAATCATCTCAAGAAAAGATAGGAGTCTTGGTGAAATATTTATCCATCGCCATAACTCTCGAGACTGGTCAAGATCTATGTAAGAGCAAAATCTGCTCTGATACCAATTGAAGGATCATGATACCTATCAGAGGGGCTGATGATCCCAATTTAAATTTTATCGCCCAAAGGAACCAAGCCAAAATCCTTAGATATCAAATGAAAGTGGAAGAATCATTTTTTACAATTTTTAGCCTAAGGGCGGCACTACCACCCACGTAGGGGCGGTACTACCAAAGTACTGTAGCTACAGTAAAAACATGCACATGAACAGTGATTTCAGCACGAGTTCAGGATGAAAAATTGAGGAAACTTTTGATCAACTAATCCAAATTTAATGAAACTGCGTAGACACCTTCATATAGATGTCAAGAAACTATTCTAACCTTCAATCGTAAGGATTGATGTCAAAGTTCTAACCTTTTTCCATTTTGAGGAAGAGTGCATAAGAACAAGTTTGAAATAAAAAACATGGCCCTCAGCTAGCTCGTGGGTTCTTGATGATCAAGATGATCCTAGATGGCTTCCCACATATTATAGCAAGCTAGAATATAAGACAACAACACTCAAAAACCCAATCTTCCAAAATTGATCCTCTCAAGAACAAAAATTAGTTTTTGCAAGAAAAAATACAAGATTTGCCTAGATGATTGGGATATGGTCTGAAAAAGACTCATCCATCAATTATTCATCCTTGGCATAAAATTCACAAGCATTTAGAAGGAGGGGAGGCCAATCCAAATGTGCGAAAAGTAAATTGCAAGAATGTAAATTGCGGAATTTAAGGACATGATGTAAATGCGGAAAATAAATTCAGAATTGAGAGAAAAATAGAATTTCATTTCTAGAAGAGAGGTTTACAAAGCCTCACAAACAAGTGGGCAAAGCTCAAAGGAGCACAAAAATCTCAAAAACTTTCAAGGGTGGGAAGACTACCCCTCTATTTATACTACTCTTGAGTTACCCTTCATCGTTGGATGAGTTCCTTCTACCCTAAGGATCACCATCAAGGGTTAGGATTGACTCACTCACTCTTATATGGGCTAACCTAAAACCCTCTAACATAACAAGTTTTGCACACTTCTCAAAATAAACTAACTAGACCCACTACTTTATCTTCTAGATCGTGATCCAACAGCCCTCCTTAATCCAAGAGCTCCTAGCTAGTATCTCATCCATTCCTTGTCTTCGAGGTTCGCAGTGACTCTGCCTCCTATCATCTTCTAGTGATCCTTGACTGACCTCAAACACATCTTGCCTAGTCCCAATCATCCTCCGTCTCACCATGACCTAGCATCATCGTCCTGCAACCATCAAAAACAATGAAAACCCATCACATAGAAAAGTCCAAATTGATATGCAATTAATCTCACGTAATTTCAAAATTCAAACTCAACATTCGCTTAATAAGCCGGCACTATCGCCTCTTGGGGTCGTTAGTGCCGCTTGGCCAGCACTACCACCCCAGCATAGCCGGTAGTGTCGCTCCCCTAAAGTCCTAGTGAAACCCCTCTTTGAAAAATAACTACCACTCCCTAGGCCGGTAGTGCCGCCCCTTGGCCGACAGTACCGCCCTCCTAAGGTCGGTACTGCCGCTCCTGATAGACACAACTGAAATTACTTTATTTTGAAAATCCAATTCAAATCAAAATTAAACTCAAGCACCTCATGCTTAAACAATGCCAATAACTCATCACCAACAAGGTTAAGGGCTTTATTTTAGAAAATTACGGAATTCAAATCAAAATTTCTAGAATCTTCTCACAATCACCTATACACTAGAATCTACAATCCACTTCATATGCTTTTGGATTCAATACACTCATCACTTTTAGAATCAAAGTTGAAACAAGGTTAAACCTCCACATGGTCTTTCATTCCTCAAAAAAATATTTTGGTCAAAAATGATTTTGGTGCTGACGTTAGCATGACATTATAAATATTATTTTCCAGTAGAAAATAATTTGAAAATTTTAAATTTTCTATTGTTCTACCTTTTCTTTTATTTCAAAATTTTGTTTAGCATTGTCTCCCTTATACGAACTCCGATTGAGGTGATTCCAGTTTTTAAAAATTTGTAAAATTAAGCTCTATTTATTGTTGAATTTTATTTAATTTTTAGAGTTGGCTTTTCTTTCTATTTTTGGTATTTATAGCTTTCTCGCTTGTTTCGTGTAGATGTCGAGGTGCCCGGTGAGTTCGTGATCGAGGAGCCAGCATAAGAACAAGGTCCAGAGTAGGATCTAAAGCTTTTTGAAGGCAAGCTATACTTTGATTATGTTGAACCCATGTTTAAAATATTATATTGTTTTAAAGTATTGAATACTAATTCAATTACCACTTGTTTCAATTATGTTGGGATTAGTTATTCGTCTACTTTGTGATACACCCACCTTGCTATGTCATATGTCTATTTCATTTGTCACCCTAGAAGGGTTTCTTATTAGTTGGTAGTTATAATTGCCAATATGGGTAGTTAGAACGCACGTAGTATGTTTAGCCATGCAACGAGTCATCATTTTATGTGAAAAGGTTAATTTTGCTTAATGACTATGGAACATGTTTATTAACTTGTGTGTCGGGTGTTATCACATAATGTTGTCATTATTGATGGAACGTGGTGCATGGTAAAACAACTGAGTGGTAAAATGATTTAGACTGAGGCAAGTGACAAGAATTTGTTGTGGGCCAATGTGGTAATTGGGCAATCACATTTTTTTGGTATTTGTTGGTTTATGGTCATGGTGAATTTCTAGTTAGTCTTGCCTTGGTCAATTAAGGACTTAACCTTACAAGCATTTGAACTGAGTCATTCATACAACCACAAGTCTGGTATGGGACATACCTAAATGATTAATTTGTTATGTCTAGGCTTTGGTACTATCATGGTGGTGTGGGTTCCAGATGTATGGGTAGACTCACATGGTACAAGAGGGGGGCTTTGGATGTGGTAACCAGTCCCACTAGTGTTGAAACCTTAGCGGGCAGTACTGGGTTTAGACAGAGCATTGGAAAGGCTTTGTTATAATCACTAGCCTCTGTGGTGTATGGTTGTATCTTGTGAGTAAAGTGTGTAACCTCTACAAAGTGTCAAATCTATTCAAATAGCCATGCTCACAGTATTGAAAATTGCTAGGTGATTACAGTTAAGGGTTAGATTTTATTAAAACAAATGTGGGTATGGAAGTTGAAGCATATGAAAGTTGAATTATAGTTTTGGGTTATTAGTTGGTTATTTGGAAAACAAAAGAGAAATTTATTATTTCTATTATTTGTTTTACTATCTTTTCAATCTACTTATGCTATTCCTTTACAAATGTTGTTTTAGGCAAATTAGCCATGTCCGCCATTCCTTTGTAATAAGCCATGCATATAGTATATTAGACTTGCATTCTACACATAACATGTTGAGTGCATTATGTACTCACCCATTGCAACAAAACATCACTAGTTGGAGACGAAGCTATGCCTGCTTTTAAGGAGTTCCAAGAAGAAGCGAATAACTAGGGTGTGAATCTTGTCAGATGCATGTGGCAATTTGAAAGGTTACTACGAATAAATTTATTTCCGCTACACTTTATTTACTTTTCAGTCATAGCTTGTGAGGCGTAATCATGTAAGGTGGACCATAAGATCGTATAACAGTTATATTTAATTTGATGAAGCCTTATTTATGATATCATTGAGTATGATTGTGATATTCATCTACGTTGGGACTGTGTGTTCTAGCGTGATCCTGGACTAGTTTAGAATACACAAAGGGTTCGGATTTGTATATTCGGGTCCCGACACCTATGATGGATAATTATTAGTTGATTGCTAATAAATACCAATGTGGGTTTGGTTAGAACATTCTTAGAATGCATAGCTATGCCTCGAATAATTCGTATCTTTTGGATGTGCAAATTTAAATCTAACTAATGATGTGGAACTTATTTATATAAGGGGTGTGTCATGTGATGTCATACAATAATGTTGAGTTTTTGATCACATGTGTTGCACGATAATCAACTAGGGTGGTAAATAATTTAGATTAAATTAAGTGTCAAGAGGTTGTGTACTAGGGTGGGTCTGTGTGACATTTGGGTTGGAGATTTTGTGTGAACCTTTTTTATATTGATAACTAAGATTTATTTGGATGTCTTTCCTTTGCCAATTAAGGACTTAACCTTGTAGTTGTAAGCCATTGATCTAGGCTAATCATTCACCAGGCCTAGCTCAGTAAGTTACCGAGTCTTGACATGTAACATATCAAGAGGATAACCAAGCTATGTGTGTGGTTGAGGAAGGTTTGTATTATAGTTGCTCCACATTTTAAATAGTGATTATTCCTAGTCCAACATTGAGTCTCTCGTATTCTTTTGCTCTGTGTGAGGGAGGAATAGTGAGACCAGACTTATCGGGAGTGTCTATTTTCAGATAGAGCTTACAAAAGGTTTTGTTATGATCTTCTTGTCACATGCCTAAGGAAGCGTGTAGTTGCATGACAATAAGAGATTGATCATATCTTATTAGTAAAACGTGTAACCTATCTAGAGACTATCAATCTATTTGAATAGTCATGTGCCCGATTATGGATAATGCTAAGGAATTTCACACAATATTTAGATTTTTAAACTAAAACTTGGGAAGGGATGCTATGTGTCAATGGAAGTAATGAAATTTTGTTTAGGCCGCGTACTAGTTTATTATGAGAAATACTTAAAAGCTTTTATTCAAATTGTTATTTTTTAATGTCATTTTAATCTATTTATTGCATTTAAATGAAGATGTCACTTTACTACAAAATAGCCAATCAGTCATTCTATGGAATAAGATTTGCATATAGTTATAACAGAATTGCGTTCTGTGCACAACATGTTGAGTACATTATATACTCACCATTACCGCAATAAATCCATTTGTTAAAAAAGAATCTACACCTGCTATGGAGGATGAGTTCTAGTAGGAGGGGAGTTAGTAGGAAGCGAACCTTGTCAGTTGCCTATGGCATATTGATGGTCACCTACGAAGTTTTTCATTTTGCTATTGTTATCTTTCTTAGAGTTAAGCCCTGTGTGGCCTAATAAATGTCAAGTTGACATTAAGGTCTTTCAATTATCTTTTATTTAATAAATATAGTCTTTTATTATATTTATGCTATGTTTGATTGTGATATTATATCTATATTGCTACTATGTGCACTAGCGTGATTTTGGACTAATGTAGTATACACAGAGGGTCAAGATTTGTATATTCAGGTCTCGACATAGGTGGTATTAGAGCCATACTAACTGTAGGTATTAACCCTAGTTAGATTGGCTGTTCCTTAGGATCTTGAAAAATATTTTCTAATGAGAAAATTAACTTGTAAGATTCATAAATTCTTAACTTATCTTACTTATCTTATTCTCCCATGTTGTTGAAATTTCTTTTCTTTTCCCTTGCTGGTGCTAAAGAGTGTGGAGGTTCGAGTCCTCTTCAAGATATAATATGGAGAATGCTCATTCAATGAGCATTCCCCTAGAAGTATTCCGAAAATCTAAGCCTGCTAGGCTTTCAACTGACATAACCCTTTGACCACAATCCAAAATAGTTTATACTTGAACAAACAATCCATTCCAAAGATAACATCTAAGGTGTGGGTATCCAACATAATGAGATTTGCTAAAAACTCAATCCCATCAATAAGCAATTTAACTCCCAAACAATCTAGATTAGATCTGAGTTCTAATCTAAGGGCTTGGACTAAAAACATCCAATTAAGATTAATAATATCCAACCCATTTTCAACCACAAAGTCTTAAGAAACAAAAGAATACGAAGCTCCATACTAAAATAAAATAGTCGTGGGTATTAAGTTAACCAGAAACTTACCCAAAACAACATTTGATGCATTCTGAGCTCCATCGGTGGTGAGGTGATTGACTCAATCTCTCACTGTTGCTTATAGTGTAGCTCCCTATTAACTTGTTCCATGATTCACTCCTGGTGCAAGCGCCTTTGCTGGTACGGAACCAAGATTAAAATAAATAGGAGTAACACCTCCTCTCTGGGACAATTTTAGTAAACTGTTGTGACTCTCTGCAACTGAAACAATGCTTGATCGAGGATAGTTGATTTCCTCTTAGTGCAGCACTTGCCTGAATAGGTGTTTGGAAATTCTGAGTAGATGGACGTAGTGCAGGGGACGATGTCTTGAACATAGTTTGTGGCTGAAACCTAACAAACTGCTGAGGGACAACTCTCAACCTCTGTTGATTTTGGCAACTTTCTTGTTAAGCATTCTGTGCTTGCAGTTGTCATTCAACTACTTGCACTTATTCTCAAGGATTAGAGTCTTGTTAACTAACTCTAAAAATCTAGACAAGTAGGGTGATTAACCCAATTTGCAGTCCAGATTTCAACCTTGAGACTACCTTGCTTTATCAGTAGTAGCATCTTCAGGTGCATAGTGAGTAAGCTATGTAAACTTATTTAGGTATTCAACCACAAGTTGGCCTCCTTACTTGATAGCCCATAATTCTTCTTTCTTTATGTCTATGATCCCTTCTGGTACATGGTATTGATGAAAAGCATCAATGTACTCCTTTCAGGTTATCTCTTGTAGGGCTTCAAGCAGCACAATAATTTTTCCACCACTCAATAGTAGTTCCTTTTAGTTGATGAAAAGCATAAAGAACCTTCTCATTGCCTTCACACCAAATAATGTGGAACTTCCTCTCAATGGTTCTAAACCAATCATCTATTTCAAGAGGTGTGGCATTTCTAGAGAATGTCGGTAGACGGATCCTCATGAAGTCTAATAATTTTGAGTAAGGATGGGGTCCACTGTTAGCAACTTGAGATGCATTGTTGACACTCACTTGACTTGTCAGGTTCTGCACTTGCTGCATTATAGTGTGCATCAATTGAATTTGAGCTGCCAAGAACATCCCAAAGTTCTACATATCAACTTGTGGTGACGGTTGGGGAAATGCTTCATCATTGGGGTTATCACTAGGTCAGGTACCGCTTCCACTATTTTTGTTATTTTCACGAGTTTGAACCATCTGCTGATTACACCACATGATTAGGAAAGAGGGGAAGTAGCATGAATAAGATCAGAAATCTAATGCAGGGGAAACAGGTTTAACCCAACAACTTAAACAATTTTTATTAATAACTTCGTATGGTTGCTTACAAGAACCTAAGGGCATCACAACACATATTGCACACCCAGCAAATATGAAAACAAACTCAACCTAAGAACACAATCTAATGCCTAAAGGGAAATACTTCCTATCTTACACATGCTACTCCACACATGAGTCTCAACTGATTAGACTAACTCCATCACTCGTCAAGCCAACCAGATTGAGGCTTTCCTAGGGCATAAGACGATGGATGGGTAGGCATCGGTGCAAAGCAATCTTGATGATCAGGAATAATGGCCTCAAACTACACTTGCACCTCTCGTGACATAGGCTCTATGCCCTCACATTCCATTTCCACCTCTTCAGGGTCTTCCTCTTCATCTAGCTCCTCTTCCCTTTCTACTTTAGAGATAAGCAAGGCTTCCTCCAATTCTTCTATCCTCTTAGAAGCCATTATATGTGTTTCGTGGAGGTCCTCCTTGGCAATCCTTAGGGCTTCATAAACCCTTTCCAGCTCTTGCATGGTATCTTGCATCATCTCCTTTTGGGCAGCAGCAAACTTTACCAAGTGCACCACCGTAGCATTATCTTCCTTTTCGATACCTGGGTTCGAGCTGTACCTCCTCATGAATGAAGTCTAAACACTATTTGCTTTAGTTCATCGGCATTGTCATGGCAAATGCATCACAATGCAAGGCACGATGACTCCTGAATACTAGCATTGAAGATAATCCTTTTGATGGTGATGTTTGATGAGGCAACTCGCCTTGGTATCTACCCCGGTGTAGATAGCAATCTTGCATATCGTCTCACGGTCCTTGCCATTGATGATCCAACTGGTGCCTCTGTAGAGTGGCCTCTCATATCCACCAAGCACTTGCAAGACTCTCCATAGCTCAGTAGCATACCTACCAATACGCTATATATAGGTCTGAAACATCCTCATCTGATGAAAACAGCCTAATGTAAGGAAAGAGGAAATTTTCAACAAAGAGATGAGTCAAGAACTTATTACTCTCTCAAGTTAAATTTTCACTTTAGAAAATAATTTTGAAGAACCTAAGAATAACCTATAGCTATAATGGCTCTGATACCACCTCTATGGGACCCGAATATGCAAATTTGGACCCTATATATATACTGCACTAGTCCAAGATCACGCTAGTGCATACAGTGGCAACATAAATGAATATCACAATCATATGCAGTAGAAAACATAATAAATACTCTATTTATTGAACATAGGACAGTTGATTGACCTTATGGTTGACTTTATATTATTATGCCACACAGAGCTTAAACTCTAATAAATAAAACAGCAGCGGAAAGGAAACTTTGTAGATAACCTATCAATATACCACAAGCAACTGATAAGGTTCACCCCTAGAAAATCACTCCTCCTAGTACTCATTCAGAGCAAGTGTAGACTCCTCTTCAACTGAGTTCTTGTAGCATGAATGAGTACATAGAGTACTCAACAAGTTGTGCATAGAATACAAGTCTAATATATCTATATGCTAGGCTTATTTCAAATGAATGGCTAATATGGTTATTTTGCAATAAAGTAGTATTACAATTGAATACAATAAATAGATTGAAATAATGATAAAACAAATAATGATACTATATAACTTTAAGATATTTCTCAAGAATAAAATAGCACACAACCTAAACCAACTTCCAATATTCCCAATGGCACACAGTCTCCCTTCCCCAGTTTCTTTTTATAAAATCTAACCCTTGACTGAAATTCGTGAGCATTGTCCTTAACTGGTGACATGACTGTCTGAATAGATATACACTCTGGAGATGTTATACACTTTACCCACAAGATATGATTAATCTTATATTATCGGCCATTTATGAACCTATCGACATGTGGCTAAGAAGATCATAACAAAACTTTTCAAAAACTCTATCCAAATATATCTGAACATAGACCCTCCAGATAAGCCTGAACTCACTATTACTTCCATCACATAGAGCAGAAGAATAAGAGGGACTCATTGTTGAAATAGGAACAATCCTTGTTCAAGATGTGAGGCCACTGCACACGCACACCCTCCACTGACCACACAAACAGTTTGGTCTTCCACCTGAGGCATCATATGTCAAGACTCGATAACTTACTGAGTTAGGTCTAGCCCATAATAGACATGTGGTTGTATGATTAGCCAGTTCAACGGCTTGCAAGATTAAGTCCTTAATTGATCTAGGCAAAATTTCTAATCACTCAAAGAAACCATGTCACTCTCGCTTAGATATCAACCCAATGTCCCACAGACCCACCATAGCACACAACCTCTTACCACTTGCCACAGTCTAAATCATTTGTTGTCCTAGTTAATTACTGTGCAATACATCTCATCAACAAATCAACAACATTGTGTTACAACACAAGACACACCCATTCATAAACATATTCTATATTCCATTAGTCAAATTGAATTTGCACATGCAAAAGACATCAGTTAAATGTGGCATGGCTAAGCAGCTATAGACGATCTAACTAACCCACGTTAGCATCTATTAGCAACCAACTAATAATTATCCATCTTAGGATGACAAATAATCATGGCATACAAAATTACAAGGTAGGCATAATACAATTGGGTTGAATAACTAATTCCTAAATTAATTGAAAACAATTCTAAGCATAACATAAAATGCAGTAATTTAAAACAATATAGTATTTGCAAAACTGAGTTTAATATGATCAAAGCACAACTTGCTTTGGAATAGGTCTTGTTCTTGATATGGTCCTTGAGCTTAAGTTAAATCTTCACCCTCAAACTCTCTAAACACTTCAACGTCTATGCGAACTAGAGAGAAACACCAAATAAATACAAACTAGAGAGAAAATAATATCCAAAAATCTAATAAAATTCACCATAAAATAGATCTTGAATTTACAATTTTTTAGAAATTTTAATCACCTCAATCGAATTTCCTATGAATAAGAACGGGCTCTCAAAAGATTCAAACAAATGAAAAATATAGAAAAAGAGAAATTCTGAATTTTCCTAATTATTTTCCTATAGACAAACCGATTTATGACATCATCGCTGACATAAACACCAATTTAATTTTTTGAT
Organism: Guadua angustifolia; assembly: GCA_036346375.1. Lineage (NCBI taxonomy): Eukaryota > Viridiplantae > Streptophyta > Magnoliopsida > Poales > Poaceae > Guadua > Guadua angustifolia. The sequence continues at coordinate 6,501,862 of CM070519.1, read as the reverse complement.
TGAATTATTTTTGAAAAATAAAAATAGTACAATCACTTATTTGTGGGCCCCACATGTTAGGCTACTGACGTCACCATGATGTCATTGTGTCACGCATTGGCTACGGGAACATGCCACGATGGCCGACAGCACGCGAATCCCTATGTTCATCGGTGGTGGCAATGGCGGGTACCTCCAACGAGATCTCAATGAGGCTAAGCATGTGACACGAACAGTTTCTTCTATAGTGACTTAGATCGGAGGTGGCGACATCTGGAAGGTGACGATTCAAGCTCGACAGTGCAATGACACTCCGATGGTGCCCCGACTAATATAGCATGTGCACGGGGTGCGGCTTGCGACGGTGACCCCAACGGTGCGGTCAATGACCCAAAAGGAACTCTGTTAGCAGTGAATCAATGAAACTCTCTTCACAGTGGCGCACGAACAAATCTTTAAATTCTGACAAGATGGCGATGCAATCTCCTCGATTGATCTAGGGTTTTGGTTTCTTCATGCCTTGCGGTCATAATGCACACCATATAACACTACTACAGAATGGTACATCACTATTGCTTCATTTGGGTCGGTTCTTAAATTTTTAGGAAAAAACGATTGTGATAGATGACTTAGGAGGCGTAGTAAAAATAATCACTATCGCTTCTGAGGTTAGAAGCGACTATGATATAGCACTGGGCACATCACAATCGGTTCTTATATGAGAAGTGATAGTGATGATCACACACATCACTATCGCTTCTGAGAATCGATTGTGATGTTCATCACGGTTCTTGAAGCGATAGTGATGTGTGATCATCACTATGATTTTTGAAGCGTTTTGATGTGAACGTGCACATCACAATTGGTTCTTAATAAGGGAGTGATAGTAATGTTCATGTAGATCACTATCGCTTCTCCCGTAAGAACCGATTGTGATGTGCATGATTATATCACTATCGTTTCTTATTTGTAAACCGATAGTGATGAGAATGAACATCACTATCGCTTCGTAAGTAAGAATCGATTCTGGTGTGCCTCGTTAGGTTATTTTATACCACTCGTTCTGAACTCGATCTCCTTTGTTTTTCAAAGGAGATGTTCTATGCTACCACCTGAGAAAACAACTCATATTTTGTGGTTGGAAGCAATATTTGTGTGAGAAAAAATTTGGAGCCAAGCTAAAAATTTTGAAGCCAACCCTGAAACCCGTTCGCTATTTTACAACGGTAATATTAATTGAAATGTTGTCTCAATATTTGAAATAGCTAGCTAGCTGTCACTCCAGTTTTGCCTTAATTTTATTGTGTGAAGTCTAATTGCAGATGTACCGTGAGGAATGGATGTATCAGAAAAGCCGTGTGAGTGATGAATTTTAGAGAGGTGTTTAGGAATTCAAAAAATTGCAAAAAAGACATGGTGAAGAGGGGTGTAAACTTCATATATTGTCCTTGCATTGATTGCACCAATCATAGGAGATTTAACAACTCAGCTTAAATTGAGTACCACCTGATTTGATGTGGCTTCGTGAGGAATTACACATGTTGGATCCATCACGGGGAGACTGGTAGTACCCTTCCGGTATGCAATGAAGACATGGTGGAACCCGATGACGAGTTGCAGCGTGATATATTTGAGGAGGCCAATTTAGAGCAAATATTGTGGGATGTGGAGGGAAATTACACGTAAATAGATTTTGAAAAGTTCAAAAGCTTAATGGAAGACGATGCCAAACCATTGTTCTCGGGTTACAAATTAGAATACACCAAGCTGGGTTCGGTCCTTGCATTGTTCGAACTGAAGGCAAAACACCGTTGGACAGATACAAGTTTCAATGCACTTCTAGTTCTTCTATCGAATTTGCTTTCGAAGGGAAATGAGTTGCCAACAAGCATTTATGAAGCGAAAAAGCTACTATGTCCCATGGGAATGGAAATAGAAAGGATACATGTATGTCCGAATGATTGCATTTTGTACCGTAACGCACATCAGGAGCTGCACGTTTGTCTAGTTTGTGGTGTGCCCTGGTACAAACAAAAGGAGAAGCGTATTGAGAAGAAGTGTAAGACCTGGGCCAGCGATGGCGAAGAGGTCACTAAAGGTGCACCGGCCAAGGTATTGTGGTACTTGCTCATCATTCCCCATTTGGAGCGGTTGTTTGCAAATCCTAGAAAGGCAAAATTGTTACATTGGTATTATGAGTCTCGAAAGGAAGATAGCAAGCTGAGACATTTTGCTGATTCGGCTGAATGGAGAAACATCGATTGGAAACATGAGGAGTTCAATGCCGAAATGAGGAACATAAGATTTGGCTTGAGTACGGATGGAATGAATCCGTTAAGTAACATGAGCAGTCGTCACAACACTTGGCTAGTTCTGTTGTGTATCTACAATCTTCCTCCTTAGCTGTGCATGAAGCGGAAGTATATCATGATGTCGTTGCTAATCTCAGGACCCAAACAGCCAGGAAATGATATTGATGTGTACATTGCTCCGCTGATTGAGGATTTGGTAAAACTGTGGAACAAGGGGGTCGTGGTGTGGGATGCGTACAAAAGAGAGCACTTCACCCTACGGGCTATGGTATTTTTCACCATAAATGATTTTTCGGCCCTTGGTAATTTGGCAGGCTACAGTACGAAAGGAGGCAAAACGTTTCCTATTTGTGAAGAGGACACTGACAGTTGTTGGCTGCCAAATTCGAAGAAAACTATGTACATGGGTCACCGTAGGTTTCTACCTCGTAGTCGTCGATACCGTAAGATGGGTGACAAATTTGATGGAAAGAGGGAAGTTCGTTCGGCCCCACAGCCTATGATTGGAAGGCAAGTATATTCATGTGTGGAGGATATTCATGTGTGGAGGATATCGACGTCCAATATGGGAAGAGCCGTAAATCTGTTCGTCCCAAAGGCATGTGGAAGAAGAGGTCGATATTTTGGGAACTATCAAACTGGAAGGAGTTAGATGTATAACACTGTATTGATGTGATACACGTTGAGAAGAATGTCTGCGACAATTTGGTTGGCATCCTACTGAACATACCTGGGAAGACCAAGGATGATGTGAATGCTCACCGCGACATGGTTTACATGGGAATCAGGCCTGAGCTTGTCGTGATAGAGGAGGATGGGAAAGGTCTGTATATCCCCACTGCATGCTACACCCTCTCTAAGAAGGAAAAAGAAGACCCCTGCAAGTGTCTCTAAGGTATTAAAGTTCTGTCGGTCTACTCCGCAAATGTTAATAAGCTCGTGTCTATAGATGATTTGAAGTTGGTTGGGATGAAGTCCCACGACTGCCATGTCTTGATGACTCAAATGCTTCCTATTGTAATTAGAAATATTCTGTCAGAGAATGTTAGATTCGCAATCATGAAGCTATGTTATTTCTTCAATGCGATCTTTTGCAATGTTATCGACCCTGATGTGCTGGACAACTTACAGAGTGAGGTGTTGTAGACTCTATGTCATCTTGAGATGCATTTTCCCCTATCCTTCGACGTGATGGTCCACCTTGTAGTACACCTTATTAGAGAGATTAAGATATGTGGACCTACATTCCTACGTTACATGTATCCTTTTGATAGGTATATGGGTATATTAAAGTCATACGTGAGGAATCGATCGAAGCCTTAGGGTAGTATTGTTGAAGGTTATGGCACTGAAGAGGTTATTGAGTTCTGCGTGGACTATCTCAGAAAAAGACAAGCAATCGGTGTTCCTATATCTAGACATGAGGGCAGATTTGCTAGCAAAGGAATTGTTGGGTTGAAACTAACAAGACCACGGTTTGATATGTATTGCAAAGCGCATTTGACAGTGTTGCAGCACAGCGTAGAAGTTGCAGGGTACGTCGAGCAGCACAAGTTGGTATTACGGGAAGAGAATCCACTTATAGATGAGATTTCCATAACGTGGGCACACAACGATAGATTTCTCCCATGGTTCAAAGAACAGGCGGAGGTCTCCGTTAGTGAGAATGTGAAATGGTTGGCTGACAGACCTAGATTTAATGTATAGACATGGCAGGGGCACGATATCAATGGGTACACAATTTACACTGAAAGTTAAGATGCTAAGAGTACAGTTCAAAAGAGTGGTGTAAGTATAGATGCTTTCTCCGATGATCATCACTTGAAAGGAGGATCTTCATCGGCAATGAAGTCATACTACGGGATGATCGAAGATATTTGGGATCTCGATTACGAAATATATCAAGTTCCACTGTTCTGATGTAAGTGGGTAAGACTCCCACATGGAGTGAAGGTCCACAAGATAGGTTTTACTCTGGTGGATCTAAATAGACTCGCCTACAAAGATGACCCATTTATCCTTGCGAAGCAAGCAAATCAAGTCTTCTACGTGTGTGATCCTGCCAATCCAAGGTTGCATGTCGTCCTTCATGGCAAGCAGCAGATCGTTGGTGTCAAAAATGTCATAGATGAAGAAGAATACAACCAACTCGATGAAATACCTCCGTTTGCGGATGGGGCCTGTCTTAGCGGGGTCAATGACGACACACATAGAACCAATTACGTGCGACGGTGCGAGTAGATCATCAAGAAGGGCAGTATTGTAAATAAATGGATAATTGCAGATAAATAGACTATTGCACTGTTTGTAAAAATATTTTTCAATGTATGTAGTGTATAAATCCAAGTTGAATAATTACTTTTGTATATATGCTGTGAAAGAAAATTTGTGCCATATATTGTGAAAGAAAATTCCTTTGCATGAAATTATAGTTGGGAAAGCTCGTAAATAGTTGAAAGTCCATTTCTAGAAATGTTCGAACAACTTAGGAGTAATTTGAAAAAGGTTTGACTTTTCTACGCTTTACACAAAAATGATGCCTATAAATTGAATTTGGACATATTTCTTGAATGAGGACTCTTTTTGGAAAAATTATTCTTTGAAAAGCTTTGCAGTATTCTAAAGTATGTTTCTACAAAATTTCTAATAATTTCAACAATGTATGAAAAAGTTATGGCCTTTTCTCTCTTTGATGAAATGTTAAAAAATCAGAATGTGCAGAAATATGATTAAAATGGAGAACATAGAAAGCTTTTCGGAATTGGTTTTATTTGTGCACTGATACAGATAGTGACTCATCAGAATCGGTTTTTGTAGTAAACCGATATGGATAGAAGTATTATCAGAATCGGTTTTCTCTGAAAACCGATACAGATAGTGAACTTATCAGAATCGATTTGCTTTATGAACCGATACTGATAATGTACATCAGAATTAATTTTTAGTCTTGAACCGATACAAAATGCCTGGCACGAACGAACCTCGATCGCTCGACTCCTCCCGCGCAATTTCACTAGTAGCCCTTTCAAACGTTAATTATTTGTGTCGGTTTTTCAACTAAAGCTGAAAGAGACATTGTGAGTGAGTAGCTTAAAGTTGGCATTAAACAAATTAAAACTGGACGTTCAACAGAACAATACTTGGTGTTTATCAAAACGCTACAAACAAATGTAGTTCATGCAATTTTGTCATAAACTGTCGGGACCCGGATATACAAATCCGAAACCCTTTGTGTATTCTGCACTAGTCCAGGATCACGCTAGTGCACACAGTGACAATACATATGAAATATCATTCCATACAATGAATTAGTTAAGAAGAAGCAAATTATTATTGAATAAAGCAAACGACCTTATGGTCAAGGTTTGTACATCCATGCCTTATGGCTTAAGAAACAAATAAAAACATTGCAGTGGAAATAAGGTAACTTGGGCCATTCGACATGCCATAGACAATTGTCTGGGGAAATGCCTTCTTAGTTCACGTAGTCTTCATAGTACTCCTCTTATTGATACTCATTATTCCTTAGTCCTTCCTCAGCAACTGATTAACAAAGGCATAAAGCCGTGAGTACAAAGAGTACTCAGCAAGCCATGTAGGGAAACGATGCAATATTCATGCAAGGCTTGACAAATGACAGTTATATGGTTCATTTGCAGAAAGCAACAACTTGAATTTGAAATACAGTGAATAGATTGAAAGCATATTGATGAAAATGATAATAAATAACTGGTAAATCAATGGTAGATAACATGAATAGAATGGTGAGGCATCACCCTACACCATCCAAAACAAGTATCAAACCACTAAATTCAACAGTATAACTTTAGACAACAAAACAACAGTGAACTCCCCATTCACATCCCAATAATTCCACATTTTATGAAACACTCTATACCCTGTGTGAAATTCCCAGGCTTGTCCATGACCGCGGACACGGCTATTCAAATAGTTTTACACTCTACAGAGGTTGTACAGCTTTACCCACAAGACATGATCATCCCTTGTTGCCAAGTGCTACGAACACAATTCCTTTGGAGTGTCGATAGAGAGATCACGACAAAGACTTTACAATGCATGTCTAAACTCGGTGCTGCCCTCTAAAATTTTGCCCCTCGGGGCCCCCTCTTGAGCCAAGCAAATCTACCTGTCCATCCAGGAATCCACACCAACAATTGGCAGTGCTCAAGATCAAACATTGCAAATTAATCAACTAGATCTGTCCCATACAACACTTGTGGTTGCACGGTTAGACCCAGTTCAATGGTGTATAAGATTAAGTCCTTAAATTGTCTCAGGCAAGACAGCCACATCCCAATGTGCTAGAAAGCACCCCCTTTACTGCACGATCACTTGCCCAAGATAAAACATTTTGCTCAACCAAGACCAATGGCAAACCCCGGCATGGTACAAGTTTTACAACAATGGCTAACGACCATGATTCAATATCTCATTAAGTCAAGATTAATATTAATTCACATGTGATATGAATCCCAACGTACGACAAAGCAGGTCTAAGCATAGCTACGATAACCCATTATTGGTATTATGATTATGTCCAACTAGTACCAACCCATCTAGTGGCTAACAATGGATACATGACATTCCAAAGACGAAGGTGTCATAATGTCAACCAGGTGAATAACTATTCCCATAAACTAGCATTGATACACAAATAGCATGCAATTGTATAAAATAAAGTACTTTTGCAAACATGGGTTCAATATGATTAATGGTTATGACTTGCCTTGCTGATCTAGCACTGAGTCTTGGTCTTCGAAGTCTTCATTCGCTCCTTCGGGATTCACGTCTACCGGAAAAGAAAGTAACAAAACCAAATGAATACAAAACAAATACTCAAACAAGCTCAAAATTAAAAATAAATGGCTCTGGAAGGTAGAGCTCGATTTTAGAAAAATTTAGAAACTTGAATCGCTTCAATCGGAGTTCGCATGAGCGAGAACGAGCCTTCAGAAGATTAAATTCAGAGAAATTGGCTGTAAAAGAGAAAATACGAATTTCCTGATTTATTTTTCTATGGAAAAATCGCTTTATTGCGCATGCTGACATCATCAAGCAATTTCCCGAAATAAAAATAAATCTGAAAATCCGTTATTTGACTGATAGGTGGGACCCACGGTCTGTAGACTGAGTCCACGAGATGGCGCTGGTCCATGGTGGACTAGGTCTGCGACCTTGTGACTAGGGTGATCTTGACAAGACCGCATCGACATTTGCCACGACGTGGCACACACGTGAGCGCTGATGTGAACGCTGACATGGCAGGGCACGCGTCGCACATCGGCGGCTCGGTTTGGATCGGATGGGCGAGAAGTGAAGACGCGGGCGGGGAGATGTGGCACAATCTGGCGCGTCGGCGAACGATCGAACGGCCACGGTTGAGTGGAGTGTGACGACATCGAGGGGCGGCACAACTCACTGGAGTCAAAGAAAATGACACCAAACGCAGCGAAGGAGTGGCGAATCGGGCACGGTTCAGCTTGGATCTGGGAGAGCACAACGCGAGCAACACGAGGGAGAAAGCGGCTGTAGTGAAGATACACCGGAGAGGCCAGGAGATGGCGAAGAAGGTGCTCGAGCGGCGGAAGAACTCTGGCGAGCTCGCGTGGCACAACGGAGAGGTCTCGGGCGGCAACGCGGACGACGTGGCATCATCCAGGCCGAACACGTGGCGCTGATTGAACGGCGGAGGCACAGTTGGGCTGGCGGCTGAGGACACTCGGAGGAGCAGGCTAGGGAGATGGGCCGCGAGGCAGGCCAGACTAGGCCAAAGCCGAGAATAGGAACAAGCCGGCGGGAGTTTTGGCCCGAGAGAGTTTTGAGAAATTAAAAACATTTTCCAAATTAGAAAAACTCCAGAAATTCAAATAAAAGCAAATAATTTCAAATAAATAGCAAATAAATTCAGAAAAATCTCCAAAAATGCAAAAAATTCCTTGAAACACAAGGAACCTAACAAAAAAAATTGGAAATATTTAGTTTGATGCATAGATTAATCAAATTAAATCTTTTCCTTATTAGAAAATTCAATTTAAGCTTTGATTAATTCAAGAAAAGGCAACTAGTTTTTTTAACTGTAAACCAAAACTCAAATTTTAGGATGTTACATGAACTCTAAGTACTCATTTCTAATCATACATTCATCGCTACAAAAGGATTCGAAGTCCTCCCAACCACAAGCCATTCTCCAGCAGCACCTTGGGCCCTGCTCCGGCAGCATAGGCTCCTTCCCCGCACGCTGACCATTTTCCTCCATGCTAGGTGCTGATACGATCAGTGTCGGTTTCCTTGCAAAAACTAAGATTGAATTTGTAGGGTCAGATACTATCAGTGTCGGTTTCTGTGGGACTGATTGAGATTACATACTATCAGTGTCGATTTTTTATGTAAACCGATTCAGATGACTTATCATCACAATCGATTTTTTTGCAGAATCGATTCAGATAGCCTTACATGAATATTTGTTTTACTATGGACTATGCAAGATTTAGTTCGGCGTAGAAAGTAGTTCATCACGAACCCAGTCCGAGGTGAAACTATTAGGGGTCGGACCAACCGGCCATTAGAATTGGTTTTATATGAGAACTGATTCAGATAACATGTAATCAGAATTAGTTTGCTATGGGAACCGATTCAGATGATGTATCACCCCCCACGCGGTAGTGGCCTAACAGCAGAGGGCGATTATGGCGAGGAATCATGATATATCCTTTGACATATGGAGCCCACTTTTGTATGTTCCATACATTAAACTTCGGTGGCACTCAACACACGAGACCAAGTGACCAACCCGTCACCACAGGCCCCGACCTAAGCGTCTCTACATATGGCCATTTCCTCCCACGACCATGACAATACAACCAATATTGCATTCCCCAATCCCCATTTCCCCTTTGCACAAACCCTAATCCCCAGTCGCCCCCCCGGCTCCTCCACTCCTGCTACACCTCCAGCCGTTGCAATCCCCTAGCTCCTGCTTCACCTGACCACCATCGCAATCCTCCAGCTCCTGTTGTGACCGTCGTACCCCTTGCAATCCCCAGGCGTGGTCGTCATCATCTCAAATCCGACCATTTGGGAGAGGGGAAGGGTAGTGCAGAACACACCTCGACATCTCAGATCCGATATGATGCCATATATTTATATCCAGTCTGATGCCTTGCAACTTGTTCTTCAGTTCTAGATGTGTGTATTTGATTGTGAGATTAGGGTTGTCAGTATGATGTTAGACATACTAAACCTAAACATGGATGATAGAAAGAGGTAAGAGATGGTTTGATCCTTGTAGTAGGCTAGCATGGAGTATTGGAGATATTTTGTAGTAGGGCAATTAAGGTTGTAATCCACAATTGTAATCATACTTCATGCATGAGCTACCTAATGTTTTAACTGATGTTGCAGCTATGCTCCAGAGGTGGGACAGACCCAGGAAGCAATTTGTAAAACAAATGGGCACTTCAGACATCAAGATATTTTAACCACAACAATTAATACTACACTAAAAACACAAAGTAATTTTGCAATTCATAGCTAATTGTTAGTTAATCTTTCCATTAGGGGATATTGCTTCCAACCTCTTTGCAATTCAAACTATTCTTGAGAATGAAGAAGAAATGATGGAAGATGAATCCATTGTCACTAAGTTTGTTCGTCCATAAGGGTACTATTTTTAGTTACTGTAAATGATATACTATAAGTAGCACAATGATCTAGATATTTAGTTGGCTTTGAATGTTAGTCACTTTTGGATATAGGGATAAGCTGCTATCATATTGGTGATCCTGCTATTATAGGGATAAGCTAATTATTTACTAAAATATTGCACTTCCTAAGCCTCTTTGTAATTCAAATTGTTCTTTGCAGCTATCGGTGCATGCTACTTCATGATACCAATATGCCACCAGGATGACTTCATTAGTTGTTTCGGTTGGAGTATTAGCATGAAGAGAATATTCTCACTTTAGATTTGTAACTTAAGAAAATTGATGCATAGTAAAATGAAACCATATATGTATGATATGCATCCCATGCCATGCCACTGCCACCCTTGTGTTTGGAGAATTGGAATATGCCATGTTAGTATGAGAACTGGAATGCTAGTATGAGAATGAGATATTATCCTCTCTATCTTGTGTGTGGAATGCTAGTATTGGGTTCGAGTGTGGGTACAGATCTGTGTCTGAGAAGTCTAGTGGGTTTAGGTGGGCAACACAGTTTCGGGTTAGGGTGGGCGCCAGTCTACCCAGAGATACCCACCCGATTATCATCCCTAGCTGTAGTATCATCATATTGGGATGGAAGGTGCATAATGTCTTCTCTATTATCTCACCATTTGTAACTTTCTATTTACAAAAATGCTATTTGGAGATAAGCTTGCACATGGTGAAGTTGTATGCTGCAATGGTTTTATAGTCCTAGAAGCATAGGAGGGTCCATTCATGCTATGCATCTAGCAATATAATGGATCTTTGCTGGTCATAGAATTCCTTCAAGGAATTCCATAGTGCCAATGTGTGCTCCTCTATTAAATACTCAGCCTTCAAGTCTACATAGAGATGATGCCTTAAGAAGTGCAAAACTGGGCACTTGGCGGCTTCAGGAAGAGCAAGGTTATCATCTTAAGGCTAAGTGATAGTAGCTCCAAGAGATTGAAATGTCAAGTTGATCTTAGCATCCATTGTCCAGATGAGGTAATTGCTGCCATTCAGGGTGAGCTCAGTAAATTTCATTTTTGTGATGTTCGACATATCTTATACGCAAGCAAGATTGAATTTTACTACTAGTAAAATATTATGTTGCATTCTTATCATTGAATCGGTAAGGTTTGGTCTATATCTATTTAGTAGATAATTATCCAAAATGTCCCATAATTTTCTTAGCATTTTTTCATATTTTTTTGCTAATTACCAAGCAATTTTATAATTACCAAATAATAGAAATAAATTAAATATGAATAAAAATATAATTATGCTAGGGAAAATAAATATAGAGATATGGAGCTTCAATATATACTAAGCCTAAGGTTCAACAAATTTTTGGAAACTTGAATACCTAAAAATTCAATTTCTAGGATGTAATATAAATTTTCAGAATTTATTAACTATATTTTCTGGATTACTGGAAGTTTCAGGGTATAGAATGTAAATTTTATTTATCCTATAAATTTTTGTAATTATGTGAAACTTCAGTGTCTTTTCACAAAATTACCATAGTCACAAAACTATCCTATAATTTAACCGAACTCTAGGAGTTAAAACACAAATATGCCATCCCACGTCATTTTTATGGGTCGGATCTAGTCTGGTTTGCTCCACATGGCTAAAAGAGGTTGGCCTAGGCACTAGGGTTTCCATACCCTAGCACCTGATTGCAGTAGTGACACAAGCAGCGGTGGCTAGTGCGCATGTGGTGGCACGCATGGCAGAGTTGGAGGCTTGATGGTTGCGCTTCAGGCGAAGCATCAGGTGCAATGCCATGGGCACACAGCCGGTGGGCATGGGCATGGCATTTGTAGGTGCCCAGCTATGGGCGCGAACTGCAAGCTTGTTGGGAGAGGTGGCTCATGGTGGGACTGGGACAGCGTTTGATGGTGCGTGCACCACACACGCTTGGTGGGAGTATCGACAATGGTGTGGGGTTGGTTGTCGAGAGCGACGATGGTAAGCGTGGGTGGGCACTAGTGTGCACCAGGGTGGCGTTGGTAGCACGATGGGAGTAGCATACGACAGGAGTGGCATCCCACGGGTAGCAATGAAGGGTGTTTGTCGGGGTAGCGCTAGTGGCTTAGCAGGAGCAGCGCGTAGTGGGAGCGACAGGCTTCCCACGGGCAACAGGGTGGGGCATGCACGGGGGTGGCATTGACAACTCAATGGGAGTAGCGCACGGCCGGAGCGACGAGCGCCCCGCAAGCAATGGCGTGGGGCGTTCATCGGGGTGGCACCGACGGCTTGGTGGGAGTAGCACGCGGCAAGAGCAACGAGCGTCCCGCAGGCAACGACATGGGGTGTGTGCTGGCGTGGTTAGCATGCGAATCGTGCACGGCTTGTGCATGGTGAGGTGCACGGCTACGGCCCGATGGTGCGCTTTAGGCACGGTGGTGATCGGGGTCCGACAACTTCGGAAGCCACTTATTCCTCTTTTTTAAAAAAGATTGGTTTGATGAGTAGTAACAACATCACTAATTTTTTGATTGGATTTGTCGGCGTGGTTGTGCCGATAGTATTGGTTCGAGTGTATAACCGAGTTTCGGTAGGGGGGTCTTCGCAGCTGCGTCACTCTCGACTCTCTTCTCTACTCTCTTCGGATGATGAGCAGGATAGGAAGTTTAAGAACACACCGGGAATACACAGGGATTTACCCAAGTTCGGGCCCCTAATGCGGGTAATAGCCCTACGTTCTGCTCAAGCTCGTGTTGCTCTAGTATACTTCTTGTTCTTAGTTCACCCGATCTTTCGATCGTTCGAGCTAGGGATTTCCTCTCTGTTGTCAACTGATCGACCCACCGACCTCCCCTTTCCTCATGCACACTAGCTCCCTTATATACTCCCGGGACTAGCTAGGGCAAGCAGGGGAGTGGTTTTACATTAATTACATTGGCTGTGTCTAGTCCTCGCTGCCACAGTCCCTGAGCCTCTTTATCTCGCCTGTTGCTTGACGCCGCCTTTGTCTTGGACCACCCGAGGGAGGGTTCGAACGTTTGTGTGACGAACGCCGGTACACGCGTCCCTCGTCTTGCCTGGGCGGTGTAGATGGAACGGAGTTGGTGGTGGCTCGGTCGAAGGGCGTGTCATCATAGCGTCGAGGAGCCATGCCTATTTAATGGCCTCGGTAGCGCCTCAGATGCGGCTCCTCGCGCATTTAATGGCTCCCATGCGCATTTAATGGCTATGATATGTTGTGATCCTAATGAATGCTTCGGGCGGAAGCCTCCCAATCCTATCCACGCGGGTGGCTGACGATGGGCTTGCTCGCTCGTCGGCGCCACGTGGTTCAATTGCTCAACCGCTCGTCGGGCGACCACCCATGCGATCGCTTCGTCGGGCGGCCATGTGTCCTAGTCCTCAGCGGTTGTGATTTGGTCGCCTGGGGCTGGGACCTGGTCGCCCAATTGCCCGTCGGGCGACCACGTGTCCTGGTCGCCCGCCAAGCCTCTCTTTCAGCGGGTTGAGTCCTTTGCACAGGACTTTCTTCTTTTTGTATCTTGCGCACGCGGTCCTACCTGACAGCGGTAGAGAGTACTCCGGTGTAGAATACACCGACAAGATTAAACAACTAATCTAGGGAATTATGTAAATTAACCTATAGGGTTAAAAAACTATTCTGAGTTGATTAAGTTACATGCTTTGAATTTATGTATCGCTTGTAGTTTTTCTTATTGTTTGTTCAAGAAATAGTTTTTCTTATTGTTTGTTCAAGAAATCAGTAGTTTTGTGAAATTTACTCCTTTGTTAATATTACGAGAATTTTTAAAGTTGATTCAATACCTCAATTTGTAAGGGCCATCGTGTTAGCACTAGATACATAGTTACATGCAACTCCGAGTGACATGATACAAGGTCACTTCCTATTCATCTGAAAGAAAAATACCAAGTTCTGTTGAGTTTTCATTGTGCCAAAAGAGTCGCTTCCAAATCTAAATTATCATCTTGTACACATAGAATAACTTCAACAATCTCTTTACTACTTAAAAAGAAACCGGTGGTGGTTCATTTGTCCCCCACTCCCTTTGCACATCTAAAAAAATTTCTAATAAAAATAGGAAAAAAATCAATGTACAAAAATAAAACAAATTCCATCGCTTGGAGCCGAGAGCACGGAGGGGCGACCGGTCGAGCGAAGAGGCAGAGCCGAGGACGTGGGCTATGCATGCTAATCCCAACGATATCTATCTGACATGCTAAGGTAATATAATATTTTTTACTGTAGCATAGGATATACATTCAACTAGTTTATAAAAAATCCAATAACAAACAAAAGCGCCAAAGGGAGTGCAAATGGACACACACCTTCCCCATGTATCCTTTTCTCGAGTTGATCATTTTTCTAATCTTCTTTTACCTTGTTTTTTGCAAATTTGATTTCTATCTGAATAAAATTGTAAATACAGTCATTTCTTTCGAAAGGAGACTAGATTTACGATTCAATTCAGGAGAAAACCAAATTAAAAGAAAAAAGAAAAAGCATAAGCCAGAAAAGCGAGCAGTTGCCTTTTCCTCCCTCGAAACGCCAAAAATTTCCCAACTTCTCCCTTCCGACCCAAACGTGAGAGAGCGAGCAGAAATTAAACCAAAAGTCAAGGAGGCAGCGTCCACGCACGCACCCTGACGCCAATGGACGCCGCCCGCGGCAGCAACGGCCATTCTCCAAAGAAAGACTTGGGCCTGCCTCCGTAAAGATAGGCTCCTTCCCGACGCCGACCATTTTCCTCCATGCTAGGTGCCGATCTGATCGAGTGTCGGTTTCCTTGCAAAAACTAAGATTGAATTTGTAGGGTCGATACTATCGATGTCGGTCAGGGGGTGATTGAGATTACATACTATCGATGTTTATTTTTATGTAAACCGATTCAGATGACTTATCATCACAATCGATTTTTTGCGAAATCGATTCGAATAGCCTTACATGAATATTTGTTTTACTATGGACTATGCAAGATTTAGTTGGCGTGAGAAAGTAGTTCATCACGAACCCAGTCCGAGGTGAAACTATTAGGGGTCGGACCAACCGGCCATTAGAATTGGTTTTATATGAGAACTGATTCAGATAACATGTAATCAGAATTAGTTTGCTATGGGAACCGATTCAGATGATGTATCACCCCCCACGCGGTAGTGGCCTAACGGCAGAGGGCAGTTATGGCAGGGAATCTGTGATATATCCTTTGACATATGGAGCCCACTTTTTTATGTTCCATACATTAAACTCGGTGGCACTCAACACACGAGACCAAGTGACCAACCCGTCACCCTGAGGCCCCCTGACCTAGCGTCTCTACATATGGCCATTTCCTCCCACGCAGCCATGACAATACAACCAATATTGCATTCCCCAATCCCCATTTCCCCTTTGCACAAACCCTAATCCCCAGTCGCCCCCCGGCTCCTCCACTCCTGCTACACCTCCAGCCGTTGCAATCCCCTAGCTCCTGCTTCACCTACCAGCCATCGCAATCCTCCAGCTCTGTAGACCGCCCTTGCAATCCCAAGCGTGGTCGTCATCATCTCAAATCCGACCATTTGGGAGAGGGAAGGTAGTCGAACACACCTCGACATCTCGGATCCGATATGATGCCATATATTTATATCCAAATCGATGCCTTGCAACTTGTTCTTCGCCTAGATGTGTGTATTTGATTGTGAGATTAGGGTTGTCGATGATGTTAGACATACTAAACCTAAACATGGATGATAGAAAGAGGTAAGAGATGGTTTGATCCTTGTAGTAGGCTAGCATGGAGTATTGGAGATATTTTGTAGTAGGGCAATTAAGGTTGTAATCCACAATTGTAATCATACTTCATGCATGAGCTACCTAATGTTTTAACTGATGTTGCAGCTATGCTCCAGAGGTGGGACAGACCCAGGAAGCAATTTGTAAAACAAATGGGCACTTCAGACATCAAGATATTTTAACCACAACAATTAATACTACACTAAAAACACAAAGTAATTTTGCAATTCATAGCTAATTGTTAGTTAATCTTTCCATTAGGGGATATTGCTTCCAACCTCTTTGCAATTCAAACTATTCTTGAGAATGAAGAAGAAATGATGGAAGATGAATCCATTGTCACTAAGTTTGTTCGTCCATAAGGGTACTATTTTTAGTTCTGTAAATGATATACTATAAGTAGCACAATGATCTAGATATTTAGTTGGCTTTGAATGTTAGTCACTTTTGGATATAGGGATAAGCTGCTATCATATTGGTGATCCTGCTATTATAGGGATAAGCTAATTATTTACTAAAATATTGCACTTCCTAAGCCTCTTTGTAATTCAAATTGTTCTTTGCAGCTATCGGTGCATGCTACTTCATGATACCAATATGCCACCAGGATGACTTCATTAGTTGTTTCCGGTTGGAGTATTAGCATGAAGAGAATATTCTCACTTTAGATTTGTAACTTAAGAAAATTGATGCATAGTAAAATGAAACCATATATGTATGATATGCATCCCATGCCATGCCACTGCCACCCTTGTGTTTGGAGAATTGGAATATGCCATGTTAGTATGAGAACTGGAATGCTAGTGTGAGAATGAGATATTATCCTCTCTGTCTTGTGTGTGGAATGCTAGTATCGGGTTCGAGTGTGGGTACAGATCTGTGTCTAAGAAGTCTAGTGGGTTTAGGTGGGCAACACAGTTTCGGGTTAGGGTGGGCGCCAGTCTACCCAGAGATACCCACCGATTATCATCCCTAGTCTGTAGTATCATCATATTGGGATGGAAGGTGCATAATGTCTTCTCTATTATCTCACCATTTGTAACTTTCTATTTACAAAAATGCTATTTGGAGATAAGCTTGCACATGGTGAAGTTGTATGCTGCAATGGTTTTATAGTCCTAGAAGCATAGGAGGGTCCATTCATGCTATGCATCTAGCAATATAATGGATCTTTGCTGGTCATAGAATTCCTTCAAGGAATTCCATAGTGCC
Organism: Guadua angustifolia; assembly: GCA_036346375.1. Taxonomy (NCBI): domain Eukaryota; kingdom Viridiplantae; phylum Streptophyta; class Magnoliopsida; order Poales; family Poaceae; genus Guadua; species Guadua angustifolia. The sequence goes on along the minus strand of CM070519.1, from coordinate 6,484,889 downwards.
AATGTGTGCTCCTCTATTAAATACTCAGCCTTCAAGTCTACATAGAGATGATGCCTTAAGAAGTGCAAAACTGGGCACTTGGCGGCTTCAGGAAGAGCAAGGTTATCATCTTAAGGCTAAGTGATAGTAGCTCCAAGAGATTGAAATGTCAAGTTGATCTTAGCATCCATTGTCCGATGAGGTAATTGTTTGCCATTCAAAGAGCTCAAGAATTTCATTTTTGTGATGTTCGATATATCTTATAATGTTAGCAAGATTGAATTTTACTACTAGTAAAATATTATGTTGCATTCTTATCATTGAATCGGTAAGGTTTGGTCTATATCTATTTAGTAGATAATTATCCAAAATGTCCCATAATTTTCTTAGCATTTTTCATATTTTTTGCTAATTACCAAGCAATTTTATAATTACCAAATAATAGAAATAAATTAAATATGAATAAAAATATAATTATGCTAGGGAAAATAAATATAGAGATATGGAGCTCCAATATATACTAAGCCTAAGGTTCAACAAATTTTGGAAACTTGAATACCTAAAAATTCAATTTCTAGGATGTAATATAAATTTTCAGAATTTATTAACTATATTTTCTGGATTACTGGAAGTTTCAGGGTATAGAATGTAAATTTTATTTATCCTATAAATTTTTGTAATTATGTGAAACTTCAGTGTCTTTTCACAAAATTACCATAGTCACAAAACTATCCTATAATTTAACCGAACTCTAGGAGTTAAAACACAAATATGCCATCCCACGTCATTTTTATGGGTCGGATCTAGTCTGGTTTGCTCCACATGGCTAAAAGAGGTTGGCCTAGGCACTAGGGTTTCCATACCCTAGCACCTGATTGCAGTAGTGACACAAGCAGCGGTGGCTAGTGCGCATGTGGTGGCACGCATGGCAGAGTTGGAGGGCTTGATGGTTGCGCTTCAGGCGAAGCATCAGGTGCAATGCCATGGGCACACAGCCGGTGGGCATGGGCATGGCATTTGTAGGTGCCCAGCTATGGGCGCGAACTGCAAGCTTGTTGGGAGAGGTGGCTCATGGTGGGACTGGGACAGCGTTTGATGGTGCGTGCACCACACACGCTTGGTGGGAGTATCGACAATGGTGTGGGGTTGGTTGTCGAGAGCGACGATGGTAAGCGTGGGTGGGCACTAGTGTGCACCAGGGTGGCGTTGGTAGCACGATGGGAGTAGCATACGACAGGAGTGGCATCCCACGGGTAGCAATGAAGGGTGTTTGTCGGGGTAGCGCTAGTGGCTTAGCAGGAGCAGCGCGTAGTGGGAGCGACAGGCTTCCCACGCAACAGGGTGGGGCATGCACGGGGTGGCATTGACAACTCAATGGGAGTAGCGCACGGCCGGAGCGACGAGCGCCCCGCAAGCAATGGCGTGGGGCGTTCATCGGGGTGGCACCGACGGCTTGGTGGGAGTAGCACGCGGCAAGAGCAACGAGCGTCCCGCAGGCAACGACATGGGGTGTGTGCTGGCGTGGTTAGCATGCGAATCGTGCACGGCTTGTGCATGGTGAGGTGCACGGCTACGGCCCGATGGTGCGCTTTAGGCACGGTGGTGATCGGGGTCCGACAACTTCGGAAGCCACTTATTCCTCTTTTTTAAAAAAGATTGGTTTGATGAGTAGTAACAACATCACTAATTTTTTGATTGGATTTGTCGGCGTGGTTGTGCAGATAGTATTGGTTCGAGTGTATAACCGAGTTTGGTAGAGGGTCTTCGCAATTGCCACTCTCGACTCTCTTCTCTACTCTCTTCTGATGATGAGCGAGGATAGGAAGTTTAAGAACACACCGAACACACAGGATTTACCCAAGTTCGGCCCCTAATGCGGTAATAGCCCCACGCTCGCTCAAGCTCGTGTTGCTCTAGTATACTTCTTGTTCTTAGTTCACCCGATCTTTCGATCGCTCGAGCTAGGATTTCTCTCTGTTGTCAACTGATCGACCCACCGACCTCCCCTTTCCTCATGCACACTAGCTCCCTTATATACTCCCGGGACTAGCTAGGGCAAGCAGGGGAGTGGTTTTACATTAATTACATTGACTGTGTCTAGTCCTGTCGCTACCGTCCCTCGGAGCCTCTTTATCTACGCCGTTGCTTGACGCCGCCTGTCTTCGGACCACCCGAGGGGAGGGGTTCGGACGCTGTGTGACGAACGCCTGGTACACGCGTCCCCTCGTCTTGCCCTGGGCGGTGTAGATGGAACGGGAGTTGGTGAAGCTGGCTCAGTCGAAGGGACGTGTCATCATAGCGTCAGGGAGCCATGCCTATTTAATGGCCTCCAGGCGCACTGTAACGGCTCCTCGCGCATTTAATGGCTCCCATGCGCATTTAATGGCTATGATATGTTGTGATCCTAATGAATGCTTCGCGAAGCCTCCCAATCCTATCCACGCGGGTGGTCGACGATGGGCTTGCTCGCTCAGCGCCACGCGGGTTCGTTGCTCAACCGCTCGTCGGCAGCCCACCCACGATCGCTTCGTCGCGCCATGTGTCCTAGTCCTCAGCGGTTGTGATTTGGTCGCTTTGGCCGGGACTGTCGCCATTTGTTCGCTTCTGCCACCACGTGTCTCCGATGCGCGCCAAGCCTCTTTTCAATGGGTTGAGTCCTTTGCAGGACTTTCTTCTTTTTGTATCTTTGCATACGCGTCCTACCGACAATGTAGAGAGTACTCCGGTGTAGAATACACCGACAAGATTAAACAACTAATCTAGGGAATTATGTAAATTAACCTATAGGGTTAAAAAACTATTCTGAGTTGATTAAGTTACATGCTTTGAATTTATGTATCGCTTGTAGTTTTTCTTATTGTTTGTTCAAGAAATAGTTTTTCTTATTGTTTGTTCAAGAAATCAGTAGTTTTGTGAAATTTACTCCTTTGTTAATATTACGAGAATTTTTAAAGTTGATTCAATACCTCAATTTGTAAGGGCCATCGTGTTAGCACTAGATACATAGTTACATGCAACTCCGAGTGACATGATACAAGGTCACTTCCTATTCATCTGAAAGAAAAATACCAAGTTCTGTTGAGTTTTCATTGTGCCAAAAGAGTCGCTTCCAAATCTAAATTATCATCTTGTACACATAGAATAACTTCAACAATCTCTTTACTACTTAAAAGAAACCGGTGGTGGTTCATTTGTCCCCACTCCTTTGCACATCTAAAAAATTTCTAATAAAAATAGGAAAAAATCAATGTACAAAAATAAAACAAATTCCATCGCTTGGAGCCGAGAGCACGGAGGGGCGACCGGTCGAGCGAAGAGGCAGAGCCGAGGACGTGGGCTATGCATGCTAATCCCAACGATATCTATCTGACATGCTAAGGTAATATAATATTTTTTACTGTAGCATAGGATATACATTCAACTAGTTTATAAAAATCCAATAACAAACAAAAGCGCCAAAGGAGTGCAAATGGACACACACCTTCCCCATGTATCCTTTTCTCGAGTTGATCATTTTTCTAATCTTCTTTACCTTGTTTTTTGCAAATTTGATTTCTATCTGAATAAAATTGTAAATACAGTCCATTTCTTTCGAAAGGAGACTAGATTTACGATTCAATTCAGGAGAAAACCAAATTAAAAGAAAAAAGAAAAAACATAAGCCAGAAAAGCGAGCAGTTGCCTTTTCCTCCCTCGAAACGCCAAAAATTTCCCAACTTCTCCCTTCCGACCCAAACGTGAGAGAGCGAGCAGAAATTAAACCAAAAGTCAAGGAGGCAGCGTCCACGCACGCACCCTGACGCCAATGGACGCCGCCCGCGGCAGCGAACGGCGGCCGAGCTCCGCCGCGGCGCCGACAACGGCTGACCCGCAGCGCGAGGCAATGGCGCGGATGGAGGAGCTTGCTTATGCTCGCCCACGCGGGCGCCGCCGGTGAGTTCAACACATTCTCGACGCCCCGCTGCCCTCCCTCCAGCGCTATCACCGCAACTCCACGCCTCTGACGGGCGCATGGGGCTCGTCCCCGCTGCGATGCGCGGGGCCCCAGGGTGCCGGCGAAAGGGACGAGGTGGTCCCCGCGCGGTTGAGGCGCGAGGTGAGTGTTCACGACGCCATCGGCAACACGCACGCTTCGCGGTCCCGCCGCGGCGCCGATGCGGGGGCTCCCACCGGAGTCAGCGGCGGCGCGGCGGCCGTGCGGGGAGCGCGAGCGGCTGGCGCGCACGGCGGAGTACGCGGCGAGGGGGAAGAGGTGGAGGCGCCAGTGCGGCTGGGAGACCCGCGGAGCGCGAGCGGCCGCGGCAACGCGCTTCCCGCGAGGGTTGCCCTGGTGAAGCCGGAGGCTGCAACGGCGGCAGATTTACTCAAATTAGGGTAAAATTTGTGCTACTCCCGTACTCTGTTTGATACTCTGTAGGTTCTGAAATGTGCAGATTTTTTTTTTAAAAGAAATGTGCTTTTTTACAAGAAAATAACTGAGGCAAATGCATTCGGTAAGGGGATGTTTTAGTTGTTAAAATTTTGACAAACTGCATTGGAAGTTAAGTGGTTGGTGGTTTACAGATTACTTTGGAGTTACATTGTTGTTCATTGTCCAACATTTGTGGTTATCGATAACGTGACTTGTTTTCATGGTGGTGCTGCATTTTATGCTTGTTGTTGGTATAATTTATCCTTGTGGTGCTCAAGGTTCAAAAAAGCGCTAGGCGGTAGGCGGGCGGAGGCCCACTGCCTAGCGCCTAGCCCGCCTAGGCGGCGCCTAGGCGCGCCTAGGCGGAAATCACAAAATGGCAGGCTGCAATGAAATAAAAAAGTGAAAGACATATATAAAAGATAGAATATAGTCACAAAACATAATCTCACACATAATATGGTCACAAAACATCGTTAGCTAATGTTTCTGAAAAAATGCTAAACTATACATACGCATCACATCAGTAAAACATACAATTTGCACATCACCAATTCACCACACAACAATTCAGCTAGCAAACCAGCACCAGACATCAGTCACAGTATACATACTCTCATACTCGATACTCGCAGCCACAGGCACTCTAAAAGACTAAAATCAATTCATCCAAGTCCAACCAATCATCCCCGAGACCCTAAGACCCTGATATTTTTCCTCTGCGCGCGATGAGTGCGATCTGGATTCTAGAACATGGCGTAAAAAAGCGAAACCTCACCTGGCTGAGAGGCAGAGACATCGGCACAAGCGACTTGGCGAAAGTGCCGGCGAGGGAGGCTCAATGCCCACATGGAAGGAGAAGAGCTCATACCGCGGCGGCGCAACTGGAGGTTCTCGGTCTTGGCGGTGGCGCAGTGGGAGGAGCTCTGCTATGCTACCGGGCGACGCGGGAGGAGCTCGGCGACGGCGGGAGGATCAGGCTGGGGGGATCTTGGTGACGGCAGGAGGATCAGGCTGGGGGGATCTCGACGACCGACGGCGGGGAACACGACCTCCGCGACCGAGGAGATGCAGCGGCGAAGAGAATGGATGCTCGGTAACCTAGCTCCCTCTTTCCCCTGCCCCCACCCCACCCCTGGTTTTCCCGTCCTTATTCAACCCAGCACCGCCTAGCGTCGCCTCTCCTCCGCCTTTTCTCCGCCTAGCTCCGCCGACTCCCGTCTGCGCAGCCGCCTTACTCCGCCTAGGCGCCCCCTCCGCCTAGAGCACGATTTCGTGCCTAGGCGAGGCGGAGGGCAGCCGCCTCGCGCCTAGGCGCCGCCTAGGCGGCGATTTTTTCCGCCTTTTGGAACACTGGTGGTGCTACATGTTGAATGACAAAAAAGAAAATGCATAACAAAATTGCTCTGACTTTCCACTGTCTTGCAGGAGTACTCTGCTTGTGTGTGATTATCTGGTTATTTTATATTTATGATGTTGAAGCTAGCATATTTCTTTCAAGTAATGATGTGTTTTTAAGTTTTCAGTTGCTTATTTTATTTGTCCTGTTTACCTAGTTAGGTCAGAATGGTGTGGACTCAGGTGCAGCACATCGTGCCCAGTCACCAGGAATGTCAACTTTTGCACCACCTGTTGGGGCTAATGTGAGGGCTCTACAAGCTGTGGAAATGCCTAATGGAACACCTAGCGAAAGAAGGTGAGTGGATAAGCTTTTTGAGATAATTTGGTTTTCTAGGCGTTGCAGTGTCTAATTTCCAACACCACTTCTCAAAACCTGAGTGTCACTGTCATTATATTAATGATTTGTGCCTGATGCAATTTCTTTCATAATGCACAACTCAGTACCCTGTACCCCAGTCCACAGTTGGTGCTCTCGATTTTAGTTAGTTATTGAAATAGAAAAGCATATAGTTCATGTGGTTTATGGAGATTTCAAATGATTTATGAAATTTAAGTGAGTGCAAGGTATGACATACAAGTTAGTGGCACTGTGGCAGGCAATTCTAGCACCAACCACCAATGTAGTAAGATTAAGAATTTCTTGTAGATTATCGCAGATGTTGAATGACTTTCTGGGAAATGTAAATGAACTGAATACTTTATTTTGTTACACAGAACTTAAACTAGGAAGTGTTGCTGTCAGATATATATAAGTACTACTTTGACTTTTGATGCATGCTGGAAGGGTTAAACTATTTCTGGTTTTCAGAACATGGCAGTGGCGTGTTGAACCAGCGCACAGGATAAATCAATGGAACTATAATTTATCTCTAGTTTAGTGATTTCATTATTCTGTTCTGCTAATTCAGTTAATCGTTAATTTTCATACATCATACAAGAGAGTAAAGTGTTAGAATCTACAAAACTGTTGTCAGGTGCCACTTTGTTGTCATTTTTTAATTGGATAGCTAAATTCATGTTTAAGTATCGTTCTGTAGTTTCCAGCACAAGCATACTGTGTGCATTGACCCTACATTGCTCCAATCATCACACCCACAACATCTTTTTATTGACACATAATGTTACAACTCATTACTCTAAATTTAGGACTTCATGTTATTAATGTTCTAATATTAAATATGTTTGTGATTTTCTATTGTATATTTTTTAGGGAAAGTAAAAAATCATTTGGTATGGTTAAATTACCACTACTGTTGATGATACGGGGTTGCCCGATCTTCACGTTGTAGGATCTAGATTCTCATGTGCTCTCTTAACGAACGCTAGTTGATCCCCATTGCCAGATGCAATAGACTTGCAACTTTTTGATTCGCTAAGATCATATGCTTGCTGAATTTCATGGGCACCGAGTGAAATATGTCATCCTCCCAATTCCCTGTGGAAAGGTTGAATAATCTTTGGAAGAAGTGGCCTAATTCCCCCTCTCTATGCGCATGCAATGAGGAAGAACAAGTGACAACACTAGTAGATGCAAATAGCTATCTTATTAGTCTAATGTCTCTTTTACAGTAAGAGATACATGGCGTATATATAGCCGAAGGATACAACCATACGATAAGGAAACAAAAGGTACCAAAAAGAAATCTGATCTAACGCTAACAAAATATCCAAATTAAAACCATCTTGAACGTACGGATTCCTGGTCCCACAGAATAAAAGTGGGGTATCGCAATTGTTTCACCTGTGCGAGCAAATATGGTTGTCATATCCTGGTATGGTTGGACCCACAAGGATGTATGCATGATCAAACCAAGAAGCCAAAATCCCAAGCGAGTTCCACGGAGGGTAATTGAATTTTTCTTTTGCTTGTGCATGTTGACATATTCATGGGAACTACATGTTGATTTCAATGATAAATGTACACAAGAAACGTACTCAAGTGTAGCATCTCTAGCTGATGGCCCACATGTCATAGGGAATACTTCTTTGTTTGCATAGAATATTGTATATGTTTAGCTGGCCACAAGTTAAAGCTTTCGGATGGAGAGATCCAGCCATATCTCATGCTGGTTGCATGGGAGGGATAGGGTTCATGTGCAGCTTAACGGGGACTGCAAATTAAACAATTTCTGGCCGTCTACATCGTTGGATCGAAGCAACCGACGGTCTGGTTCACCGAACAGCCTCAGCTACAGTTCATCTATAGTGTCTGTTTTGCTATATTGTATTTCGAACAGTGCTATGGAATATTTGGGCCATCGCGTTTTGATCCAACAACTAATCTACAACTGCTAAACTTGCAGTAGTTACTACTACTGTATTGGATCTCTCTCCGCACGGGAGACAAAGGTGGGACCCACTCCTTGTGCATCTCATGGAAGTTGAAATCCTTGCTATCTTCTTGTGTACATTTGGGCTATCGATCCTTTCGGTGTGCGTGTAGCAAAACAAGCTCTACCCACATGCTTGGAACCTGATTTGACCGCATGGCAGTAGCAACAGCTTGTCCTTTTACTTATTTTTTTGGGCCTTTTAAATGCATCTTTACTTTAGGCTTGTACAGATCAAATATGGACCTGTATATAATTAAATAAAATAGTAGTAGCTCTGTATCTCCAAGTGTAATAAAGAAAGAACAAATTAAATAACAATTCACCCCATAATATTTAATGCAGCTCAATAATTCTTTCCAATCAAATAATGTATTTAAATGAAAAATTCTAAGCTTGTCCGTGTCCGCATCAGTTGATGTTCATAATATCTGTTAGAGTATATTATCTTTCTATTCATGGCGCAATGAGACTGCCATATCTGGCGCCTCAATCAGCCATTATTCTGTATATAATCAGTACCATATTTAGGAGATCTTCCCTTGTATAGCAGGAGCTTTCCTAACATAGCTAATTACCATAGGTTTAGCCTCTTTCCTTGTACGGCTGATGCTGATATATACTGTACCAATCTTAGCAATGAGAATCAATCTATTCTCCCGAAATCCACTTCTTTCATGGTATCAGACGTCTAGGTTCTGCCCGCCCCTCCCCTAGCGCCAGCATGTCCACCTCCTCCTCCAACCACACCATGAACACCCCTGTTCTGACTGGTGATGCCGGTGTCCAGCACGGCGTGGCACCTCCTGGCGGTTCCTCTCACCCCGCTTCCGCCCTCTCCACCGTCAATGTCAAGACGCATATTCCCTTTACCCTCCAGCTTAACCCTCCCAACTATTCCCGCTGGCGAGAACTCTTCGAGATTCTCGTCGGAAAATTTGGTGCTACTGCCCATCTTCTCGCCGACGCACCAGCTGGTCCCGATCCCTCCTGGGAGATGACGAACTTCGCCGTCAAATCCCTCCTCTACGCCTCCGTGTCCGAGGAGATTCTCGGCACTGTTCTACAGCGTGGTGGCTCTGCTCGCGTCATCTGGGAGAACTTGGAGGCACTCTTCCACGACAACCGCACCTCGCGGGCTCTGGCTCTGGAAGCCGAGTTCCGCAACCTGGCGCAAGGAGACCTCTCCATCTTGGCTTACTCGGCGCTACCAAGACCCTCGTGACTCTCTCACGACATTGGTCACCCGTCGTGACAGGCTCTCGTCCTCACTCTTCTCCGAGGGCTCGTGAGACCACTCACAGTCATCACCTCCTTCATCAAGCTGCAGGGACCTGTTGCTCTCCTTCCTCAAGGTGCGCTCCCTGCTCCTTCTCGAGGAAGCTGAGCGCAAGCCGGTCCAAACCTCCGGCGCTGCTGTCCTCTACTCCAGCCACTCCTCCAACAAAGAAGAACTCCTCCCCTCCCATCCGGACATGGCAAGGCAAAGGGAAGAACAAAGGCGCTATTCGCACCTTGGCGGCGGTAGTAGCAACGGCGCGGGGAACCATGGCGGCAGGAGGCCGCCCCGCTCCACCGCTGCTCGGGTCGTCCTCAGACAATCCTCGGACCGCACGTTCAGCCTATAGCCATCCTTCGCTTCAAGACTGGGATCCTAGGGCCCCGACCCCAGACGTTCTTCGTGCCCTCCCCAGGCGCGGCTCCGCCCTTCGCTTCGCCCGGCCTGCCTCCTCCTCCGACGCCCACTCCAGGAACTCCAACTCCTCCCTCTACACCGACCATGGGGGGTCCAAGCTGGGATCAGGCCTCACTCGTTCAAGCCTTGAACACCATGTCCCTGCACTAGCCCGACACATCTTCCTGGTACATGGACTCGGGCGCTGCTCGCCATCTCACTGCCGACTTTGGTAATCTTTTTACCATCCACTCCCATTCCCCGTCCACCTCCAGCATCGTCGTTGGCAACGGCTCCTCTCTTCCTGTCGTTGCCTCCGGCGACCAGCGCCTTGTCACCACCACCCGTCCCCTAACTTTGTCCAATGTCTTAGTTTCCCCCAACATTATTGCCAACCTCATCTCCGTTCGTCAATTTACTCGAGATAACAACTGCTCCATTGAGTTTGATCCGTTTGGTTTTTCTGTGAAGGATCTCCATACCAAGGCAGTGATTTGGAGGTGCAATAGCCGCGGGGAACTTTATCCGCTCCACCTTCCATCCAAGCCTCATGCCTTCATTTGTCACAACCTCCCACTGCACCTTGTGGCATCGCCATTAGCACCCCGGCGACTGATTTTTCCCCACCTCCATAGAGCTACTGCCATACCTTTTAGCAAAACTTCCACCCATGTTTGTCATGCCTGTCAGTTGGGCAAACATGTTCGTTTACCTTTTCACTCATCTGTATCCATTACTTCAACACCTTTTGAATTAATTCATTGCGATTTGTGGACTTCCCCTGTTTCTAGTCTTTCGGGTTTTAAGTATTATCTTGTTTGTCTTGATGACTACACCCATTTTCTATGGACATTTCCTCTCCGCCTTAAGTCGCACACCTTCTCCACCATACGTCATTTTTGCACCTTTGTTTTCAATCATTTTTCCACTAGGATCAAAAACATTCAGTGCGATAATGGCCGTGAATTTGACAACACCACAGCTCGCTCGTTCTTTCTCGAACAAGGCATTCATCTCCGTCTTTCTTGCCCATACACGTCCCAACAAAATGGCAATGCCGAACGAACCATACGTTCTGTCAATAACATTATTCGCACTATTCTTCTCCAAGCTTCCATGCCCCCGCCCTATTGGGCCGAAGCTCTTGCCACGGCCACTTACCTCCTCAATCGGCAGCCCACCAAACTCCTCAAATTCCGCGCACCATTCCGTGCCCTATACCATACTCCACCCACCTACGATCACCTCCAGGTTTTCGTTTGTTGCCTTATCCCAATCTTTCCTCTACAAAGACCCACAAATTAGCCCATCGCTCCAATCAATGTGTTTTCCTTGGCTATCCCGACCACCACAAGGGCTATCATTGCCTCGACCTCACCACTAACATCATTACTTCTCGCCATGTCGTTGATGAAAACACATTCCTTCCTTCACCACACCACCAAAGACCACCTCCGATTACATGTTTTTGGATGCAGATGGTGATGACTTGCCGGGGATGCCTCTTCCCGCTGAGGCGATACCGCGGGCTGCGCAGGTGCCTCCGACGTCCTCTCTGGCAGGCGGCCTCTCCCTGCCTCCCTCGGCTGCGCCTCCTGCTCCAGACGCTGGGCGCTCCATGCCCCTCCAGCGACGCCAAGACCTTCGACTGAGGGGCACTGCTCGGCTGACCCGCGGCTCCTTCCTTCTCCCCGGTGACACAAGTTTACTACGCGCCCACGTTTCGATCTTGCCTTGACGCCCTCGACTTCGTCACACCCCATGACCACACGTAGCAAGGATGGTACACTGCCGCCACCCTTGTACCAGCTGCATGTGGCTTCTCCAGGACCTCTCTCCCCCGAGCCGAAGATGTACCACGGTGCTCTCAACGATCCCAACTGGCGGGCGGCCATGATCGATGAGTACACCGCACTACTGAGCAACAACACCTGGGATCTTGTGCCGCCTCCACCTCGCGCCAACATCGTCACCGGCAAGTGGATCTTTAAGCACAAGTTCCACTCCGACGCTCCTCGCCCGAGACAAAGCTCATTGGTTCTTCGCGGTTTCTCCTGCGACTGCAAGATCGACTACGACGAGACCTTCAGTCCGGTGGTGAAGCCGGCTACCATCCGGACTGTCCTTTCCATCGCCGTCGCCAACACCTGGCCTGTTCATCAACTCGACGTCAAGAACGCCTTCCTCAACGGTGTTCTTTACGAGACGATCTCACGCCGCCAGCCTCTCGGCTTCATCGACCCAGATCGTCCCCAGCACGTCTGCCATCTTAACAAGTCCCTTTACGGCCTCAAGCAGGCCCCTCGGGCTTGGTATAGCCGGTTTCACTCATTCATCACCGCCGCTGGGTTCCTCAACTCCAAGTCTGACTCGTCCCTGTTCATCTACCACCGCGGCTCGGACATCGCCTACTTGCTATTGTACGTCGATGATATCATCCTCACCGCCTCCTCACCAGGACTGCTTCGACGCTTCATCGACATCCTCAAGCAAGAGTTTGCCATGAGCGACCTCGGCGATCTGCACCACTTCCTCGGGATTGCGGTCTCTCGTTCCGAGCATGGCCTTCTTTTGTCACAGGGCAAGTTTGCTGCCGAGATTTTGCAGCGTGCTGGCATGTCGGAGTGTCACCCCTGCACCACCCTCTCGGCGCGACGGCTCTCGGCCACGGAGGACCATTGCCGCCAACCCCACTCTCTGAAGCCTCATGGCGCTCTTCAAGACTCACCTTCACCAGGCCGGACATCACTCACGCCGTCCAACAGGCGTGCCTTCACATGCATGATCCTCGGCAAAGATCTTCACTCGTCTGCGGATTCTTCGCTATGTCAAGGGCACCCTCCACTACGGTCTTCAGATCTCTCGTGGTGAGTCCAGTGATTTAACCGTCTACACGGATGCCGACTGGGCCGGCTGCCCCGACACCCGGCGCTCCACCTCCGGTTATTGCGTCTTCCTCGGCCCCAACCTCCTCGCTTGGTCCTCCAAGCGGCAACACACGGTGTCCCGCTCGAGCGCCGAGGCTGAGTACCGTGGAGTCGCCAATGGCGTGGCTGAGGCTTGCTGGCTTCGTCAACTCCTCCTCGAGCTTCGCCAACCCCTCCGTCGCGCCACCGTTGTCTACTGCGACAATGTCAGCGTGGTATACCTCTCCACCAACCCCATCCAACATCAACGCACGAAGCACGTGGAGATCAACCTTCATTTCGTCCGCGAGCGCGTCGCTCTTGGACATGTTCGTGTTCTTCACGTCCCCACGCCCCACCAGTATGCCGATATCTTCACCAAGGGTCTTCCGACGGCAGTTTTCCAGGAGTTTCGTGCCAATCTCAACGTCCGCGCTCCTCCCGGCTGAGATTGCGGGGGGGTGTTAGAGTATATTATCTTTCTATTCATGGCGCAATGAGACTGCCATATCTGGCGCCTCAATCAGCCATTATTCTGTATATAATTAGTACCATATTTAGGAGATCTTCCCTTGTATAGCAGGAGCTTTCCTAACATAGCTAATTACCATAGGTTTAGCCTCTTTCCTTGTACGGCTGATGCTGATATATACTGTACCAATCTTAGCAATGAGAATCAATCTATTCTCCCGAAATCCACTTCTTTCAATATCGTTGTTCTTTTTTTGCTTCCTGCAGGAAATTAATGTCACTTGTTAACATCCTTCATTACTGAATAATTTTAGTCCAGTATACTTTAAATATAAAATAACAACAGGAGTTATTAATTTTGTATTGAAATATGCTGTAGGACTATCTATCCAGATCCCACATTTGCAAAGTCCACACGATCATGGGACTCACACGACAGTTCAACAATAACAGAAGAGGTTTGTCTTCAATTTTATTGATATCACCTTGTATATTATGAGGTTGTTCAGACTGCAGAGGCTTTTCTAAAGAATTATTAGTGAAACAATATAAAATGTTCATCAATAATATTAAAGTTAATTCGGATGAAGAAATCTGATTACAGTTGCTTTTATTTATCAGCTCGAGATGTTAAAAGATGATAACGTAAATCTTTTGGAGAAGGTGTGTTAAAATTCTTGCATGTATACTGATCAATTTCATGAAAAAAATTTAAAGGAAGTGTCTGCTTTCCTTATGGAACTAGTGATAATACTCTGTTTTTCAAATTCAGCTTGGACTAGCAGAAGAGAAATTTAGACAATCTGAAGCACGTACAAGGGAGCATGAGAAACAGGTTCTCTTTTTTTTGGCATGTACTGTGGCATTATCAAGGTGATATATGGTACATTTGCTGCTTCTTTATATACATAATTATAAGGTTAAATGAGAAGTAAATATAACAAATGCAATTGGATAACGTAATCATGAAAAAATATTATATCCATCTCATATTTTTGTTGCCTTCAATATGTTCAGGTTGCTAATCTTGGTGATAGGTCATCTATCGAGGTTAAGCTTATGAAAATGTAATCTTACGTACATTGTAGGTCCTCTTGCATGAAAATGTAATCTTACGTGCTTGTAAGAAAGGAGGTAAAGTTTTAACCTTGTGTACTTACGTATTTTATATCACTAGCCATGTGCCCGTGCGATGCAATGGAAACTCAATTTGTGATAAAAAATTATTTGCAAAGAACACTAACTTTATCTGAATAATATTGTTCACTTTGAATCAAGGATTCAAATTTTGTTTGGGAAAAAATACCTGGTATGGCCGAAATCCGAAAATTCGATGAAATTTCGATATTTTGGACAAATTTCGGTCGAAATTCAAAAACCAAAATTCAAATCCGGTCCGTTTGCAACAAAAAAAATCCAAATTTCGACGAAATTTCCCGAAACTTTGGGCAAAATTGCCGAAATTTCGGCTATATTGCACCGGCTGAAAAGTGAGTCAAACGATGACGAAAATTTTGACATTTTTTCTGAAGAGTGCTGACACATTGATGATATTTCCATAAAAATTTCAAACGATTATCAAATCTAAAGAATTTTTAAAAATTCAAATATTGCTACTGTCTTGATAAAACGCTAACCGGCATGTTTGAACCGAATGAAAATTAGAACAAACGAGGTTATAAAATTTTTTGTGGATGGTCTTGACACATCCATAATATTCTAATAAAATTTTCAGATGATGGTCAAGGGGTATGAATTTTTAAAAGTTCGAATAGTGCTACTGTCTTGTTAAAAGCCTTACTGGCAAACTTCAACGAAATGGAAAATTGTTCAAACCATGTTATAAAATTTTGAAATTTTTTGTGGATGGTCTTGTTCAAACCACGTTTTGGTATAGTTTTAGGCTTTGTTCTACTTCCTCATCTCTCTCTTCCTCCCTTTGTTAGCGGATCGTTTTGGGTTTCAACTCTAGCCTACCCCAACTTGCTTGGGACTAAAAGGCTTTGTTGTTGTTGTTGTTTTGTGGATGGTCCTGTTGTAGCATTAATGGTTATATAAAAGTTTTAGATAATGATCATGCTTAAATAATTTTTAAAAATTCTGACAGTGCTACGTCCTGATAAAAGACTGATGATCAATACATAGATTTGCTTTAGAAATCCAAAAAGGTTTAAAATTTTTGAAAATGTTACAGTCAGGGTGAATTTATAAAATTCTTACAAAGCACGGTACCATTTATGTTCTTTCTCTTTTTGATTTTTGAAATATAATATAACAAATGAAGTTCAATGCATACATAGATTTGATTGAGTAAAAAAAAGTTAAAATTTTTTGAAAATTTTATAGAATGGTACTAAGACAATTCTTAATCTCTCATTAAACTTTTAGATCATGATCACACTCAAGAAAATTTATAAAATTCTACAAGACAAGTTCATTATGTGTTTGATTTTTAAAGATAACAAATAAAGTTAAATTATTTTGAAAAATTTTCTGCACGATCCTACTCTATTAAAGATCCCAATTATGTTCATTTTGTGTTTGATTTTTTAAAGATAACAAATAAAGTTAAATTATTTTGAAAAATTTTCTGCACGATCCTACTCTATTAAAGATTGTACCATAAATGTTTTAGATCATTATCAAGCTTATATAATTTTATAAAAATCTTACAGTGTTTCTGCCCAAATTTTAAAATGTCTCAAAAATTCAGTTTTTCAACAAATTTTCATGGAAGATGACTTTCTTAATGGTTATTGGACTAAATCCGGTCAAACCGGGCCCTAAAAGTTTGAAAACAGGCCAAAAATCAAGAAATTTCGGTGAAATTTGGTCAAAAAAAAAACAATTTCGGTGATTACTGTAGCAATTTCAATTTTTTTTATCCGGCCGGTAGTTTGAATTTCGTGGTGGCCCAAAATCCGAAATTTCGGTGAAAATTCAACAAATTTAGGTGAAATTTGTATCCCTGCTCTGAATGTGCAATGGTTAAATGTTTAAATCAATTCATCGAAGCATATAAATTCCAATCACCTGTTTACAAACTCGACATTAAAATTATCTTTAATTTCACAAACTTAAATAATAACATCACAACACTTGGTTTTGTAAATTTGTAACGCCATAATTCGAGATCGATCGATCGACCAAAAGAGACATCACCTGCTGCCTATGAGCACAAAAGTATCGAAGAGGTAGGCGTCATCCGTATGTGGCTACCACTATCAGCAGCGTGCGTGGCTATCTCCTCGTACACCATGCTCCGGTCATACCATAGCCCCACCCTATCAACCAACTCCACCGCCTCCTCGCCTCACATGGCGCCTCCTCAACCTATTGACATCATCCATCATGGTGAGCTCCAAGCCGTCCACTGTCTTCTTCACCACCCACATGACTTTGCCCTTTGGCCAGACGACGAGATCAGGAAGGTCGTCCATTACCTCCGCTCAACGGATAAGTTCAACACATCTGCAGAAGAGGCAAGAAGCGGTAGGGTTATATAGATTCAGCAACCGAGGAGATATATATGGAATCTAGATTAAGGAATCGTTGAATAAGGAAGGCAATAAAAGGGAAAGAGGCGAGAAGAGACCTAACTCCATTAATCGGAGCTCTGCTTCCTTCGGAAGGGAATCAATCAATCCAATCTGAAAAGCACCGAAATAACCGAATAACCGAATAGCGCGTATACAATACTACTTTTATAATATTCTTCCTAAAGTCACTAAATAATTCTCATGTTATAATACATTTATACATATGTTTAGTATATTCATATGTTCTATTATGCTTATATTGTTAGTAGCTGAATTCTTACTCTCATTGAGAGAGGATGACAATAGGAGTTGGGGCAATTTTCTTGTTTATTTCTCACAAATACCATACCAACTCGAGGGTTGGGGTTACATATTTATAGCGCCAGGCGGTCCAAGCATATGCTAAGATGCTAGTCTAAGATGCTGTCCTAAAGTGGTCTAAGATGTTTGTCCTAAAGGAGTCTAAGATGTCAGTCCCTAAAGTGGTTTAAGATGTCATTCCTAAAGGAGTCTAAGATGTTTGTCCTAAAGGACCACAAAGACCGAGTACAAAGGACCACAAAGATCGAGTACAAAGACTTATTCCATCATTCTCCCCTAAGTCTTGTCCGGCTGCCTTGTGGGAAAGTTGGACCATCCTGGCCCCGAGCTAAGCTCAAGGAACTTGATCCTCCCAAGGGCTTAAGAGCGTGTCCGCAAGTCGGGTCCTTAGTGTTGATGTAACGCGCTTTGATGCTTCCTTCGTCCAAGCAATCCCTGATGAAATGGTACCTCACTCGGATGTGCTTGCTCGCTCGTGAAAACGGGGTTCTTTGTTAGGCAGAGCGGACTTGCCGCATCCTCCCGAGTTCCACCGCTTGTTGTCTCTCGCCGAGGAGATCACCAAGGTCGAAAGCAAGCCAAAGTGCTCGAGTCGAGGCGGAAGCCGCTATGTACTCTGGCCTCGCAATGGATGGCCACCACTTGTCGCTAACCGATCGCCAACTAACGAGGCACTTGCCGAGAATAAGAGAATCCCGCCGTGTTTGCCGGGTGTCGATGTCGCCATTGCGTGGTCATTGCCGTCCAGAGTTTCCAGCGAGGTGTGCCTCTCTAGGGCACCTCGGGTAGTAGAGGCCGTGGTCGAGAGTCCCCGCAACATAGCGGATGATCCTCTTCACACTGTTGGTGCTCCGTCGCCGCTTGGCCGCCGTGATGAACCGACTAACGAGCCGACGGAGAAAGCCGATCCGGCCGTGTGTGGACGAGGTAGCGAGGCTCCCACAAGACGCCGCAGATCTGTAGCGGCCCACCTCTTCCGTCGTGTCGTCGCTGCTCAATCTCAGCCCAGCTCCTCCATCGGAGCGAGTCTTTGGGTTGCGCCGGTGAGCCCAACCACTCAACGACTCGCCATGTAGGCGGTGCTGTCGGCGTGATTCCTGAGTCGCCCCGGTGCACCTCGATCCCTAGGTAGAAGAGAGGCCCTGTGTCACTCATTTGGAAGGTGGCCTTCATCTCTTCCTTGAATATCGCCACCTCCACGCCCTGGTGCCGGTGATCACCAAGTCGCCGACGTGACACCCACCGCCAAGGCGTTTCCACCATTGCCCCGCCGCAGATGGTCGCCGCGGGCTTTGCTCAAAGCTCATCCTTTTGAGCGGAATCCAACTTGGCATTCCACGCCCTCGCGCTGTCGCCGCAAGCCATAGAGGCCTTTGCGCAGCGTAGCACCTTTCCTCCTTGCCGGAATCTCAAAGCCCGCGGTTGGTGCACGACCTCCTCTTCAAATCGCCGCTGAGAAACGCCGATTTAACGTCCATATGATGAACTCGCCACCTTCCCCGGGCAGCATAGGAGAAGTCGACGGATTCCATCCGTACACGGGCGAAGGCATCGCCGGTCGATCCTCCTCGCCGCACGAAACCGCTGCGCCACCAAGCGAGCCTTATGCTTGACGATGGCGCCGGCTTATCCCTCTTCACTTGAACACCCACTTAAGGGTGATCGCGCGGTGACCACGAGGAGATCGGCAGCTCCAGCGCGGTTCTTGCCACCGTGATCCATCTCCGACCGATCATGACGCCATGCCATGTGTGTGTCATGACCTCCGCGAAAGAACGAGGCTCGCTGTCATTACACGCAAGATGCAATCGCGCCTCCAGATCGCGAGGCACCGCCCCCAGACCGGCTGTCGCCGAGAAGGTTCTATCGTGACGATACCGCATCGCTCGCCGCCGTGGTACACGCCGATCGCGCCTCATCGTGGGAGAACGGTAGCGAAACTCCACCGCCGTGGTCGACACCGGCCGGTGTCGCGAGCGGACGTGTCGGAGGAGAGGGCTGTGGTGCTTGGAGTCGCGGAGTTGCTTACCGTGGTGTTGGCGAAGAACTTGCCGCACCGGTTGTGGCCGGAGAGCATGACGCCGAGTTGGAAGCTCGGGACCGGGTAGGTATGTTGATGAAGAGGAGCCGCCACTTCAGCCTCCCTTTGAAGTGGACGTTTCGACAAGGAAGTCGTTGTACGCCGGAGTCGAGCCATCGCCCACCGCTTTGTCCCATGCCCATCTCGCATTCGTTGAACACAACGCCGCGGCCAGGCGCATACATCGCGGTCCTCGGGTCAAGAATGCGATAGGCCTTCGAGCCTCCGCGAGCCGAGAACACCTCGAGTGCTTTCGCTGCCGAGCTTGCCGATGTGGCTAAGCTTTTGACGAACGCGAGGCTGTACCAAGACCCGTAGGGTGAGAGATCGCGGCTGGCGCCCATGCCAAGCCTCGTCACGGCGCCCCGCCATTGAGAGCCTTAGTGGGCGGCGGTTGAGGATGTAGACGGCCGTTACCACCGCTTCTCCCCGAAAAAATACCGGCATCCCTCTCGCTGAGGAGGGCCCGAGCCATCCCCCACAACCGTCTGGTTGCGCTTTCCGACGACGCTGTTTCGCCAGCGGCAATGCACGCGCGGAGTAGTGGCGCCAATGCCCATCATCCGACAAGACGACGCGAACTCACCGCTGTGAATTCGCCATTGCTGTCGGCGCTAAGACGCTGCAGCTTTTGCGTCAAGATTCCACCTCCGCAGACTGCTGCATACCGATGGCATCCGCAGCCTCTCCCTTGCAGCCGAGAACCATCACCCACATGTAGCGGAGAGGTCGCCGACGAAAGCAGAAGTAGCGTTGTCCTCCCCGTGTGGCCGGTGTCACATGCCACAAGTCCCCGCTGCACGAAGCTCGAGCCGATCCTTGGCTCGGAAGCTCGACCGCTGGGGAAAGGGGAGCCCCCCACCTCTGCTTTGTCAAGACGCAGACGCCGCAGAATCGCTTCCACGTGGTCGAGCGCGGAGGTCGCAGACCATCTCGCTGGCACTAAGCCTCTTGTGGCCTCAAAGTGAAGGTGCCCGGCGCTCATGCCATCGCCGCGCCGTCGTCTCCGACGAGCAACAAGGCGAGAGGTTGTGCCACCGCGACGCTGAGGACGTAGTCGATTGATGCCTCGTTACCTTGGCAAGGAGGCGATTTACGGTGATCCCAAATCCTCATGACTCGCTTGATCGCCACGCCATGAGCCGTTCTCATCCACCGCCCTAAGTGATGATAGAGTTCCTCAACGCGGATGTAGACTCGGTGAGCGACTGGTTTCCGTGACTTCGGCGGTGAAGAGGATGAGCCGATGCCCTTGATCTCCACGCCGAGGCGCCCCAAACTTGACGGAGCCTCTGACGTTGAGTCAAGCTCGGTGAAGAACTCCGTCGACCGGTCATGTGATGGGTAGCGCCAAAGGTGTCGAGGCACCACCCGCCAATCTTGTCGCCATTCGAGCTGCCGCCAAGAAAGGCGTGTGCTCTTCGCCATCGAGGTGGAGGAGATTCGCCGCGCCGATGTCGCCGGAGATAGCTTCGATGTTTGCGGTGCGGTGAGCAGAGCGGCATTTTCTTCCTCCACTGCAGGCGACGTGGGCTCGCCGTGCGTCGGCGACACTCCTGGCCAATGGCTGCTTGCTTACCCTTCGCGGCAGAGTCATCTCGCGTCCGACGCTTCGTTGCCGGTGACGCCGCCTGGCGCCTTACGGCGCTACCCGCGACGCCTCGCGCTTCACCGACGCGTCTCAAGCGCTTCTTGCGCTTAAGCTTGGCGCTTCGCGTCACGCTGTCGCGGAAGAGGACTCCCCCTTCTTCCCGACACCCTGGCAAGCCTCCCACTGTTCCCGAGTGAGATATAGCTTCCCGCCGATGGTGATAGGCCCCGAGGGAGGCTGTGGTTCATCGCTGTCGACGACCTTGAGGCGACCTATCGCTTCTTCGACGACATCGTGGAGAGATCCAGCAGAGACTCGACGAGCGAAAGCGATCCGCTTGTACTTCTGGGATGCAACGGAAAAGCTTCGGACGCTCTCTCTCTCGTCCGAGGTGTCGCCGCCGAACGCACCATCTTCGCAGCAGAGTGTTGAGACGGAGAGCAAAGTCGCTCCGCGCCCTCACTCGCTTGAAGGCCAAGCTTTCCCACCTCCTGCGAAGCGCTCGCAGGTGGTCTTATGGCGCGCCATCGCTGGCGCGCGCCGCAATGATGGCATCCTGAGCCTCCTTGGCGCTTCGCTTGTTGAAAGCGAGAATCGCATCTCGGCGAATCGCAGTTTATGAGGCATCCAATACCCGTCCGATCCGTAGTAATCGACGCCGCCCATCAATCGCTTCCCACATGTGCCGCACCAAGTCGCACCTACGATCACCGCATGCCCCACTCGACGAAGTTGGTCTTGGTGAGGGTAGGCCATCCATCGCCGGACCAACGCCCCGACAATGGCTCTGATCCGTGGTGACCATCGACACCGTTCGTGGGAGAGCCGCACCACCAGAAGGCCGCGATCTCCGCCGACCCCACCGCCGAGGCGGCGCCACATGCTGTCCGCGCTTCGGGCTGCCACCACGCCATGGGAGTCGCGCGATCGCCCATCGCGCCACCACTTTCGCCATACGCTTCACTCGCCGCCTTGAGCCCCACGCCGATGCCGCTTACCCGTGAGCAGGCAGAGTCTTCCGCTGAGCTATCGCCGCAGAGCCTCGAAACTTTCGCGCCGCCGCAGACGCGCCAGCATCCGCTGCCGCCGCTTCCACTTCGCTTCTTGCCGCCATGCCCACTTGCTTTGTTGCCGCTTGTCATTGCCGCCAGCCGCAGCAAGCATTTCGCCATGTCCTTCGCCGCGGCAACCTCCTGCCTCCGCCGGTGCCAAGGCCGAGGCGACTGAAAGATCGAGATGACAACCGGACATGGCGCTAGTGGGGGATCGCCGCTAGGGAAGAAAGCCGCATCGAGCCGCTTGTCTGCTCAGAGATGAAGAATGAGCGAGAACAAATTTGTTATCACTGCTAATGCCGAGAGCGAGGCGCGGGAAGGAGATGAGCAAGAGATGTTTAGGCCGCAGGAAAGAACGGCTCGATACCACTTGTTAGTAGCTGAATTCTTACTCTCATTGAGAGAGGATGACAATAGGAGTTGGGGCAATTTTCTTGTTTATTTCTCACATTAATGCCATACCAACCCGAGGGGTTGGGGTTACATATTTATAGCCGCCAGTAGTCAAGCATATGCTAAGATGCTAGTCTAAGATGTCTGTCCTAAAGTGGTCTAAGATGCTGTCCTAAAGGAGTCTAAGTTGCTGTCCTAAAGTGGTTTAAGATGCTGTCCTAAAGGAGTCTAAGATGCTGTCCTAAAGGACCACAAAGACTGAGTACAAAGGACCACAAAGACTGAGTACAAAGACTTATTCCATCATATATTGTAATGACATATGAATATTGTGTGGGTTTATCTATACTTTGTGTTGCAATATGAGAAGGACTAAATCTAATCTACCTAATGCTATTCATATTTCGGTTAACCGAAAAACCAAATTAACCGAACCGAAATATTTGGTTAATTCGGTTCGGTTTTTTATTTTTGGCCGAGAAATTCGGTTTCTAGTTTTCAAAACCGAATTATTTTAAAACCGAAAAAACCGATCCGATTAAACCGAAAAAACCGAATGCCCACCCCTAACGCATGCATGCACGCATATCCAACCGAATTAAAACTTTCTCCATTCGTCAATGCATAGAAGATTGGGACAATGACGGTTTTGTAGGTATGCCCACGGGGGGAGGGGGAGAACGGACCACCGCCACCAACTCGTAATTAGAAGTAGTAGAGAAGAGATTTGATTTTTCTATAAATTGTCAAAATTATTGAACAACATTGGCATCCATACTGCAAATCTGAGGAATGATGTACTAGAATTGCTTTCATTCATTGAATAAAGTTATAAACAAACACAATAATGCTATTTTGGATCAATAAATTTTGTTAGAGAAATGCATTGGTACGTGTACATGTAAATGTATCCTCATGCACTTCTGTTGGGACATCAACAATGCACTCTTTTTGTTAGAGTGTTTTCTACTCTCGGCGGTTTCTTTACCTGGTGGGTGGTATGGATGGACATATTATTGATACATATGTTTTCTAGAAATAGAAACAACAAGAAATAAGAAAAGCTCTTAGATCCAAGAATGGTAAAAGTGAGGAAATAACCACTCTTCAGCAACAGCTACAGGTAAGGTACTAGCCTAGCCTATGATAAGAAACATTATTATTTCAACTATCGGTTGCATAATTGTTGTTTTCTGTTCTAGTCTGCAAGAGAAGAGGCAGCTGTCGCTGTAAAGAAACTCAAAGAAGCTGAATCCGAAATAAAATCCTTACGCACAATGACACACAGGATGATCTTAGTCAATGAAGAAATGATTAATTTTCTTCTTCATTTCTTCCAAAGATGCAATCAAACAGACAGATCCGATTATGGAAATAATGATTTCAAATACATGATGTTGGTACAGGAAGTTGTTATGAAGAGGTGTTGGCTTGCACGTTATTTGGGCTTGGCTGTTCAATATGGTAATTCATTTCTAGGGATTTAGGGCTTACAAATTTTTGCTGAATAAAGATTAACACTCAAAAGAAGCGGAACTTTTCTTTATGTGATGAATGCCTAAAAACTGAATGATGGTTTTGTATGACTCGTGGGGAGTGGGGGACTCATAAAATCAAACTATCTATAATACCTGTCCTTATTGTACTCACGCCCTTATGCTCTGTTTCCTGAGTTTTTTTTAACTCCCATCAGAAAGCAGTAACCTGATTCTTCATTTTTAGAGTAATTTATCAATTGATTACTTCGGTTTTCAAGTTGATGATTGCAATTCTCTAGGAATCTATCCAGATATCTCTATGTCAAGACATGAATACTGGTCTTAATGTGCTCCTCTTCCCTTTGAGTACGTAACATCTGCTGGACAGAAAGCTAAGGATGGATCTCATCGTAGTGGCAAGTTATCGACCTTTTTACTGTTCAAACTTGAAGTTTGAAATATTTAGGGCCTATTTGTTTTTGCTTTTGATTCTGAATTTTGGCCCCAAAAGCAGAATAAAAAACAAATAGTCCGATTCTAGAATTCGATTATCACAATCCAGTCTATCTATATACACTAGAATCCACAATCCACTTCATATGTGCTTCTGGAGAATCAGTTTCTCTACAACTATAATCCAGAATCAGCTTTTAGAGAATCTAAATCTAAAACAAACAGGCCCTTAGTTGATTGCCATTTTACTTTGAAACAGGGAGTGATGGTTTGGAAGACAAAGACAAGCTTGGTCATGATTTGACTGTTACAGCTGGAGAAGGCAACATAGAAACCATGCTTTCTGTTGATAAAGGACTTCAGAACTAGCTTTTTTGAAGGTGATTATGTTTTTTCTTTGGCTTTCATCCACACATATTATATAATAAATCTTCAACAGTTATCAGCACCTCATCTAATCTGATACTGAAGAAGATTTTTAGGTCAAAGTTATGCATTTCCTCTTTTTGTTGCTGGTTCTGTTGACACTGTGGGTTCCTAATTATTTGAAGGTTGAGGATGCTGTTTCCATTGCTCTTGCTCAACATGATAAATTGGTAATCCTAATGTTGCTGAGCCAGCAGATCCAGGTCTCTCTTGTTTGCCATTTGTTTTTCCTATTTGTTATTGATAATGCAAATTACTGAAATTAATAAGAAATAGTTTTTACAAAATAATTATATTGAGGATTCATTCTTATATTATTATTAATTGATTAATCATAATTCCTTCCTTGCATCAGAGAGGCTAACACATGTTTATGTTTCTATGTTTCCCATTTGCAGATATTAAATCCTCTGGCATGAAAAATTCACTGAAGCATTTGGTACAAGCATCTGTAACTTTATTTTCTGCTATCTGTGTTACGTATGATTCGTTATATGAGAATGATGTTCTTTCTGCACTAGTTAGCATTAGCACAGAGCACTATTCTATGCTATCCTTATTCTGTGGGGGAACCCCACAAATTACCAATCAATACCTTAATCTGGTTCTGCAGACCTAAGCAAGGAGGAAGAGGAAGATGTATTGTTCAAGCAAGTACCTATTGACCTAACCTAATATTTTCTTTTGTTCTTGATTTTTAACACGCATCAGTGATTTGATAGATTCTGTGTGAACAATGTTAATATTGCTCCCTTATAAACGTGCCGCCAGTACATTTGGTTCCCCTTCTGTGCTGCCAATGATCTGCTTCTATACTGCTTTACATATGTGTAGCAAAATTGTTTGAGGTAGAAGAACTATTTTCTAATGATATTTATTAGATGAATGATCCTAGCACATGTTGTAGTTTTTTGGTGTTCATATATTTAAGTAAAATTGTATATTGCCAATACTTATAGTAAAATTATGGGACTCATAAACCAAGGAAGTTGAATCAAGCCCCTAACAAGCTTGTAAAATTGCTTCATTGCGTTAATTTGGTGCCTTTCATTAATTTATACAAATGACAATCCTGTGTGGCATGCCATGTTGATAGACCTGGTTGAACATTATAATGATGCTGGCAGCTGTTAGAGTAAACTGGCAATAGGGTTCAAATGATCAAAGGTAAATAAATCCTTTAGGTTTGTAATGTAGCAATTTTAATGCTAGATGGCTAACTTAAACTCTCAAGTTTATGAACCTCTCCTATAGTTTTTCCAATTTAATATCACATTTACTTTAAAAGTACCGAAAGCATTGATGTATAATCAAAATGGCGTAGTTGGTGAAGAAGTTATTGCATTGGAACTATATTGGAGACTTAGTATTAGAGATGAATAAGAGTCCGAGTCATGTGCGATGCGGAGTCATGTTGGGGATAGGATTCAAGTTCTAGTCAAATTAGGGATAGAGTCCGGTTGTAATTAAGTTGTGATTGACATTATAAATAAAGGGTGTGGGGATCTGATAATACACACACAAGCACATGATTAATCTGCAAATTACAATATGGTATCAGAGTCAAACCCTAATTCATACCTCTAAGCCAGCCATCGTCGTTGTTAGTCGATCCGCCAGTCGTCGCCGTCCCAACATGCTTGGTCCGCCATGATCGCGTCACACGAGAGCGAGTCATGGCTGGCCGGGTTGTGTAGGGTCGATGCTACTGCTCGGCCCTCCGCCGTCGTAAGGGATCTACTCGGGCCGCCGCTGCTCAAAGCTACTTGAGCCACCGCTGGCCATCTGTGCCCAAATCCGCGTGCGCCGCTTGCAATCTCATTGAAAGAGAGACCTTGAGAGGAAGCTGATCTTGGCCAGCTAAGAGGAGAAAAGAAAGAAAAAAGAGAAGAGAGAGTTGTAGAAGGAAAAAGGAAAAAAATGAAAAAAGAGAAATTTGTTTGCTGTGAGGCCTTGTGTACTATTCAGGGGAAGTGTTTTGAGCTACTTGGCTAGGTGCACAAGGAGGTATATCAGAGTTGTTTCGAGGTCTAGGATCTGTTGTGACTGCTAATTTGTGTGGTTTGATGCTGCCTAGTCTACCTAGAGTCGGTAACAAAGGTTATGGTGGAAAGTATTATGATGGTGATAGTGCTTCAGGGTGTCGTAGAGGTCTTGAAAGAAGGGGAGAAGATAGCTCAGGATGTGGCTTTAGTGTTATTGGTAGCCAGAGGTGCTGGGTGGTAAGCCCAAAGGTGATGTGGGCATGCGCTGATGGTGATATTGGTAGCGGGAGTAGGAGCTGGTGGTAGCTCCGGTTGAGGCTATGTCTATTGTCATTGTCAGCGTATTTCGCCTGATAACTATTCTCCCTAGACGGAGTCCGGGGTTCGATAGAGGGGGTCTTCGCGAAAGGACACCTACGGGCTCTCCCGAGGGATCCACACAGACAAGAATCCAAGAACACACCGATATTACCCAGGTTCGGGCCCCCGGTGTGGGTAACAGCCCTATGTCCTGCTTCTGCTCTTGTTAATGTGTTTTGAGAGGATTACAAATCACTCTATCTCCCTTTTTCTCTCTTTGTTTCTCTCGGGTTCTTCTTGAGCTTTCTCAGTGCCCTTCCCGTTCGCGTTCTTTCGTTCAAGTCCTCTCTCGATCCGTCCGTCCGTCTCACATGCACCGAACCCCCTTTATATAGGCCGGGCTGGCTCGGGCAAGTGGGAAGGATGACATCACACTGATTACACTTCATTTATTACACTAGTCGTTGTAGCCCCATCCTCTGGCCTCATTCTTTGCACCACGGTCCAACTCCGCTCGGTCCGCCCGGGAAGTGACTTGTATGCGATAGGTTAGGTGCAGGACGGCAGAGGGATAAGCTATCTTGTCGTCAGTCAGAGCCACGCACATTCAATGGTTCTGACATAGTGTGCTGGGGGAGAAGACTTCGAGGCGAAGCTCCCCCATTCCTTCGACGTACGCCTCCACGCCTGACCGATAGTGGACGCCCGAGCACCTTTTGACTCGTCGGCCGACCACGGCCGCCTGCGCCCGCTGTCGGGGCTCGGTCGCCCTTTGCTTTCGCCAGTCGCCACGCGCGTGATCGCTGGCGTCGGGGCTCGATCGCCCACCGCCGCTAAGCCGCCACGCTGGCGCGGTCGCTGGCGTCGAGGCTCGATCGCTCGCTTTGCTGTCGCCGCCACGCAGCCTTGGCCACCGCTAGCGTCGAACTCGATCGCCGCACCGCTTGCCGCCACGCCGGCACTTGTGGCCCCTCCTGATCGTGGCGGAGAGGGTACCTTGGCTTAAAGTACGCCGACAATAACCCCCGGGCCCATCCTGGAGCGCGCGCCAGCCCTTTCAGACCTCTTTAATGTCAACGTGCTCCCGGACGGGCCCACCACTCCTGCGCATTCAACCGCTCTACTCCTCTCCGCTTCCGCCGCCTTCTCTCGGGACCTGAAGCGTTGCACACTTTCACCTTTTCGCAAACCGCCAGCGCGAGAAACCTATTAATACGCGTGCCCATGACCGGCGGTTCACGCTCTTTTCGACTCCTTCGCCATTTTCCTTGCTCCTTTAACTTCCTTGCACTAAGACATCGCTTCGCTCGAATGGCGCATCAGTTTCCCGCTTTGACCGTCGACAAGGAGAGGGCAATGAGGCTCTCCCGGACTGCTGCCGAGGGTTCCCTCCGCCTGCGCCACGTAACCCTCGTGCCGCGGTGCGACGCCGGGGAAGATTGTTGTCTTCTCCTGGGCATTGCTGGCGGGCTTGGTTCCGCCTTTTTCCGAATTCTTCCTCACCGTTCTTCGTTTCTACGAGATCCACCATCTTCATCTCACCCCCAACTCCGTTCTCATTCTCTCCACCTTCGCTTACCTCTGCGAGATGTTCGTGGGGGTAATGCCCAATCTCCCCCACTTCCGCTTCTTCTACACTCTCCGTGGCTCCACAAATAGCGGAGTCGCGGAGCTGCCACTTTTGCCTCCGCGACGGATCGGCCTCCTGCTACATCCCCTTCTAGATGAAGACCAAGCTGAAGGCGTGGCGGCGATTGGTCATGGCCGGCGACATTTACGGTGGTCTCGATGTTCTGGAGGTGCCTTCGCCAAGCAGAGGCCAACGAGAATCGGGCTCGCTTGTCGAGGAGACAATGAGTTTCAACGATGGTGGCCCGCATCAACCGGTGTGAGACTCGGCCGGCAAGGCTCGTGGTCCGGGACTTCGTGACCCGGAGGATCAGCCCCCTACGCTGGCGCCCCCGACTGGCGTGGCAGTATACGGGTGACGACGACATGACCCGTACTCACCCGGGCCGTAAGTTTCTGTTCCCCTTTTCTTTTGATCTTTCGTGGTTGCCATCAATCGGTAACCTTTTCTCTTTCTCCAGCCGCAGGGAATTTGGATGCCCCTTCTATCACCAAGTGGCTAGCCGGGCTGCTATCGCCAATGCCAAGTGGTTTGGACTTCCCGGCCGAGGCCCAACCACTCTGCGATCTGGAGTTCGCAGAGCGTTTCCGGATCGTCAAATCATTCCCAACAATGGACTCCATTGGGCTCGCACGCTGCCACCCCGCGGCCCCCTGACAATTAGGGACCCGCCCGGTGGGCGGCCGGTCTTGTGCAAGCGACCATCCTCAGACGCCTCTGTGCAGGACGAAGAGGCCCCAAGACCGACGACCGGACGGCCGCCCCCTCCAGTTCCACCATGCCTCCGAGCACGACTGGAACGGGGTCTTCATCCGCCGCGGCGACGTCCTCCGCTTCTGCCTCGGCGCCGACTCCACCGACTCCATCGGCACCAGGAGCCCTTGCCATTGCCCCGTAGGGAGGGCTTAACTTGCCGACGTCTTCCTTCAGCTTCCCAGCGCTTCCCAGGATGGCCTCCCTTGGAGCTTCGCAAAGCCAGGTGCCCATCGAGGCAGGGGGACCCGATCCGTGAGCCATCCGGCACCCCCGAAGTGGTTCACGCGGACGTTGCCGGCGCCGGCACCTCCGCCCATTCCGTTCCGAGCACCCTCACCACCCCCGCCTCCCGGCTGGCAGCACTGCTCACTGAGCTTGGCAGCATGCATGCTTCCTCGGGCACCCTCCTCACGGCGGCCACCCAGCAAGAGGCGCAGATGACCCAGCAGATGGGGCTGTTGCGGGAGGAGCTAGCGCAGGAGAGGGAGAGAGGCGCCACCTTGCACGAGAAGGCAAGTCTGGCGACCTGCTTTCGCCAAAGTGAGGAGGCCGGCGGCGCGAAACGAGCCAAGATGAATCACGCCAAGCACCTGCACAACCTCATCGTCATGCTCCGCCCTGCTTACAATCGCATGGTCAGGAGCCTACGGCCCTTGGGATTGGAGCTGAGCGATCCGCTGGAGCCCTCGGCGATGTAGTACGCCCTTTGTGTCACCCACGTTGCCGAGGCTCTCGCCGGCCTGCCTGCCACCTTGTCCGCCCGAGAAGGGTGGGAGGTCGCAGCCGCCCAGGCCAGGTAATGCGTCTTTGGCTTTCTTGTGCCCATGACGCCTTCCTTCGACGCGATGTCCATCGTGGCCGAATCGAAGGCGGCTATGGCTCGCGTCGAGGCCTTTAGCAAACTTAATGGAATTATCATCATTTGCGTTTACGGAGGCGGGGGATGCCATCAAGCACATCAAGTTGCGTGACGTTTGCCCCCTTCGTTTCTTTATTCCTTTCTTTTTACGTCGAGCTATGTACATACACCCTTTAGCAAACTTAATGGAATTAACCACCCAAGACGTGTGTTTGCCCACGCCTGCTCGGTCTTGCCATGATCCCCGGTCTTGCCATGATGCGGGTCCGGAGGCTTAGATTAGGTCGATGCTCCGGCGCTTTCCCTGTACTCGCACGCAACTGCTACAAACACGAGTAGAAGTTATGCAAGACACGCAGGGAATAGACCAAAAGAGCATAAGTCCCCGCGCGTGTGGTTGTCACTGTCCCATTGCCTTTCGGAACTTAAACCCTTGCGATCTCTCGGAACCTGACCACGGCGCTGCGTGGCAAGGCAGCAGGTCCCCAAGAGTGGTTGTGGGCCAGCGGTGCTCGCGGTGACAACCCGGGGTGTACTAGCCGCATTGAACACCGTGCCGAACTCGATCCCCTAGTCGCTCGTCCCTGCTCGACACAAGCGCTGGGTGTTACCGCTTATCGACAAGGGGTCGCCGAGCTACCGGTACCTATGACAACCACGTGAAACGCGACCCACCAGGCATAATTGGGAAGGACAAGAAAGACAGACTGAGAGCCCACAAAACAAACAACAACTTATTATCGTAGTCATGCGATCGGCTAATGGAGGAGAGCCCATTTTCGGTGATCGGAACAACTCGCCGAAACACTTACAGCTCTCGGGGTAGAACTTCGCAACATTTCCAAGCTCGAGTTCGCGGTTCTTGGCCGTCCTCGATGTGTAGGACCGCCCGGCCGAGAGATCGAGACCACCTTAAAGAGGCCCTCCCATAGGGAGACAACTTGTTGCGGCCTACTGCGTCTAAGTCTGCAAAAGACGAGGTCGCCCACTGCCAGTGCTCTCTTATGGACCCGGGTGGCGTGGTACCGCCTGAGGCTCTGCTGGTACCGAGCAACACGCAAAGCTGCCCGATCGTGCACCTCCTCCAGAAGGTTGACTTCTTCTCGGCGCTGGTCTTCCTGGCCCTCCTCATTGAGCACCGAAACGCGTGGGGAGCCTAATGACAACTCGGACGGGAGGACAGCTTCCGCCCCATAGACCAGGAAGAAAGGTGTTTCTCCCGTCGCCCGGCTGGGTGTGGTTCGAGGCGACCACAGCACCGTCGGAAGTTCGTCCGTCCACCGCGCTCCCCGCTTGTGGAGCCGGTCAAACGCTCTAGTCTTGAGGCCTCTCAACACCAGTGCGTTCGCACGCTCCGCCTGGCCATTGCTCCTCGGGTGGGCCACCGAGGCGAAACATACCTTGGTGCCCGTCTCTTCACAGAACTCCAGGAATGCCACGCTGGTGAATTGGGTGCCGTTGTCAGTGATGATGCGGTTGGCGACTCCGAAGCGGGTGAAGATCCCACATGAACTTGATGGCAGCAGAGGCCGTGATGGCGCGCACTCCCTCAGCTTCAACCCATTTGGTGAACTTGTCGACGGTGACGAACAGATGGGTGAAGCTCCGTAACCAGCGAGAGCGGGCCCAGATGTCGACCGCACCACTTAACGGCCAAGAGAGCGGGATGGTTTGCGCGCTTAAGTGGTCGGTGGATCTGCACAGTGTAGAGCCGCACGCCTCGCATCTCCTCACCACTTCATAAGCATCACGGAGAGCGGTTAGTAATAGAATCCTTGGCAGAATGCTTTTCCGACCAGCGTCCGACTGGACATATGGCTCCTGCACATGCCTCCATGGATATCAGAGAGCAGGTTATTCCCCTCTTCCCGAGTGATGCACTTCAGAAGAATTCTGTTTCTACTCAGGCGATATAGGTCCCCATTTACCAGAGTATAGCACTTGGCCTTACGTGCAATTTTCTCGGCTGACGCATCATCGTTGGGGATCACTTGGTCCCGCAGGAATGCTAGGATCGGATCCATCCACCGACCTTCCCGGCCAAGTGTGGCAATCATGTGGTGATCGCCTGGGTACTCCGCTTGGCCAGGCTTTTTGCTTGGTACCGCCTTGGCGGTACCGCCGTCCTCCCTCCCTGAATCGGGGGTTGAGGCTAGCGCGCTGTCTTCCCTCCCTAAACTGGAGGTTAGGACAGCCGCACCACCTTCCCCACCTGGGTCGGAGGCTGAGACAGCCGTACCATCATCCCCACCATGAACGGGGGCCGTGACAGACGGTCGCGTAAGCCTTTCTTCAAAGACCCCGACCGAAACAGTGGTTCTTGACGACGCGAGCTGCGAAAGCCCGTCCGCCATGTGGTTGTCGCGCTGAGGGATATGGATATACCCCAGTCCTTCGAAGTGGCGCAGCCCTGCCTGTAAACCCTCGTACTCGGTGATGTTTTTGGTGGCCTTGAAGTTCAGGACGACCACATACTGAAGGATGTCACCAGTCGGGGAGACTAGGACGACCCCAGCCCCCGCGCCCTCGAGCTTGAAGGAGCCGTCGAAGAATAAAGTCCAGGGAGAAGGTGCGGGTATTTCTTCAGCTTCAGGAGTGGCGGGAGTCCACTCGGCGACGAACTCCGCCAGTCTTTGACTCTTGATGGCGGTGTGGGGGGTGAACTTGAGGCAGAACTCCCCCAGATCTATCGACCACTCGGCTTCCGATTGTGAAGAAGATCGATTTAACTCCGCCAGTCTTTGACTCTTGATGGCGGTGTGGGGGGTGAACTTGAGGCAGAACTCCCCCAGATCTATCGACCACTTGGCGACGCGACCCTCGGCTTCCCGATTGTGAAGGATCTCTCGCAGGGGATAGGTAGTGACAACCGTGATCTCCCGTCCCTGGAAGTAGTGCCGCAGTTTCTTGGACGCCACTAGGACGGCGTACAACATCTTTTGTGCCTGTGGGTATCTGGTCTCTGCCTCATGTAGCACCTTGCTGACGTAGTAGAAGGCCACGACGCCTTAGTCTCGCCACGATCTGCGCTCACACCGCAGAGTAGCTGCGATGTACAAGAGCAACAGCTCGCCAGGCTTAGGGGCGGCTAGCACCGGTGGTGAGGAGAGGTACTTCTTCAAGTCTTCAAACGCTTGTTGGGCCTCCGGAGTCCATTCGAAGTGGTTGGTCTTCTTCAACAGTTTGAATAGGGGTAGACTCTTTTCCCCCAAACGAGCAATAAACCGCCCGAGGGACGCCAGACGGCCAGCGAGACACTGCACTTGCTTGAGCCGAGTCGGTGGCATCATGTGCTCGATGGCCGCTATCTTGTTGGGATTGGCCTCAATGTCCCGATTGGACACAAGGAACCCTAGCAACTTCCTGGAGGGCACGCTGAACACACACTTCTCAGGGTTGAGCTTCAGACAATTCTTCCGGAGGTTGGCAAAGGTTTCTTCCAGGTCTTCGATCAGTCCTTCGCCCTTCTTGACCTTCACCACTAGGTCGTAGACGTACACCTCGAGGTTCCGTCCTATCTGTGGACGGAAGAAAATATGCATAGCACGCTGATAAGTAGAACTAGCATTTTTTAACCCAAATACCATTCTGATATAACAATAAACGCCTATCGGGGTTACAAAAGCGGTCTTTTCTTCATCCTCTGCCGCCATGCTAATCTGGTGGTACTCAGAGTACGCGTCCAGAAAGCACAGCAACTCGCACCCCGCCGTGGAGTCGACGATGAGATCAATGCGCGTCAAAGGGTACGGATTCTTCGGGCAGGCTTTGTTAAGGTCGGTGAAGTCGACGCACATCCGCCACTTCCTGTTGGACTTCTTGACAAGTACGGGGTTGGCAAACCACTCGGGGTGAGAGACTTTCCTAACGATCCCCGCGCGCAGCAGCTTCTCTACCTCCTCACGAATGACATCTTGTCGCTCTGGTGCCTGTCTCCGGACCTTTTGTTGGACTGGGCGCACTCCTAGGAGCGTTGCCAATCGGTGCTCGATCACCTCCCTGGGGACCCCAATCATGTCAGACGATTTCCAGGCAAACACGTCGGAGTTAGACCGAAGGAAGGTGACGAGCGCGCTTTCCTATTTGGTGCCAATGTGGGCGCCCACCTCGATGGTCTTCTTGGGCTCACCCTCGCTTAGGGAGACCACCTTAACCTCACCGGACGAACCGGGCAAGGCGCGGGTCTTTGCCGGAGGGGCTCCCGAGTAGGTAGCATCGGCATGCCTTGCACAGGTAGCGCCGGTTAGGTCCAATGCCTGCTTGTGGCAGCGCAAAGCTTCCGGCCTGTCCAACTTAGTGACGATGGGGCCACCGGGCCCTGGTATCTTCACCACCATGTACGCATAGTGGTTCGCCGCCATGAACTTGACCAATGCCGGTCGGTCAAGCAAGGCATTGTACGGAAGGTCGAAGTCGGCGACTTCAAAGTCCACCTCCGTATGGTAGTTGCTCTCGTCCCCGAAGGTGACGGGTAAGCGACTGCCCAGGGCACCGAACTAGGCCCCGGTGACTCAAGTAGAAAAGCGAGGGCCGGACGCAGCCTCGCCGCGATATCTGGAGCGCCCGAAATGTCTTGGAGGACAAGAGGTTGATGGAGCTTCCTCCATCCACCAGCACTCGCCCAAGTTTCACGTTCCGAATCATGGGCGAAACCACGATCGAAAGGTGACCCGGGCCGGCAGTGCTTTCAGGGTGGTCGGCTTTGACCAAGGTGATCGGCTCCTCAGGCCACTTGACCTACCCTACCCGCCCGAGCTCGGACACAATGGCGCAAACTTCCCTCATCAGCCGCTTATACTTCGTGTTGGAGGGATAGGTGGCCGAGCCACCGTGTATGTATGCCACCGTGTGCTCCGCCTGCTGGAAAGCCAACGGGGCGGGGTCTTCATCCTGGTCGTTGTCGTAGGTGTTGAATAAGTGAATTGCCCACGTTTCCTCATCAGCTTAAGCTTTTGGGTGAACTAGTTGGTGCATGCAACTCAATATGGTATCAGAGCCAAGAGGTCTCGAGTTCAAGACCCGGTTGGCACAATTTTAAAAAATAATTGCAGCCCACTTCTATTCCACGTCCTAGGCACGAGGAGCCAAAGACGTGAGTGGAGTGTTGAAGTATAAGTGAATTGCCCTCCTTTCCTCATCAGCTTAAGCTTTTGGGTGAACTGGTTGGTGCATGCAACTCAATAGTAGGGACGATGCTCATTGAGCCGCTGCTCCACCATCTTGCTCACAACCTGGCAGCTAACCAGGTTGTGCGTGTTGGATCTGTGGATCGGGCAGTAGGGCCTACCCTCCTCGCGGCGGTCGTCCCTCCTACCGTGATGATCGTCTCGCCGGTCACGGTGGTCGTGCCACCGCGACTTAGTGTCCCTGTGCTCGCGCTCTGCGGTTAGGACCTGCCCAAACTCAACCGCTCCGCGCTTCTTCCTGCTCGCGGAACCGGGACCCTTCGAGGTCCCGACTTCATCTCCGCCGTGACCGCCAGCCGGACCGGACACCTTCCTCAGAGCTTCCGCCACCCGTGCGCACTTGTGCGCTAGGGAGAACAGCTCGGAAGTGGTAGCGATGTTGCTGGTGGCCATCTTCTCCTGCATCTTGTGGTCCCAGACACCTCTTTGGAAGGCGATGACGACCGACTGCTCGGAGATCCTAGGGATCGTGTTGCGACAGTAACTAAACCGTCGGATGAAGTCGCGCAACGACTCCCCTTTCCCCTGCTCAAGGTCATGGAGATCATCCTCCACGCTCGGCTGCGTGTATGAGCCTTAGAAGTTGGTGACAAAAAGGTCACACAGTTCCTCCCACAAGTGCACCGACCCTCGCGGAAGGTTCAATAGCCAAGAACGGGCGGATCCCGTCGAGGACTTTCGGGAAGTAGTTGGCCATGGCCTTTTCAGACCTGTCTACGGCCCGTACCACTATCTTGTATATCTGCAAGAACTCCTCTG
Source organism: Guadua angustifolia (assembly GCA_036346375.1). Classification (NCBI taxonomy): domain Eukaryota; kingdom Viridiplantae; phylum Streptophyta; class Magnoliopsida; order Poales; family Poaceae; genus Guadua; species Guadua angustifolia. Next base: position 6,448,905 of record CM070519.1, on the reverse strand, counting down.
AGTTGGTGGTGCCATCATACTTCTCGATGGACGCCGGACGAAACCTCTCCGGCCACGCAACATGGCGCAGCCGACTGGAGAACGCTTGACACCCAACGCTGTAGGGGGAGCCACGCCGTCCACTTGAACCCCGGTTCGGAGACCGTGCCGGGGAGCGCAGATCTCGACTCCCCAAGGATTCAGAGGAGAGGGCCTCCTCCTCATCCTGAGGGTGGGTGTCGTTGGAGGAGCTATCGCCATCAGGAGCCATCCGCCTATAGCGGCCTTGCCCCTGTGTGTGACGGTGCCGCAGTATGTCGCGCAAATCATCGCCGCGCTGCCGACGACGCTTCTCCAACTGAGCCCTTAGATCCTCACGGCCTCGCCTGTGCCCGGGGACATGTGAGGTGATACGTTGGCTGCCGCACGGCCCCCCGTGTGAACGGGGTCCACTCTTGTATGCCTTTTCCTTGCTCGCTCTCTGGCGTGGCGCTTCTCGTGGTGGAAGCTTGGGTGCGGTCCGCAAGCAACCCTGACCGCGGAGCAGTGAAGGTACCCGACCGATCAGACGCCCCCACACAGCTGGGCCGCTTCTATCAGGGAAGCGATGTCCCGCAGCCATGGCGTGGCTGGGGTGTCTCCCGCAAGTTCCACTGGGGTGGTCCAAGAGGAGACGGACAAAGATGCGATTTTGGGCGGAGTGACCTCTTCCATGGCTAGCCGCCGAATCGGCGACTCACTTCACCGGAGGACAATGTCGCCCCTCGTGGAAGGTGTGAGATAGCCCCGCTTTGACGGAGTCTTTGGACGCAGCGTTCGGGCGCCGCTAGGCTGAGCATTCGGTTATTCGGTTTATCTGATTCGGTTTTTCGGTTTTCAAAATTTCGGTTTTGAGAGTTGGGAACCGAACCAAACCGACTTGCATAAAACGAACGAATTAACCGAACCAAATCGGTTCGGTTAATTCGGTTTTTTCGTTAACCGAAAGCAACCAGAAACTCAAATGAAGGTCAAGCCCAAGCTCAACGTGAAGCACAACCTGAACAATAATAGCATTGCACAGCACAACCTGGATGAGCCAACGACCGAACCAGACAATAATAGCATTGCACTAAAGCAGACAATACATTTAGAAACCAAATCTAACCGAAGCTTACACATATGACATAATACTTAACACATAACACATAAAACTGAATGAGAACAACAGCACAACCTGAATGAGTCAATGAGACAGAGACAATGACCGAAGCAATTGGCAGGTTAATTCTTAACAATCTTAAAATCTGCTCAAGTTTCCATCTCTTTGAATGAGCACTGTCGACACATTTTTTTTGTCAAGAACTCATCATTCAGAGACAAAATGTGCGAATTAAAGCAAACGGTGTCATCTGATCATCAGAATCTGACACAAGTTGGCAACTGAGCATAGTTACATATAAAACTTAACACAGAACCGAGTATCTTTCAACACATGACATCACTGTAGGTAAGTCCGAACAGAACCAGACCAGGAGGTCGAGGCCACCGACGCCAACGGCAACTGGCGGGGGACCGGTCGGTCGGGTCTGCGTCGGCCGTCGGCTCAGATGGCTGGTCGGGATGGCGTGCCACGGTCCGCAGGATGTGTCAGTCGATTTCCGCCGACGTCGCTGTCATGGGACGGGTCCGCCGGATGCCCGGATGGGATGGCCGCGGGCCGGGCCGACGCTGGACGCCATCGCCCTAGCCGCAAGTCGGGTCGACCACGTCACGCCACGGCCAGGGGGATCGCCGGACGGGAAGCCGGTAGGCTAGGGTTTGCGCCTACCGCAGCGGCAAGGGCGCAGGGCAAGCCGCAAGGGTACTTGATTGGGGTTGGGGATTTGGTTTCATGGTTTGGGAGTCGGGACTTGACTTTGGCGAGTGTGGTGGTCTGGGACATCATGGGCGAACACGGCCACACGGGAAACAAGAAGTTTAACTAGCGAAGCTGAGAGTCTTGCTCGTTGGTAATCGGTTTGGTTCGGTTCGGTTTTCTAAACCCTAAAACCGAACCGTAAACCGTGAAACCGAAGGTGTGTTAGAAAATCAATCGAATCAAACCAAAAACCGACAATTTGGTTATTTGGTTCGTTCGATTCGTTTTCGTTTTCGGTTTAAAATGCCCACCCTAAGTATTTGCTAGCCTCTCGCGGCTCTTCTTGCTGAGAACACGAACCCGCCATCACCAGAAGCGGGATCCTTTCGGATGGATGACCAGGACCCGTTGGAGAGATGAAAGGGTGAGCCAACCGCTACCCCCTACCTAGCGCGCCGCTGTCGGCGTATTTCGCCTGACAACTATTCTCCCTAGACGGAGTCCGGGGTTCGATAGTGGGGGTCTTTGTGGAAGGACACCTACGGGCTCTCCCGAGGGATCCACACAGACAAGAATCCAAGAACACGTCAATATTACCCAGGTTCAGGCCCCCGGTGTGGCTAACAGCCCTACGTCCTGCTTCTACTCTTGTTAATGTGTTTTGAGAGGATTACAAACGCTCGATCTTCACTCTATCTCCCTTTTTCTCTCTCTCTCTGTTTCTCTCTAGGTTCTTGAGCTCTCTCAGTGCTCTTCCCGTTCGTGTTCTTTCGTTCGAGTCCTTCTCTCTCGATCTGTCCGTCTCCCATGCACCGAACCCCCCTTATATAGGCGGGGCTGGCTTGGGCAAGTGGGAAGGATGACATCACACTGATTACACTTCATTTATTACACCAGTCGCTATAGCCCCATCCTCCGGCCTCATTCTTTGCACCATCGTCCAACTCCGCCCGGTCCGCCCGGGAAGGGACTTGTATGCGACGGGTTAGGTGCAGGATGACAGAGGGATAAGCTATCTTGCTGTCAGCAGAGCCACGTGCATTCATTGGTTCTGACACGGCGTGTCGGGGGAGAAGACTTCGAGGCGAAGCTTCCCCATTCCTTCGACGTACACCTCCACGCCTGACCGACAGCGGACCCCCGAGCACCTTCTGACTCCGTCGGCCGACCACGTGACCCGGCCGCTCGGCGTTGGGGGCCTAGTCGCCCACTTTGCTCGTCCGGCCGCCACGTGGCGCGATCGCTGGCGTTAGGGCTCGACGCTTTGCTTTCCGGGTTGCCACGCCTTGGCGCGGCCGCTTAGCGTCGGGACTGATCGCTGCTGCTCGCTAAGCCGCCACATCAAGGCACTCGTGGCCCCTCCTGATCGTGGCCGAGAGGGTACCCCGGCGCAAAGTACGTCGACAGTCATGAACCTTAGTTCATAACAGGGACCACCGGGAGAAGGCTGGGTAGCGTCGGCTTGGTGGGATAAGAGATTAGACTGTAGATGAGGGTGAAGAACCTTGGGAGAGAATTAGATTAATTCATCATCATTGCTTAATTGATAATGGATACATGCTATCCCTTTTATAGGGATGACTTACTTGGCCCTTAAGAAACCAATATCTAATTTAAAGGAAACTAATTTTATCTCAATCCTAACTAATATTATCTCAGTCCTAACTAATCTAATCCTACCTTGTGTGGTTGCTACACTACCATGGGTACTGTTTATACCCATGAATATTGTGTTTGAATAGTAATTCCAACACATGACAAATTCTCCCCCTTTGGCAATAGCTCGTCCTCGAGCTGTGGTGGTGGCCATGGTTGCAAGCCTTGGTAACCCCACTTCGGCAAGCTATTGTGATGCCTTGCATGGAAGTTGACAATAGTTGATGGTAAGGCATGAGGGCTTAGTGCTGCCCAAAGTTGAGGAAGTTGCCGATGGTGAGGGATGTCGGCATAGGACAGCATTGGTGCGCTTCACACCACAAGATATACACCCAAAAATTTTGAAAAAAAAACATGGTGTATAATAAGTATATTAGGTGTATATATTAGTAAGTGGGTTCAAAAATACGTATTTAAATCTCTAAGTCTATTTCAGCATGTCCTACCCACTCTTCTCCCAATCTTCCCTGCATGACAAATCACCTAAGGTCCAGTCTTCTCTATTCCTTAATCCCAACCAGTAGTTCAAGCAGTAGAGCTTAAGGAAGAACTTGTAACTCCAAAGCTCTGTACTTGCTTCAAACACTCAATAAAAGATCTAGCAGGACGTAAGGCTATTACCCTGGCTGAGGGGGGCCTGAACCTGGGTAAAATCTGTGTGTCATCTTAGTTCATAGACTCCGAAGTCCTTCGTGCGGGAGTCCTTAGGGTTTTCATCCGTTAGGGTCTGCCAGCCGCGAAGACACCCTCCTACCGAACCAAACCCGGTCTGTAGCGACTCGGGCCTGTCCGGTGGAATACACCGACACTAGCAAACTTTGATCCGTCGTAGATGGCATACGCTCGGTTTGATTTAAATAATGGATACTTTCACCACGGACTTAAAGAATAAAAGGTGCGATGTAAATGGTTTGCACCGGACTAAAATATATTAAAAGTTTAATATGGTCCATCGTGAATGGAATGCGCTCGGTTAGAATTTTGACTGAGTAGATTTTGGCGCCGGACTAAAATAGGGATGGTCCGGCGAAAATGAGATTTTGACTAAGGTTCCACCGGGTTTAAGGAAAAAGCAATGAAGAATTAGTTCGAGGGAAAACACTTAGACTTTGTTTGGGGAGAAGGACTGATTCAAGGTAAGGTATGACAAAAGAATTTTGACTTCAAGCAGTCTATTTAGTCTTAGCCTATGAACCAAAATTCTAACTTGTGCACAATCCCCCTTTATAGTATGGCCAAACAAAAATAAGTCCTAGCCTATGAAGCCAAGTTCCCGGGTCGAGGGGGTCGAGGAACAGGAACGCGGGACGAGGGATGACACTTTGAAAATTATGGTATGAAGGGGGGTATACCTCTTCGGAGTGTTCGTTCGAGAGTTGGAACGTGTTCCCAATTGGTTGGGAACGATGTTCCTGGAACGATCCCTCGGAACGAGGAACGCGTTCAATGTAGTAGGAACCCTGACGCCCACGCGTGCAGCCATGGGCGCGGTCGAGGGGTTGCGGGTGCAGGAGAATGGCAGGTTCTCATTCTCCCCCAACTCCTCCTCAACTCCTCTCGGTTCCCACCGCGACCCGCGTCCCTAGGGGTTCGAATCGACGATCCAGGCATCGCACGACGCGTTCCCCTTGTTTCGATTCGACGATCTATCTGCGTGTCCCCTGCTCTTAGGATCGACGTTCCAAGGCGTTCGGTCGACGTCTGTGTTGTCCCGTTCCTCGTTTGGACGAATTTCCGGGACCAAACGAGGAACTCGCCACGCTCGCGCTTTCCGCTTCATTGGTCCTAGCTACTTAGCTTGAATTATCTCCCAAGCCAGAATTAGTCACAAAAATCCTTAATCTTGATCTTTTAAATGACTTCCTTGATACTTCAACTAATATCTTTCATTGTTTAAAGATTATTGACTTAGTCATCAACACCAAAACCTTATAAATAATTATGAGATAAAAATTAGGGGGCCTAAATGTTATCAATCCTAACTAACATTATCTCAATCCAAACTAATTTAATCCTGCCTTATGCCGTTGCTACCTTACTGGGTAGTATTTACACACATGAATAGTGCATTTGAACAGTAATTTCAGTATGTGATGGCTATAGTTTTGGCGTCGGTGGTAGCTATTGAGGTGTTGGTGTTGGTGCTAGAGGCCGTGCTGGTGGAGAGGTGTGGCAGACGTGTTGGTACAAGGTGGAGGTCAAGGTGGTCGGTGGTATGTTTGGAGAGGTGGTGGAAGCCGAGGTGGTCCGGGGTGTGTTGGGAGAGATAGTGGAGGCCAAGCTGGCCCAGAGGCTAGAGGTGGAGATGTTGGAGGCCAAGGCTTAAAACGTGTGGGTAGTGGAGCAGACCAAGACTAAGGGTGTGAGAGAAGGTGGAGTTTATGTTGGTTGAGGCGTGGTTGAGGTGATCATCTTGGTGGGTAGCTGGGTTGGAGGTGCTTGGGATGGTGATCATGGTTGTGGCTATTGTGGTCAATGGTGGTGTAGGTGATGGTACTCGGAGGTTGCGTCTGTGACAGTGTCGGACATGGAGTTGGTGGTGTGAATGGCAAGGACGATGGTTTTAGAGGTAGATGTCTTGATTATGGTGTTTGCCATTGTGTTGTCTATAGGTTTGGTAAAAGTAAATGTAAATAGTAGGGTTATTGAATTACATAACAAGATAGTCATGGTTGTATCTCATACCCATCTTGAGAGGGAGTGTTGGAGAGTTAGTACTAGAGATGAATAAGAGTCAAGTCGTGTGCGACTCAGAGTCCTGTTAGAGATAGGATTCAAGTTAAGAGTCAAAATAGAGATAGTCTGGTTGTAACTCTGTTATGATTCACGCTATAAATAAAGGGTGTGGAGATCCGATAGGACACACACGAACACACAATCATTCCACAAATACAACACACTAGACACATAAGAAAATCTGGATTGATACCTGGTACTAATACAATTTTTTGATCAATGGAGAAGCTGGATTGTTTGATTTAAAATTCCATATGCTTTTTTTTTTTGGTAGTAGATCAGCTTTGCTTTTTTGTTTTTTTAGTTCTTGGTTATTTAATTAAAGGTATTAACCAAAGGAAATAGCGGCCATTACAGTCATCCGATTCTGGATAGATCTTGGTTACAATTAAATATGCAGGATAGAAAAGCCAACTCCATGAGTATGCACAATGCAAGTTACAAAATTACTTGCATAACGAGAAAAAGAGCATCCTTTTCTCTGGTGGATCAATAACACGTTCTAGATTTTTTAAAATTTGATACTGGGACAATCATTTATGGTGTGTTTCATTGCTTGTTCTAAGTAGCATATGCATGAGTTGGTTCAAGAAAAAGTCATCTATGTGTTTGGTTGCTTCAATGGAATCATCCTATCCTGGATGATTTGATACAAATTTGAGGAATATTTTCTATAGATGAATCATTTCATTCACTCAAAACAATGAAACCAAATGATACAGAATCATCCTATCTCGTTCAATCTCATCCCACTAACCAAACACACCTTTATTGTTCCCTATGCACTTCAGTTGTGTTTTGCCTATTCAAGTTACCCTTTACTTAGGTGTTACCCAGGCTTGGCTCATCTATTTCTGGAGAAGGGCTAAAACCCATAATGTGGAAGAAGATATTGCTGAGGAGCCGGTTGCAGATGTGGGTTCATTGACATGGCCAGCAATCGACTTCATATGATGCTGTAGATGGTCTGTGCTTTAACTGCTTATGCATTGCTCGTCACAAGCTAGTTTTGTTTCGTTTCGTTTGCTAAGAAAAAAATGTAATCTGGCGGATACGCTGATCCAAGTGCTATGCCTGGAGTCAAGTGCCTCGAATATAATGAAGCCATACATAATTTATACAGATTCAGTGCATATTCTTGAAAATCTTTGGCCTTAAAGCGCCAGAAATGCTCATTATCGTAAAATCATCACTCAAACTTACTTTGCAAATTGCAATAAGTTAATGGGAATGAACAGTAGCAGTGGAATGCACCTTGAGGGTAACAAACCCTATACTATTCCTTTTCTTGAAATTACACATTCTTGATTTGGAAGGTTAATGGTTTACTAGGTGGAAAAGCTTACATTAGAATTGCTAATGTTGTCTCCCTTCAAGCTTATCGTGTTTATTGAGTCAATGCGTGTACTCATTATTTAGCGGTCAGTAGCCTGAAATGACCAGCTTGGCTGCTTGACCACAAGAATTCCTGGTCTAAATAATTAACGATGTACAGTGAACAATCATTTTAACACAAATTGAGGAGCATACCTTTTGAGATCACGTTCTCATTACTTGAAATCTTGATAGGTGATTTCCTTTTTAAAAGTTCACCTACGCAGATAAAGGCTTTTGACAACGGTTTTCATAGTTAAGATCTTGTCTGTCTTTGCTTCTTCAGTAATCGATTTAGCATGTTTTGATGATTTATTTAGACTTCAGACTGGTGCCTATCGCTAACTTCAACTGAATACATCAATGGTGTTATGCTGCTTAATCATATGAAAATAAATCCAGACACATTTCTTCCCATCTGCATTCTGTTTTGCCCACACTTGAAATACATTTTGTTAAAGTCGAGCAAGGCTTGCACGAGTTGAGGAAGCTGGGAATGAACAACTACTAATGGGAGTTCTTCTGCCAGGAGGTGAACACCACCAAAGGCGAATCGTCTGATGTTGAGGAGCCTAGCAGCCTCAACAAGCGATTAGTTCAGTTATCCCTATGTACCATACAGCAACTGTAGAACATTACAAAGATATTTCTGGTTTTGGTTTTAAGTCTTGGCAAAACACAGTTCCTTGATTTTTTTAGTAAATTTTATGAAACTACAAGTTTTTTTTTACAAACTATAAAAAAAAAAACTATAGGTTTTAGCTCCTATTTTAGCAGACTACAGGTTTGAGGAGAACTTATGTCACAAAACTATAGATTTTGAATTGACTGTTTTTTGTAACGGTTTTGATAGTGTGGACCCACATGACAGCCTCAAGTGGCATCATTTCTTATTTCACTCGCACGTGAGGCTGTTATATAGACTCACACTGTTAGACTCGTTACAGAAACGATCAATTATCAAATCTTTAGTTTTGTAATACAATCTCCTCAAATCGGTAGTTTTGTGAAATAGAAGCTAAAACCTGCAGTTTTTTTATAGTTTATACAAAAAAATCTGTATTTTTATGTAATTTACTCTTGATTTTTGTGTACATAACTTTCATCCAACAGTGTTACTGCAGCATCCTGAAGGGTGCATATTAAATCTAGCGATGTACTTTCCACAGGCCTGACATAGCTGATGCAACCAATAGCTACAATCATCATGTCTGCTGTCATCTCTTCCTGAATCAAGACTCAAGAGAGCCTTTTTGCTGCTCTATGCAATCTAGCTGAATTAGCAGTAAGCTAAGCTTTCAATCCTGTGGCTAGCTTGTGACAATTTACTGGCTTGTCTATTTGTGTAGCTAGCCACCACCTAGCAGTAATGTTTGGGCACCCTAGTTTTTACTTTCGGCTGGAAATTTAATTTGTTTATTCCCATCTATGCCGTGTCCTTGAAATGTGATGCTTTTGTGTGATAATTGTTCTGAAAGCTGGATCAACATTATAGACTGTTATTTTTTTTAATGTTTCTTCTAGGGGCTATGTTGTTTTTAATGTTTCTTTTTGTGACTACGTTGTTTCTTCATGAGGAATTGTTTGTGTTTGTTCCATCATGATGAATCCATAATTCATCAATCTGCTGTTGCTGTGACTGAGGATGGTGATGATTAGTATGGATCGTCGGGTCCACATGATCCCCATCCAAGGGTCTCGAGTGCTCTCTGCGGTGGGTGCAGACTCAAGAGTCACATGACCAATCAGAGCTGATCGTTTTGAGTTAAATTTGGCACCATTTTTATTTCCAATTTTGAATGACTTTAAGTGAAGAAACCTTGCGAAAGGTCTTTTCATCTTTGTTCATGAAGAGGTTAGAACATCATGAGGTGCCTTTCGATGTTTTTTTTCCTCTGAAAACTGCTCTTGCATTTGCATTAGCATTATCTTATCTGTGTTGCTTATGGAGTGCTTGCATGTGTCGTGTCATGGTTGATGGTTACATGGAAATTGGAAAGGCTGTGTGACTAACAATCTAACATGTGCAGCCCAATGACAGCTAGGGCCCATTGGTCAGTGACAAGGATGCTTTTGAGGCGGCAATCCTTTAGTTTTTCGCCAGCCCAATGAACAACGTGCATATGCGTACTGGTTTGCTGACGTGGCGAAAAATGTGATGATGACTCACAGGAGACTGGGACCACCAGATCCCGATCCAATGGTTGTCAGCACGTCCTCTGAGGCAGTAGCCAGAGACACATGATGCATGGATCGGCATCGATCATTTATTTGTCCATTGTTTTTGTACACAATAACACAACTACTCCCCCGGTTCACAAACCAGCAGTTTTAAAATGCATGCAATCAAACTTTGGTTATTGATATCTTTTTAAATATTTAGATTATATATATGAAAATCATATGGCATAGATTCATCTTGAGAAGTACTTTCATGATTTGTTTGGTTTTACAAATATATTACAATTAGAGTTTTCATTATCTATGGAGGTACCATGAAGTATCACTAAGTTATTCTTAAACTCTTGTACCTCTTAGGCTGAGTTTGTTTAGACTGGAGCTTGAGCTTATTTGGTTTGAGCTTGAGTTGGAAAAAATTCTTTGAGCTAGATGAGGATGGCAATTTTTCGTAAATAATAATTAAGTTGTAAGGGTACCAGAGAAGTGGGATTTTTAGAAGCTCCAGCCATCACGAGAAGCATCGTTTTCCTTGCTTCTCTCGCGTAGTGCAAATTGGGCTAGAAGCTTCTTCTCTCCGTCTGGCTGGAAAAATACTGTTTGTTTTGGCTTGTGGCTTATAGAGGTGTAGAAGCCAAATAAGCTCAAACTCAAGCCTAAACAAACTGAGCCTTAGTATCTTCACTCTTATAACTTTTGTAACCTTTTAGTACTAGCTCAATGTATATGTTGGTATCTCTTAATGATGGTAAAAAAAAGTCTGTTACATTACTCCTTTTATTCTCGAATACATTTCGTTCTAACTTTCATTATTCCTAAATACATATCATTGTACAATTTTGAGGTGGTTTTTTACTATTTTTTCTTTTATATCTCTCGTTTTAGCTATTTTCACTGTCACTTACTATCATAGACTAGAGAAAGATATACCATCTAAAGATTTAATAAAGATGGATAATATAATATTTTATAGATGTGGTTTGGTGCAAGTAATAGAATCTAAAATGGCATCTATTAGTCAAAGTTGCATTTTGGGGTTTATATGGATGTCTAAAACGACTTGTTTTTGTGAATCGGAGGGAGTACCACTACTTCTGATGTGAAAAAAAAGATCGAGAACTAAAGAAACCCTAAAGCTAGAATATTTTCTACAGTTCGTCTCCTCTTCTTGCATCTTCTCCTTTTTGTTGCTGGAGAGATTAGATTGGAGGCTGGGCTGGCTGCTGTTGCCTTGGTTGCATGCAGGAACAGAATTATAGCCCTACCTCTCTCATCTCACTTGCATGCAGCAGCTAGCCAGGTTTTGTTGGTCCAAAACCTATGGAAAAGTTGGCAGCAGCTGCATGCTATAACTCTCGCTCAAAGTCAGTTTGTACATGGCATTACTGCATACTGCTAGCGTGCTAAGAGGGCCCACTTTCAGTGGCTGCTGGCGTCCACGCAAGCAAACAAGAAGACGGTGGATAAAGGATCGAGCAGCAGCTGCTAGCTAGTCTGGAGTCTGCATGAAATCATTACATCCACCCAAGGTGCGTGCCGACATGCATAGGGTGTTCTTTTTCGTGGGTTCGTGAGTTAAAAGTAGTCGGTTGATTCTTAATTAGAATACTTATTAGACTAATTTACGTGTGAACGAAATTATCAGTTTTTTTTATTATCTTCGAATATAACGTGGGATTTGACATCAATATTTAGTGCCTTCTAACCTAGATGATCATGTAGGTGGGCAACATATCCTGTACACACAGACTTTATGTGTATACACCGTGCACACCAACCACTACACTATGACCCAAATATAACGACAGATTGTCTATCGGCAAAAGGCATATATAGCGTCAGTCGGTCTGTCGGCAAAGGATTTACCGACAGATGGTGTGTGTCGGGGAAAGACCTGTCGTTAAAGACCTTTGCCGACAGACAAACCATTACCGACAGACAGTTTGTCGACGGTACTGAACTTTTGCCGACAGACAAATCTTTACCGACAGACACATCTTTAGCGACAGATAAGTTTTACCGACAGACGATCTGCGTGAGAAATAATATTTGCCGACAGACCATCTGCGTGAGAAATAACATTTGCCGACAGACTGTTAGACAACATATTGTATTACCATTGCAACAGCATAATGCATACCATTACAACAGTTGCATGAATCAATAATATACACGTTTGGATCTCATTCAGATTTCAGATTTTCTTTGCCATACAGTTCAACACATGGAGAGAAAATATATATATTGTCATACAAGTGGTAGCAAAAGCCAAGATCACAGATTAATGCATTACACAGATAACAGATCCAGCAGTACTCCAAGATCATATAATTAGTAGTAACAACACTAATTGTCCAAAAGATCACAAGGGCTACACCTCTTTTGACATGTCACTAATTGTCCAAAAGTTCTAAGTCCATTAGTCCATCTATATAACTACATATCTCCACCACTTCACAAAAAATTCCTTTCTAGAAGCTCACCGGACATCATCATTCTTCGACACCCAAAAGTTACTTTCTAATCGCTTGAAATTGCTCAGCTTGCTTGATGGTCTCACTTGATTCGTTGATCGCTTCGTAAGGTGACTCCTGCACACCCGTGTAAAAGAATAGGTGATATGGTCATAATCAACAACCAAGAAACTATTAGAAAACTGCCTAGTTTAATTCTGTTATACATGGATCTCCACCACTTCACAAAAAATTCTTTCTAGAAGCTCACCGGACATCATCATTCCCGCACACCCAAAAGTTACTTCGCTTAGCACGATCGATTAGCTTTTGATGGTCTCACTCCTGCACACCCTCAATAAAAGAATAGGTGATATGGTCATAATCAACAACCAAGAAACTATTAGAAAAAGCGAAAATTTATCGACTTCACGGGCTAATTAAAACCGGTAAGTTGGAACGTTCTATAGCATTTTATGAGACAAAGCAATGATGGGCTGATTAATTGTCAGTTTATACATACATACATATATATATATATATACATACATACATATATATATTGATCGTTTGGATACTGTAATTGAGAAATGATGCTTCATGCTTGAGCATGAAGGAAGTAGAACAAGATTTGATGCAAATCATTGTCAATGAGGAAGAGGAATAAGTAACACTGGACTTAGTGCAGGTCCCTTGAGAAAAAGCAATGTGTTTCATTTAGGTGATGGTGCTTTAATCCAACATAATGATCTGGGAGAGATCACTTATCCTTTCTTATCCTTGTGGGGGCTCAATAATCAATATAGGCTTTTCTAGTTCTCCTTGTTGAATGGTTTTTAATGCCCCAACTTAGAATTTACTTGGCATGTGAGATACAAGAATCTCTGACGTTTTTCTTAATGAGAAATCTTTAAAGAAGAAGCAATCAATATTGCTGAACTTGTACTTTTGCAGTTGGGCCCATAACTAGATGTCAACTAGTACAAAATCTTTGCATATAGCATGATGCGAAGAATGTGGCAACACAATTATCTCGAATAAAAACATAAGAAACTTCTAATGATGATGCGCTTACCATAAAATCAATGTTTTCAAAGCGGTGTTCTTTGGGTTCAAAATCATTGAATACAAGGTATGCAGTATGCCAACTATCATAGCTAAATGGGCAGGTCATGGCTCATATATAACCACAGGATTCACTAGGATACGAAACAAGCATTGAAGACAAATTGATCATGTATAAAAGAAACAAAGACAAAGGAAAAATAAGGCAATTCACCAGTTGTTTGCCAGTATTTTGACTACTTTCACAAAGAATATGCACTGACAACAAGAAAATGATAGTAGCATAAGACAACCAATTTTTGGGGGCAATACATATATCTTTGAACTGAAATTATAAGTTTCACATGAAAAAGACGCGAGTTCAATGCACAAATATTTGGGCAATACATATATCGGTAGTCATTCTACATCAGAAATATGACAACTTTAATTCTACATCACATCATCATAAATCCATGTTGCCCACTATACAAATAGATGGTTAATTGCTAAATAATAAGAACCTCCAAGAGAATTATATACAGATGACATAATATCATGTCCCATACAACAAATGGGGACTCTTAAAGTTTTGAGTTAGCTATGTCAGCATGCTTTCTAAAAAAAGCCGCTCTCGCTCCCAATAGTAAGGTAAATGGTTGAGAAGACAGGACACACTATATTTATTGTGCATTTCTGATGCATCGAGAGAATAAGATTTACAAGAAAATACCGATATGATTTAGGTTAAGTATTAGGGGTACCTTTCTCAGTTAGCACCTGATGGTCTCACTCCTGCACACCCCTGTAAAAGAATAGGTGATATGGTCATAATCAATTAAATAACCACATTTGGTCTGTTCATTGAAGTTATCGCTTATCTACAGGTATGAACAACACATATATGCAACATCCAAATTTATATAATGACCTTCATCTGGGATATGTTACATGCATTTTATGTTCTGATTCATTTGGTACAAAATACAACAGAATGAAATCAAGCAATATATTTCAAAGAGAAAGAACTGTTTTTAGCAAAGTTGATCACAAAGAAGTCAAGTACTGCTAATGTTGTTGTTATTGAGATGCTAGGTCAAATGGTTTGCAGTGTGCATGCCATCCTCTTGATCCTAACAAGGAAGAAGAATCAACCTTAAGTAGTGTTTGCACCAGAATTTGGTCATTATGGGAAAAATCGGCAAAATGCACAAGTTTGGATAGCGCACGAAACACTTTTGGAAAATTAGGATAATGTGCGGCAGGTATTTAAAAGCAAGAGTCCAATTAGGAAACTATAGCCGACTCGGATTACACTGTCGTGTTGGATCAAGACTCGGACCGGCTGGCGGATATATAAGGGGCGCCAAGGCTGCTTGAAGACCCCCAACAATCAAAATCACATCTGCTAGTTTGTTCCTTTTAGCTTTAGCTTTTAGTCTTCTGTAATCTTCCCTCTGTAAGTCGACATTGGTCAAATAAAGTTGCGAATCGCCGATTGTTTGGTCATTATCGATTTCTTCAGGTTTGATTTGTTCTGTCTTGTTGTGCATCGCCTTTTCAGAATCAATCTGCCTTTTACCTTCAGATTAGTCCTAATCGATTAGTCTAGTTACCCTTTTGAATCGGCTTTTCAGCTGGTTTCTGTTTTTAGCCGATTCGCCTTGAGAATCGGCTTGACTAAATTTCATAGCTCTGTTCCTTATCGATTGCAGGGTCAAATCGATTGGCACGCCTCACACTTGAACCCGGCGTTCGTCCGGTGTGTTGCAGGCCATAAACCCTCTTCACGTTTTTGGCGTCAACAAGTAGGAAAATAATAACCATAAGATAGCTCTTGTTAAGTAGTACATGTTGCACATCAATATGGAGCCAACTAAAAATATTGCATCAACTCAAAAGTAAATAAGTTAGTAATCTCCTTTACACACACATACTATTACATTACTACCTTTAACAGTATGGAGTGAGAGGGGTTAATGCTTTCATTTCTAAATCTGAGGCATATGTGAGAAACTTTCTTTTCATTCAGAGTGAACTTTACATATTTCACAGCTTGCTCTTTAAAAAGAACATATTGTTGTGTTGTTCGTAACAAAACAAATCATGTGGCGATTTAGTAAGTTCTATTTGATATTGTTTGATATAGAACTACATGTGTTTTTATTCTGCTTAACCTATCATGAGAGAAAATCGAAGTTCGACTTTTAATATGTGGCCACATATTAAATGTCTACCATTTATTTAAGATATACAATGCTTTCCTTCAAGCAATACCTTCTTTTGGTTTCCCAAAAGAAGAGAAACGTCTTGAGATAAAGTAAATGCAATTATTAATGGCACCTATAAATCATGCCTCAACCGCTTTAAGATCGATTCAGTTTTCTTTGCGAAAAGAAAAGCAACATTTCACTCTTTTGTGTCCCAATTTCTTGAAAGATCGGATTTAAGAGGTTAAAACATACATGCCCTAAAGTATCTTCTAGGGCCCCTACTTTGGCCGTCATTCATGCAACATTTGATACATCTCGATATCCTTGAATGAATTACAATCTCCGTGATGCATCCTTGGACATCGGTGTCCACCGAAAATGGCTCCAGGACCCAAGATGCAACTACCGCTAATGACATTACAGATTTAGTGACGCTCCATTGCCCCGTAACTACCACGCCCAATGAAGTTGCGGGATCGGTGGCACTTGATCAAGTAGCATTGGCAATGGGACACGAGTCTCATAAGATGCAAAAATGGTAGCGATATGGCCCGAGAAGTGATTTATCCAAAAGCCAGCGACAAGGACCTTCATTTAAGCGCAATTATCTCCTTTTGTACCGATGACCACAAATATCCAAAAATAAATCTTAAAGTGCCCCAAAGAAGAGCAAAAATTACATAGGATATTCGAGCATTTACTTAACGTGTGCTTAATTCAGAAAAAAATTATGGGACCAAAATCGAACAAAATCTACACGTCGCATTTATCAATATAGTGTTTAGCATTCCAAGAGGTACAATATTAACACGCATGGGACCTCGAAGCCATGCACATGGATTCGTGAGTTGGTATCCTATTGATCCATATGAGTTTTTTTGTGTGTGTGTGATTGAGAGACTTGCATTATTGTCGGCCGTATTAAGACATGGTTTGGTGAGGTAGTTGAGACTTTGCCCTCGTCTTGCGCAGTTGTTGTTCGAACAGAAGACTTGCGCACCATGTTCATCGATCGTGGCGATGTTGCTTGTCGATGAGATCGAAATCGGCTGGATTAATTTGTCAAACTTGATTATCATGCACCGTAGGGCTAGCTTATCTTGTCCAAATCATATGCAAAAATGGTAGCGATCTGAAGAGCAAGAAAGGCTATCACGAATGTGGTAGCAAGAAACATTCCAGTTCAACAAAACCACTCACCGAGCGACATCATGTTCTTCGTAGGTACTTCGGTTTCGCCATGGTTTTAGGAGCGAGCACGCATTGCCGGATCGAATGATGCACCTTCTTCCTCCTGAACGCCGCAATGGTCTTCGTATCTTCTCAAGGCACGATGAGCTTCCGATCGAGCAACTTCCAGAGATGCGCGAGCTCTGTAGCAGACCCTACCAAGACTGCTGCACCTCCTCCCTCCACCGATTGAGTTCGCTTGGGCGGATGTGGGGGCCGTCGTGGGCGGCGGCGAGGGAGGGCGGCAGGGGCGGGAGGCAGCGTGGGGCGGCGTGAGGGTCGGAGGCGCGGTGGGGGTGGCGGCGGGAGGCAAGACGGCGGCGCTTGGGCATGGGGCGTGGGGGGTGGGATTTAGGGATTTGGGGGCGGCGATCTTTGACGAAGGCGCGATTTGGGGGAAAAGATGAGAAGAAAGCGCGTGGGATCTGGGGTTTTGGGGAAAAGGATGAAAAACCTAGCGCGCAGCAGCCTTTCATCTCCCGCCGAATTTTTGCCGCCCTCTTCTGATCATATTTGTCGACACATAATTAGTTATAACATGTTTACCGACAGACAATTTGACCCTAAAACATGACATTTACCGACACATAATTAGTCCTTAATACATATATAATTGCCGACAGATAATCGGACACTGAAATATGTATTACCGATAGATAGTCTATTGCTTAAATTTGCCGACAGATAGTTTTTTGGTGATCACATATTATTTTCGACAGAAGTCTGTCGCTATATTTGTGTCATGGTGTAGTGAACTAATAAAAAATATAAAAAATTCTGAAAAAAAATGTAGATGTAATTCATAGATTACTCTATCTATGTATGAAGTTTCAAGATCAAATTCATTAAACTTGTCAGAATTTTCTCTTTTTTGTAACTCTTGATATACAATGAATTTGAACCTACAATTTTATACATAGATAGAGTAATCTATGAAGTACATCTACAATTTTTTTAGAATCTTTCATGACTTTTATTAGTTGATATGCACGGTGTATACATGAGAAGCCATGTGTGCACAGGATATATTGCCATGTAGGTGTGATGCTTGCACCTAAGAACCGCACAGTGTCATGCATGCTACTATTTGCTTTTTCGTAGGCGAGTCAAGACCGCTAATTTAGATATAAAGAAGCTTTGTTTTGAGTAGTTAGAGACTCAGAGTCACGGTTTTGAAATTTCCTTTTTGGTTCACATCTCGAAGGTGGGCAAAATCTAGTCAAAATTTAAAAGGAAAATTTGAAATTCAGAATTTTTGAACCAAAATTTTGGCCGAAATTGCCGAAATATTGCTGAAATTCAATTGAGTGAAAAATGGTCGAAACGAAGTTAAAATTTTTTGAAACTTTTTATGGATGGTTCTGACACATCACTAATGTTTCCATAAAAATTTCAGATAATGATCAAGCCTGAGAAAATTTGAACCGAATGAAAAATGGAACAAACCATGTTAGAAAATTTTGAAATTTCTTGGATGGTCTTGATGCATCAATAATGTTTCAATAAAATTTTCAGATGATGATCAATCCTTAGGAATTTTAAAAATTCTAACAGCTCTATTGTCCTGATAAAAACCTTACTGGCAAAATTTAATCGAATACAAAATAGTTCAAACCAACTTAGAAAATTTTAATTTTTTTATGGTCCTTATGCATCATCAATATTTTTATAAAATTTTTTGATGATCAATCATGTGTAATTTTCAAAAATACCGATGGTCCTACTGTTGTGATAAAAGCCTCATGATTAATACATAGATTTTGTTGATCAACAAAAAAGGTTTAGAATTTTAAAATTTTTTATAGAAGCATGCTAAGGCAATTCTTAAACTCTCATAAAAGTTTTGGATCATTATCACATTCCAGTGAATTTATAAAATTCTTACAAAGATACTATACCATTTATCTTCCTTCTATTTTTGATTTTTGAAGGATAACAAATGAAGTTCAATGCTTCTATAGATTTGGTTAAACAACAAAAAAGTTTAAAATTTTTTAAAAGCTTAGAGAAGGGTTCTTAGGTGATGCTTAAGCTCTCATATAAAATTTTGGATCATGATCACACTTAAGAAAATTTATAAAATTCTAACAAGTTTACTATCTCAGTTATGTTCATTCTATTTTTGATTATTTAAAGATAACAAATGATGTTCAATTCTTTTGAAAATTTTTATGTATAATTCTAGACGTCTAAATATGATATTATAAATTTTTTAGAGTATGATCAAATTTGTACAATTTTATGAAAACCTGACAGTGTTTCATCCGAAATTATAAAACATCTCAAAAATTTAATATTTCAACAAATTTTCATGAAAGATGACATTGTTAAGGGTTATTGGGCCAAATCCGGTCAAATACTATTAAAAAAACGTCAAAATCCCTTGCCAAAATCTTGTTGAAATTTCTATTAAAAATACTGTAGCAAATACATTTTTTAAGGTTTTTTTATTCGATCTAGATTTTAAATCTTGTCTTTGGCCGAAATCCGGGATCTTGCCGAGATTTTATGAAATATCGCTCAAATTTTTAACCATGCTCAGAGTGCATGCTTGCAATTGGGGAGCAGGTTGCATGTCAATCAACTAGCGGATTGCTTATTCATGCAGAAGCCAACGATGGGCGCTTAATTTATACAAGTAGCCTTCTACATACTAAAACGTAGATCGACTAGTTTGTATCAAACGTGTAGCCCCGCTACGTATCATTTTGTCCAAAGTGTAATCGCCTTTGTCTAAAAGGAGATTAAGATGTGCTCGATAGGAAGATTAATTTGTCGCATGAACATGAATCAATTATTCATCATCCGGATATCTTTGGTAATTAAGCTTTTTACAATCACTACTGTAGAACCGGCTACCACAAACGGCTCGTAACCCCTTTAGAAGCGGTTTTATAACCGCTTCTAAGCAACCGCGTGTGATACCCGTCGAGTATCACAAGCGGTTTTCAACCGCTGTCTTTGTAGCACCGAAGCGGTTGGGAAGGTGTCCAGAAGGCGATGGAGCCGCCATGTGGGACTCCAAGCGGTTCGTGTTACAAACCGCTTGGAGAAGGAGATCGAAGCGGTTAGACTTACCAACCACTTGTGGAGAACAGCACTCCAGAAGCGGTTGGAGTCACCAACCGCTTTTGGAGAGAGTTTTCGATTATATGTATTATAGAATATGCTCTTACGGTGTTTTTGTATATCGTTTTTGACCATAAAATTAAATATGAGTGGAGGAGTTTTTTGCGCAATTAAATATATATTACATATGCATACTCATACACATGTTCACAAGCTAGCTCAGTACACAAAAAACGAACTTAATAGTGTAAAAAATGGACAAGTACATACACGCAACCGACGTTTACAAGTTTGAATGATTAAAAAAATGATTATCGAACTCATTTCTTCCATGCGCCGATCTTCGTCGCCCTTGGTCGACGTGGATGTCGTTATCGCTCAACGGTGTTCAACGGCGACCAAGCCTTTTGTGGAACTCGCCATTTGGAGATACAACCTCGTCGACAATGAAGCCGATGAGTTGTTCTTGGAGTGCGCGCACCCGGTGAGGCGGGAGCACGTTAACGTGCTCATCGATGTTGGGCTGACAATTAATTAAGCGGGAAGTATATAAATATCCGATCACATGCAATTAATGAAAATGTAAGTTGTAGCTAACAAATTGACATGCATATACGAACCTCGGCATAATGTTCCAGCTCATCGCCATGGATAAAACTTTGAATATTGTGGAACACGTAGTAGCCACATAAGTTGTTTCCAGCCGTCTGGCGTTTAACCTTCACGGGGAAAAATTTCAGAATATCAGATGAAAAAACTGATGTGGCGCATGTATATTAATAATAGTTTTTGTAGTACGTACCTGAGTGCTTATTATGATTTCGAATTCTTTCTTGAATTCTCCTTTTGCTTCTTCTGGAACTTTGCAAATGTCCTGTTCAGGACGTCAATGAACCATTGGTATTTTTTGACTGGATTCCTTCTTGAGTCATGAACTATAATCCTGCTGTTGTCAAGCTCGATGACTAGAAGGATCCAGTGAAACCTATTCGTATATTGCAACATATGCGTAAGTAGCTAGTCGTACTATCAATGGCTTAAGAAATACAAGAACAAGAGGTTTGTGAGAACATGTACTTGAAGTTGAAGGGCAGAAATATGTACGGTTTGTAGTGCTGTTTCAACAATGCATGCAAAATGTATGCCTCAACTTGCGGTTTTTGCTGGTTGTATGACCAGACTTTCTCGTTGACAACCTCTGGGTCGATGAAGCCAACGTTCTGTTTACCCAGTCTTCTACATCGTTGTATCTCCATTCTACATAAGAAGGGATAACTAAGTTAATTAGATTTTCAATTTTGTGGTACGAGAGGAAGTAAACGGTAAACTTAGTAGATCGACACTTACAGACACCAGCAGGACATGAAAGACACGTTGACAACATCTCCTTGGTACACATGGTACAAGTCCTCGAATTCCAGCCATATTTCTATGTTGTTCCCGTGGAAGAAATGCTCATCTTGGAAAATGAGGAGGAACATTTGCTCTCCTTTAGATGCCCTTTCCATGTACCATTCATGCATTTGATGCATCTTGGTTGGGAGATCATTTATATCTTTTGGATCAATTAGCGGTTTGCCCAACTCATACTTCCATCTGGTTGGTGCCACTTGAAGATCTTGGTCTATTGATTCGAGTCCCGCCTCCTTTAGGAATGTCATTTCCCTCAACTATTCAGCACTCTGCTCATCTTCCACTTTCTTCTTCTTTCCCGTCAACAGAGCCCGTGTATTTTTCACTATAGCATTTCTTATTGTCCTATTGTAGTCGGTCGTCACAGGCGGTGGCGCCATTCCGCATGACTGAAAGTGTTTCACAGTTTTTTTATCTATTTTAACCTTGGGCTCTGGCTTCTTTGGCGCAAGCTGCCTGGCCACATCCGTCTTTACGGATGCAGCTAGCTCCTCTGCAGTCAGATCATATGGCTTCTTTGGCGGTTCCTTTGACATTCTCTATCTACCAGATGCCGACTTCGTGGGAGGAGGTGCCGTTGCAGGATCCCTCCTTCTGACATCGAGCTTCTTCCTCGAGGGAGATGCTGGAGGCGTGGTGACTCGAGATGTTGGGTGCTTCTTACTTTCAGGCGGTGGCGGCGGAGTCGGGCTTCTTTGTGGAGCGGGAGATGGAGGAGGCGTGGCCTGGACCACCGGGGAAGCATTGCGTGCAGGTGACGCTGAAGGAGTCATGGGTTGTCGATGTGGAGGAGGCGTGCTTGCTCCTGCAGCTGGCTCAAACTGCGGGGCCTCTCTTGCTGGAGATGTAACCTCCACACCATCTGGGAATATGATGTACTTTTTGCGCCAGAGGATGAATGTGCCATGGAGAGCCTGTCCAAGCTTGGTCACGTCGTCGCCCCCATCAATCTCGAGCATGAGATTTTCGAAGCCCCCCACCACCTCTTCCATCGTGACCTTCGAGTATCCGGAGGGTATCTAGTTGAAGTGGAACATCTGGCCCGCCTCCACCGGATAAGCCATGCCGTAAGCCACCTTGTAGGAGAGGTTACGCATATCAATGTGTAGCTCGCACTGGCGGCGAACCTTGATGCTGTCCACGGGATGACGGGCCTGCGGGTTGTCTGCTACAAGGGCCACGGCGGACGCCAAGAATCGCTTTTTTTGCGCGGTCGATCGATCACGGATTCCGGCGCCACCTGAACATTGGTCGAACGTAGTGCTCCCTGAAGCTGGCTTATTGCTTCGGACACTTTTTGCGTGACAATATCTTCGATGGAAGCCTTCGTAGCTCTAAGCTCTTCCTCCAATCGGCACACTCTACCCTGATCTCTCCTCTTGCTTCTGTCCCGGCTCCTGTAACTGCTTGAGTCTTTGGCAAAGTCGTGCCTCCACGGCATCTTCCCGAAACCTCGTGTCCGTCCCGGGTGCTCAGGGTTTTGAAGGGCATATGTTAGCTCGTCATTCTCCCTGTCCGTCACCAAGGATCCTGATCGAGAGTGCTCGATGGCTTGTACAATCCTTTCACCAACTTCTTGGACTGTCGGTGCCATCACCAAGCTACCGTCATCTGCAAGTTTGCCCCCGTGAGCCAAGAACCAATTGCGCAGGCGGGGCTCCCAATTCTGAGTTTCAGGTACAACATCCTGCTGCCGAAATTCCTCTTCCCGCTTGTCCCATTTCTTTGCAGCCTTGATGTAACCACCAGTCTCGAGATGGTGGTGGTATTTCTTCTTCTGGGCATTCACCCTGTTTTTCTCTCTCGCGGCCTGTCCTGCATCCGATAGCTTGTACTCCTCGAAAGCATCCCAATCATTCGCCAGATTAGGAAATTGATTGAAGTCTGGCCTTTCTCCTTTGTCGATGTACTTGCGGGAGAGGGACGACTTCCACTGCTGAAAGGAAGTTGCCATCTTCTTCAAAGCCCATCTCTTGGCCTTCTGTTCGTACCCTTCTGGAAAAGTGAAATTTTCCTTCATATCATTCCAGAGCAGTTCCTTGGCTAAGATGTTACCCAGCGCAATGGTCTCGAACATCAGATTTTCCGCATCATCAAAATCCGGGTCACCACGTCTTGGTGTCGCCATCTGTAGTAGAGCAAATCTCGAGGCTTAGATTATATATAAAGACAAGATTGTTGAGAACAGTCTATCACCTTGTGCTTAAAAGGGTATACAACATGATATTCAGTATTAATACAGGAGAATTAAATAGTTATGAGCTATTGTATCGATAGTTATAAAGTCCGTTAGTTTTTCCTTATTTTCTAGTGAACAGAACAATTCGAGTTTGAAAGCATAGTTTAAGATCGCCAAATTTTAACTCGTGGTTGCAACGTGAAAACCATCGGAGCAGTGTGAAAACCATCGGAACGTGAAAACATATATACAATATTTATATATAAAAACATATATACAATATTTTTTCATTACTCCAACATCAACATATCAACAAAACTCCTTGTGGGCATTTCACCGAACACCTTGTAGGCATGAAAACAGAGAGATCAGGAGGGGCGTTTCGCCGGCTACCTAGGTCCTCCGGGGTGGATTGGCTGGGTGGCGTCGGCATGGTGATGGCGGCCGGCGAGCTCGGCGGTGGCGGTCGACGGAGGTGGTCTGGCGCGCGATGAGAGGACAGATCGGGACTTAGAACATTTGAAGGTGTGGGAGAGTGTGGGGACTTAGAAAATTTAAAGCTCTACCCACTTCTACAAGCGGTTCGTAATACCAATGGCTTGTACAAGCGGTTCGTAATACCAACCGCTTGTAGAGGACCTCTAGGCTGGGTTGGGCGGGCAGCCCCGATTACAAGCGGTTGGTAATACAAACCACTTGTAGAAGATCCTCTACAAGCGGTTCGTATTACCAACCACTTGTAGAGGTACTTCTACAAGCAGTTCTTAGCACAAACCGCTTGTAACAGTGCTGACATGTAATACTTAAAAGAATTTGGTGCCCATACTGGTTGACAAGAAATCTCTTCTCCCCCTTGGGCGCGGGTGCTTGAGTGTGGGCTTGTGTCCTGCCGTGAGGTTGTGGGTTCGAGCCCCACTCGCGCCCCGCCGGCCTTTCTTTTTCTTTTTTTAGTGTTTGTATTCTATTGTTTCATTAAAGAAGTTGTAGAAATAATTTTAACCCTTTATTCTCATTTTAAAATTTGTACAAATCGTTTTAACGCTTTGTTTTAATTTAAAGTTTTTGTAGAAATAGTTTTAACCCTTTGTTCTCATTTTAAAATTTGTACAAATGGTTTTCAGGCTTTGTTTTCATTTTAAAATTTTTAGAAATAATTTTGTAGAAATTATGTACAAGCAATGTTAAACATCAATATATCAACATGATCATATGGAATAATTTGTATACAAGTAGTACATCTTAAGTCTTCGTCTTTACAATTGTTCCTTCGTTATGATCGTGACGTATGTAAAAGCATCGACATCACTGTCACGCAGGACGTTTATGTCGACATCAACTGTAAAAGGAGGGAGCTCGTCGAACTGACCATACTCTTCCTCGTCGGTGACGTTCTCAACTCCTACAATCCTTCGTTTGCCTTGGAGAACCACATGTCGCTTTGGCATTACCTTTTGCTTGTCCTTTCGATTTTCTTTATGCTTTTCCTTCTGCTTTTTAGGTTTGCTTGACATGTCCATTACATAGAAGACCTGGATCATATCGTTCGCGAGAACAAACGGTTCGCGCCTATAGCCAACTTCTGTGAGATCCACGGTTGTCATGTCAGATTTGTGTTGTCGACCTTCACACCGCTTTGGAGTCGGCTTGACCCAATGGCACTTAAATAGAGGGACCTTCAGAGGTCCATAGTTGAGCTCCCATATTTCTTCTATGAAACCATAATATGTGTCCAACCTGCCGCTGTTGTCTTCGGCGTCTACGTAATATTGCGGAACCTCGCTCCATTTTGGGCCTTCCGCCGAGAATGTTTCAACCGTCCGGCAGGTATCCGTGGGGGTGGTCGGCCCATTTAGGGAATGTTAAGGTTAGGGTTTTGGGTGTGGGAGGGGTTTTTCTGGAATTTCCCCTCCCCACCAATCTTTCTTTTTCACCTAATCTCACTTGGGTGGTGGCATTTCTCTGGGCGGCACTTTTCCCGAGCCAACCCTCCCCGCCTGCCGAATCTGCCAACTCTCCCCTGCGCCTCCTCTCCATTTCGGCCTTGCTCCCTCCTGGTTCGGCCTTTCCTGCTCTTCTTGGCTCGGCATCGGGCGGCAGCAGAAGGGCAGTAGCGCCCAGAACGCCGATGGCCTTCCCTGCGCCCTCCGCCCTTAGCCGAAACATCCCAGTGCCGGATCGCCTTGCTCCTCTCTGGCGGCTCCCTCCATTGCCCTCGCCACCGACGCCGCCTCGGTGTGACTTCCTCCACGGCTCTTCCCGACACGCTCCTCTCGGTGTGACTTCCTCCAGGTGGCGCAGCCTCCCTCCACCGGCCATGCCCCATCTCCTCTTCCTCCATGGGTGTGAGATTGGAGGTATAGCTTGTTCTTGGGGAAATTTTGGCATGCATGTGAGGTGTTTGTGTTAATGCCTAGAAGGTTTAGGGTTGTTGAATGTGATTGTGCATGTACTGTCATCAGATTAATGGGTAGGGCTTGAATTTGGGTTCGGCACAATCATGCTTTTAGAGGAAAAGTTTGGCCCTAGAATATACATGCATGCTTTGCTAGGGAATGATTAAAGGCGAAGGAGGATGGTAGTATTTGTGTTCTTGGAATCTTAATACATTTAGTGTTGTTGTTCAGCAGATTCTTATATTGATGAGCCTTCATATGAGATTCTGGTAGTGAGCAATATATATATATATATACACACACACACACATTTATATTTGCCTAATCTGTGCTTGCTTGAGTTATGTGTCCCGAATGATTAGTGTGCATGAATTCAATGCTGAGCTCTTTGTGTATATGCTTAGTGCTAATATTGGGTCATTGGGTGTATAGTCATTTGTATTTATGCACTTATACCATACTGGAAATTGGGTATGTATCCTAAAACTCATGTGAGCACTTAGAAGGTGGACAGAGCGTCCACCGAATCAAGCATCGCTTATACTACTTGTTGTGTGACTAGTAATAGGCTATCTCCTTTGTATGAGTAAGTGATTCAAGCTTTCATTGTTCTTTGTGAGATCAAGTAAGTGTTGATTCTATGGATGTTTAGCATGCCAAGGCCTGACTGGTTCTATAACACTCAATACCGTATCATAAGATTTATATTATCTTGCATGAATTGAAAAGTTCAGTCCCATTTCCAAATTGTGGTGTGTTGCCCGGGTTTGTCGTGCATGCATTTCATTGGTTATGAGGATATTTTGGTTTCAATTGTAAATGTGAGTATGTAGAGTTGTTTTGTTCTGTCGCTTGTACTGAGGGTGCATGAATTTGAGTTGGATGAATATTGTTTTATTTGCAGGGAAGGTTCTGTCGGGAGTGGCCTCAACCGCATGCCACTCCATTCTTTCGTCGGTAAAGGCAAGTGCATTGTGTCGGTTGTGGCTTAGATGGCCACTAGATTTTACAAGAATACATTTATTCATGTGTTGCTTTAATATTGTCGTGTTTGCTTTTGCATGCGATTTGATGCATGAGAATGGTTAATTGGTTATGCTTTTATTTAAACCGAGTTTATATGCAAGTGTAACTCGTATAACCCCTATACGGTATCTAGTTGATTGCTTGTGTTATGTATATGCTTGCGCAATGGTGGTGTTTGTGTTTATAAGCACGTCTAGTAGGGTAATAGCCTTTTTTGTGAGAAGGTAAAGTAATTTGATGCAGGTGCATCGTTGATTGAAAAGATTTGTGTCGAGAGTCGAATGTCATAATACCTTAAGATTATGGAGAGCTATTGGTTGAGATGTCATACTATTATCACTAGTATGATAGGATAATGTGAATAATGACGTAGTGAGGTTTGATTAGTAAGAATGGATGATTTGGCGATCATGAGGATGGATTATGACGTTACGGGAGTATTAATGATAATTGTGACCATGTAGATATGAGTGTCAAGACTATGAAATGAATGTTGAGAATCTGAATATGAGAGCTAAGAATATGAATATGAATGTTAGGAATGCGGATATGGGTATTGAGAATATGGATATGAATGTGAGGAAGGCATTTGCATATGTGCATTCATGAAAAGTGAATTGAGCGAGACGGTGAGAACGTCATACTGATTGTATGACTAATCCGGTGTGCTCGAAGTTCCTACCCAGAGTCCCATCTCTTGGCGTAGATGGGAGCGGTGAAGCGTGGGACCCGCCATCGGGTAGCGGGCAAGTCCTGTTTCGGCCCCTTCCACGGATGGTTGGGTTTGAGGGTGCACATCGGCGGGTGGGCACTTTCGGCGATCTGCGCGCATCGAAAGGAGCAATCATCTGCATTGCATTGACAATGATGCATCATATGCATGAAAGATTGTGAGATATGCATGAGAATGGTGGAGTGAAATGAGAATTTTTGAAATGGGTTGAGCATATGAACAAGCCAGCAAGTTTGCATATGCATTACATTTACAATGATGAAGTATGTTAAATGAATTGATTGTGTTGTATGGATATAAGATTCTTCTTTTGTATGGCCTATTTGCATATGCATTGCATTTACGATGATGAAGCATGTTAAATGCATTGATTGTGATGTATGGATATAAGGTTCTTCTTGTGTATGTTTTGTGCATTTGAGCATGAAGGCAGTGAATTGAAACTATTAGTGGTTCATCGTGGAGTTAATGGCATTCATAGGTTGAGGATCGAGTCATGGACTCATCCCATAAGCTACCGTCGAGTATGAGTAAAATTTCAATAATTCTTGAAATGGTTGTAGTAGTTGGCATCGCTTTTGGTTCACTTATTTACCAAATTCAATCAATTATTTGAGCATGTTACGTTTCAAAGTATTATTATTTCGTTTGATTCGTTGCGCTTCTTTATTGTTGCGCTTTGTTTGAGTCTTGGACTCACGCTTGTTTGTTTCTGTCTAGGTACCTTGAAGTCGCTCATTTGGGATGGGAGTAGTATGACGTACACGACTCGATCATCACCACCGCATTTAATTAATTTATAAAGCATGGTTGTAAATGATGGTGTTGTAATGTGTTGCTCGTCGTGCTGGAGTTGATAATTTCTATTTGGTTGTGTGATTGATTATCTAAGGACCTGCTAGATGATTTGATTCTATTTTATCTGTTGGATATATTATATAACTGCTATTGCTCTTTTGTCTGCTGAGTGGATGTCCTAGTTTTTAGGGGAGGTGCTGCCGAAATTTTATAAATTTCGGTGACTTAGTTTAAACCAGTTTTAAGAGTCAGAGGTTAATTGCTGTCTTTTCGTTAGAGGTGACATTAGTTTTTTTCAAGGTTTTGGTAGCATCCGTGGCGTGTTTAGCGCGGGGGTGTTACAGTTGGTATCAGAGCGGGCTTTTGGTCCGTGGTATGTGAAATTAGTAATTTACTCTAGAGTAAACTAAAAGTTGCTGTGTGGAGTTAGAAACATGGCATAGGTATCTACTTTTAAAATTGTCCTCAGGGCAATAACTTTAAAATCTGAATTAGAGTGGTTAATTAATTTAAAACTTGACACACTCTGATGCACAGTAGGATGGGTATGGGTACATTGCATTGCGCCTAAATGTTGAGTGCTAAATTTATTGTTGTATATTGCTTTGATCATGAAAGGATTGTTGGAATCAATACGCCTATGTTCAAGTTATTGGTGAAACCAAAAGGTTTCAACTTTGTTCCTTTGGCCGAGTTGTGGGTCTTGCTTGTTGTAACATCCCAAAATTTTAATAAAATAAAAATCAATATTTTGAATTTGAATATTAATCTTTCTGAGTTTTCTTGGCATTATTGATTTTTATTTGGAGTTCTTGGATTTTCGTGTTGCAAGAAAAATTAAACAAATGGGAATAAAGAATGGAAAAAGAGAAAAAGACCAAGAAGCAAAAAGTAAAAATTTAGAAAATTGCCATGAGAACCCTGAGCACATAAGTAAATCATTTTAGCCAGCAATTGAAATTTTAAGTATGAAGAAATGAAGAGATAAATAACAAGAGACAACTTTTAAATCAAAACACTGCATTGTCAGAATTTATAAAATATTTATAAAACTCAAATGGAGCTGAAAAATTTACCATGGAAACCTCAAAGCTATTTATATCTCCATAAATAATATCATAAATTAATAATGATATTTAAGACTTTTCCAAATTTAAAAACAGAAACCCTGAAAATCTGGAAATTGCAATGTGAGAATTTTTATAAAATAATGGTGCAACATTTTGACTTGAAAATTTTATAGAGGCATTCTGAGACCAAATACTTTAGAAAAACAAAGTTTCAAACATAAATAATATCATTTAGACCCTTAATTAAATTGAAATCCGAATTGAGAAATCTGGGCAGTGCTCACTGTCAGAATTTTCATTATTTATCCATAATGTATTTTAGTCCGAAAATTCTACCAAAGGTTTTTCACTGCCATAAAACCATGGTCAAAAAGTTTGATCAATTTCTACCATGATTTGGTAGCACAACAAAATCAGAGTCTAGAACCATCTGAGCTGGGACCATTTCGTTTTGGCGCCAACCTCACTGATCAGTGGACCCTGGCCCCACCTATCAGTTGTTTCTTCTCCCTGTGCTTGCGACCGAACGAACCTCTCTCGAGCGAGACACTCCAAATAAGCAGCTTGACCAGCTTCAGCTCAATGAATCGCCTCTTCGATTGGTCGTCTCATCGTCACCCTCACCATCACAGTGCGATCACCGCCACGAAGCCTCTCGCGCCAGACCGCCCCTGTTCTTCCTTTGTCGCCTCTGGTGAAGCTTCCGTCCGAGGCAATCCCAACCGAAGCCGGCTCAACTGCTAGTCCCTCAGCCATATATAGCGCACTGTGATCACCAGAGGCATTGCTTTCATTCCCCTCCATCCTGCCCTTCCTTGCTCAACCGAAATGCCAGAGCTCCCTCCTACTTCTACCATTGCCAGAAGCTCCAGAGCTCCAAGCCGAGATTGATTCGAGAGATTGAGTCAACCATTTCCAAATCCTTTCCGGTCATAGCATCACTAGACTCCACTGATCGAAAGCCCTCAACAATATTCCCAGTCCTTCATGCGAAATCAAGCCGCCGCCGTGAGCCCCATCTTCTCCAAAACCCAAGACGGTGGCGGCCCTCTCGGTAACTCTCTCGCCGAAATAATTGCAAAAATGAGATCTCCAGTGTTCGCTGATACTCTCATGGCTGCCAATTTGTGTTGGATTCTCCCTGGTCATCACCTTCATCTTGCCGCCATGGATGCCACCGCAGGAGCTCGGCTGCGCCCCTTCCTGCTAACTCTTCCGCCGAATTGACACTACCCCCAGACTCCCCTCGCCGAGCTCCATCTCCTGGTGCCGTCGCCGTCGCCGGAAAACCGCCGGAGAGCGTTCGCCGCCGTGCCCTAGGCCATCCTCTGTTTTCCCTCTCTCTCACGATCGGGCCCTCCAACAATGGCGCAAGGTGAAGACTCAAGCAACTGTAAAGGCGCCTTCAAGTTCAAAAGCGTAATCCATTTCTTCATATGAATTTCTAAATCGGTATAATATTCAATCTTGATTATCTTGTGCAATTTTAATCAAATTTCAGTGGGACAAATTTGTATATTCATTTAAAATCCGAAGAATCTAAATATATAAAAATATGTAATTTTTGAACTACAGGAGAATTATTTAAATTAAACTTTGTTAATAGTCTTAATATGGTCTTTATGTTAAATTAGTGAACAATAAGGCAATAAATAATAATATAAATTTTATATGATGTTAAGACTAGGATGAATTACAATCTGTAAAAATATTTGATTTTTGAGTTATAGAACAATTACTGAAATTTGAAATAACATAAACACATTATTATGGACATTATTATGATATGGAAAAATATAATTCTTAAAATCATAAAATAAATTATTATGTGCTCTGGAACCATAAATAAACTCAAATGTACAAAAGCATTTAAATATTAAACTCACTTAATTTATTTGCTTTATGATTACTAGTAAACCTTAATATGGCTACTAATGAAAATGAAAGTATAAAAGCTCATAAAATGAGGAAATAATTTGTATTAATCTCCTGAAAATGCTAAGGACCCATGTATGTAAAAATATTTAAAGTGAAACTTATCTTGCACTCTTTGATGCAAGAAAGTGCAATCATCAAGAATCGAATAAATAGTTAATCTACCAAGGTTAAGGCCAAAATAATGTAAAAATAGGTTTAAAACATTTCTAGGATGGTATTCTGTTAATACCTGAAAAATGAATTAAAGATCATGTATATTGTAATCGCAAACTCAAAACGAAACTTGGCCGATTTAAGGGTTGCAGATGTGATCATTTAGTCCATTTCAATTATCGATAAAATAACTCATCCAAATACTAAAATCAGAAAAATTAGTTTAGTAGCGTAGTACAAAGTTTATACTACCATATTCTGTAAAAAGAATCTTATTCCATTCAGGGTTGCATATTAATCTCATTAGATCAAAACCCTTAAGTGTTAACCCTTTTGATTCACCTTTTGGCCGATTTTGAATAGTATAGTCTTTAAGTGAAGCATGAACCATTTTAGCGAGAAGTTTATAGTCTTGTCCAAAAGTCTAAAATTTATGAAAATAGCTTAGGATTGTTATACAAAGTTTAAATCATCTCCTTGTGAAGAAATAACCATACTTCGTCATGTGTTGCATGATAATCTTAATAGCCAAATAACCCTAAGTTATCACATTGCTTTAGGCCTTAATGCGAGGAATAAACTTTAGGTAATAATGAAGGAATCAGTAGTTAAGTTATTTTTATCACCGTAACCTTCTCAAATATCTTGGAAATAATCTCAGAGCCTAAATCAATAGATCTATCTTGCATGAAACTAAGTCTAAGCAAAACCATTTAAAGATAAAGAACTATTTAGTCATAATCTAACGCGATCATTTAAGCCTTTTCATTAACTCATAAAATAGCTCACTAAATCAACTTAGTAAAGAACCGCCTAAAGTGATCTTTAAGATATAATCTGCAGAATCTAAGAAAATATTCTTATTTTACCTTGCTTCGAATCTGAATCCTAATAAAGCAAAACCCTTGAGTAATAAGGTTAACAGAAATGTATTATGCGTAGTAAATCAATGAAACCTTGCAACTAATGATTAATTCTATTAATCCAAACAATCTTTGCATTTTGAATTCGTAAAATAAGATTATTAAATTCATAAAAGAGCAATCCCTGTTTCTTGTGAAGAGTTTATTTGTCTTTCTATCAATTTTCTTTTTGCCCTTATTGAAGTTAGTATTTTGCTGTATTTTCCGTTGATCGACGTGTAGAACCCGACGTCTCTATCTCCGTCGTCATCGTCGTCAGCTTCACTCCTCGTCTTCACCGTAATCAGTAATTAAGCAAGGCAAGCTTCCTTTGACCATATTGCTCCCAATATTTTATATTCCTTTTGTGCATCAAATAATTTTATGCATGCGTTTACTTTATGTAAATTTGCTATTTTGTGGATTGGGTAGTTATACCTGTTGTCTCGTGAATCTCCTTTGATGATTATGAACAAGTGAACCTTGATAACCTTTGATTAAGGTTAGGCGTTACTTAATGTCATCATGGGTGTATGCGTTCATATTATTCATGCTTAGCCATGCTTTAGAATCAATGATATACATGATCAAAGCAACATTTGTTTCCTGAAAACCTTGGAAATAGCACTGTCGGTTGTGGGTATTTTGATTAAAAACCCAAAATGAAACTATGCTTTGATGCGGCGATTATTGGCAATAGCGGGTTGTGCGAAAGGAATTGCACGTAGTGTAGGGTGAAGTGTCGCCGTGTCACAACTAAGGACCGAACATCGTGTAGCTTGATCCGAGATTTCGTACAAACCACAAGGGTGAGGATGGGTTAGCCATAGCTTGTTATGTATTTAGACATGGCTTTGTTCATTGGTAGGCGGAGCTAGCGGAGGCATTCCGACACGGATTGCTTGTGAGGGGCTTCCATGCGTCAGATGGGTAATCGCTGGCCGGCAGTAGCGGTGTACGCCTTGCCATGGACAGAGACGTGGTGTTGGGTGTGATAAATGTGGATCCACGGCTTGGGTGAGTGTCTCTGTTTTCAGGGCGAGGGTTAACGTCCCGGGCTGGTGTAAAGTCATGTCTAGATATGTAACGACTATGTATGATCGCCTGGCAGGCGGGTACACTGTTCTATTGGAGGCGTGTGTCGAAATGTTCTCGCAAAAAGGTGGATCATTCCTTGTGGGTACAGTTGTACACCTCTGCAGAGTTTAAATCTAATTGATTAGCCGTACCCGCGGTCATGGGTGTCTTGGTGAATTCTGCGCGAGTTAAATGTTTTATTATTTTCAAAAGGGTTGGTTTCTTTTGTTTTGGCAACTGTGCTTTATGTCGAAGGGTGACATTGATGGATTTCGTGAATTGATGATTCGCCGCTCACGCCATGGAGGACTGTGAGTGTTATTTATACTTTACTCATTTGTTATCAATCAAATGCTCTTATCAATTCCGCTTGCAAATAACTCGATTTACAAATGAAATTCGCTTTATGCAAATTAATCGTAGTAGCCTTTCCTTTGAAATGGCCTCGCATGTATTATAGGTTTGTTCAAGTCTTCTTGAGTACGTAAAGTACTCACCCTTGCCTAATTATATGTAGGTGGTTGTGGTAGCGGCTTCGAAGTCTCTTTTCGCCGCAGTTGCGGATTTTCTTCGTCGTGTTCTATCTAGAGTTTATGCTGTCGGTTACTGCGGGAATGGATGGGTACACTACAAGGCTTACTTCTTCGCCGCTATATTTCTCTCGAGTTGTAATATTATTTGTATAATTGTTTCCGCTTAATTATTAAAATGTATGGTTGTGATTTCCAATTGTTGTAAACATGTGAGTGCTAGCTCTCGATCCAGTGAATAGCACAAGAATCACATGGAGGTTCTGTCACGAACGGGTCTCACACTTGTGGGTGGGGCCGGTTAGTGCCACCTCTTGCTGCTTGGGGAACCTATTGTTCGTGAGTTATCGTTTTCGCAGAGTCGCTCATAGGGTAAGGAGGGAAGGTCGGTTTCTTTCGCCCTCGATGATTGGATTTAAAGAGAAAGGCTTAGTGATGAGCCCCTTTGGATTGCTTTTGCTGTTATGTTCGGTTTTGTTGGATTTGTTGGTTCTTGTTGATTCTCGTGGGTTGCTTTGTGTTGAAAACTATGGTAGTTGTTGTTCTCCCCATTAAAGGGACGTATTGAAGTTCCCTTGGCGCAAAACTTAATTCGTGTGGATCTTTGATGTTAAGGTTTTATTGAGAAGGATTTGGTTGATTATTTGGTTTTTCCCATGCATCTTTTTTCCTTCCTGGAAATTGTAAATCTTGAGATTTGTTTAAGGGGTTGTTTCCCGTCGGAGTTTGGGAATTCGAGAGTTGAATTTTCTTGTGATTTATGGTTGAGTTTTTCTGGAAAGAGATGGTTTAGTTGTTGCTCATGCTTAAGAATCGTGGTTGTTCTTTTCTCTTTAAAGGTTGGGTACGTGACCCACAAGGAGATTCAAGGCGTTAAGTGTATGATAAGTAGTTGAGCTTCCAAATAAGGAGGATCACTGATTTTGTTAAGGAGAACTGGTTGGTTATTTAAAGACAACCAAATTTGTTGTGTGGTATAGAATGATTAATTGGAATGGTAAGTGATTTTAAAGTGAAAAGTTGATTAGAGTTATTACAATGGTCGTGAGTTGTAGAATTGATTGGAAGTTCAGGAGTTGTGTTCCGGTAAGTCTAGTACTGACCGGGATTGAAAGGGGTCTAGAATTTTCTATGGGTGAATTCATTATAGTAAGATGTTGATGAAAGGTGCTGGAGTATTGTAGCGCAAAGGCATGAGAGTTGTTAAATTATGTTGCTTAGGAGCCAATTAAATGGTGGATCGACAAAATGCTTTAATCGATGTGAAATTAAAGAATGAGTATATGGAATGGTTGTATGAATGATGGGGTTTTTGTCTTGGAAAATGTCTGTTTGGGAGCCTTATCTATAGAATATGCCTACTGGAGATCTTATCGAGGTTCGTCATGGTTAGTAAACCGAAGTAAAGGATGACACGCGTCTTGTACTAAATTAGTTGAGAAGTTATTTGTGCTGAAGAAGTGAGAACGCGGTTCTCCTTGTTGATTGTCATGAGATAGATTTGGTTATGGGTACAGACGCTTAATTTGAGAATCAATTTTCTCTGCCAAACGTTGGTTTTGGTGTAACGCGAGAGATTTTGCTTTGGCTAAAATAAGCGGAGTTGTTTCTTTGTTTTATAAAAGCTTCTGTCAGCGATTTGTGTGGGGTTTCTCTTTTAATTGGAGTCCTCCCCGAGGTAAAAATTTTATTATATTGATTTGAAAGTGTTAAAGGTTTTTATGATGTTCGAGAATTGGGTCTTCTCTTACAAATCTGGTTTTGGAAGAAGAAATGAGTGATGATTGGGCATTATCAAGATCCTCTCTCAGGTAGATTTTAATGCTTTGGGTTCAAATTATTGTACATGGTTCATTTGGTCAAAAAGGGAATTGTATTTTCCTTTGCGTTCTGGCAGGAGTTAAAGAATATGGAAGCTTATGGTATAGTGTTGGGTATAGTAATAAGGATCGAGTTTTCGCTGGTCATTGGGATTGCAGCTGTAAAAGTTAAATACAGTGTTTCTTGAAGGTTGAGTCTTCCCTGGTGAGTATTTTATCGCACTAATTGAAAAGGATGAAAGTGGTTAGTTTTGCTAAGGAGAAACAAGAGGATTGTGCGTGGATATCAATTGAGGATCTTATTTTTTTGATGTGGTTCCTTGGTGATGTTTGTTCAACCCTTATTAGTGAACTTTTGGAAGTTGTTGGTATTTATGTCACCATTTCTTTTAGGCGACTGCCCTTTTGAGTTAAGATGGTTGTAGCGGAGGATTTCTTATTTTGATGTGTAATGTTCTGTAGTGAGCTTTGACCTTGGGTAGTGGTCCTTTGGAATTTTGACCCCTTGATTGACTTTGACTGAATTCTTGCGTGAGAAGCTGTACTTATTTGAGTTAAGTCAAATCGTTTTATTAATAGATGGATTTGGAAATTTGGTTTATTGCTTGCTTCCGATTGAAGTCCTTGCATGGGTGTTACAGTTGAAGTCCATGCATGGGTGTTGTGAGTTTGCCGCGGAGTTTTAAGTCCCTGGTGGACTTTGGTTTTTGGTTGGCATTCTTGGAATTCGGGGTCGAATTCCTTTAAGGGGGGAAGAGTGTAATATTGCGGAACCTCGCTCCAATTTGGGCCTTCCGTCGAGAATGTTTCAACCGTCCGGCAGGTATCCGCGGGGGTGGTCGGCCCATTTAGGGAATGTTAAGGTTAGGGTTTTGGGTGTGGAAGGGGTTTTTCTGGAATTTCCCCTCCCCACCAATCTTTCTTTTTCACCTAATCTCACTTGGGTGGCTGGCATTTCTCCTGGGCTAGCACTTTTCCCGAGCCAACCCTCCCTGCCCTGCCGAATCCTGCCGAACTCTCCCCCTGCGCCTCCTCTCCATTTCGGCCTTGCTCCCCTCCTGGTTCGGCGACCTTTCCCTGCTCTTCTTGGCTCGGCATCAGGGGCGGCAGCAGCCAGCAGTGGCGGTAGCGCCCAGCAACGCCGATGGCCTTCCCCTGCGCCCCTCCTGCCCTTAGCCGAGCGTCCCCAGGCCGGCATCGCCTTGCTCCTCTCCTGGCGGCTCCCTCCAGCGCCGTCCCTGCTCAGCCGACGTCGCCTCCGGTGCGACTTCCTCCGGCCGGCTCTTCCCCGACACGGCTCCTCTCCGGTGTGACTTCCTCCGGCGGCGCAGCCCTCCCCTCCAGCCGGCCATGCCCCCATCTCCTCTTCCTCCATGGGTGTGAGATTGGAGGTATAGCTTGTTCTTGGGGAAATTTTGGCATGCATGTGAGGTGTTTGTGTTAATGCCTAGAAGGTTTAGGGTTGTTGAATGTGATTGTGCATGTACTGTCATCAGATTAATGGGTAGGGCTTGAATTTGGGTTCGGCACAATCATGCTTTTAGAGGAAAAGTTTGGCCTTAGAATATACATGCATGCTTTGCTAGGGAATGATTCAAGGCGAAGGAGGATGGTAGTATTTGTGTTCTTGGAATCTTAATACATTTAGTGTTGTTGTTCAGCAGATTCTTATATTGATGAGCCTTCATATGAGATTCTGGTAGTGAGCAATATATATATATATACACACATTTATATTTGCCTAATTTGTGCTTGCTTGAGTTATGTGTCCCGAATGATTAGTGTGCATGAATTCAATGCTGAGCTCTTTGTGTATATGCTTAGTGCTGATATTGGGTCATTGGGTGTATAGTCATTCGTATTTATGCACTTATACCATACTGGAAATTGGGTATGTATCCTAAAACTCATGTGAGCACTTAGAAGGTGGATGAGCGCCACCGAATCATTCTTGTTTATACTACTTGTTGTGTGACTAGTAATAGGCTATCTCCTTTGTATGAGTAAGCTGATTCAAGCTTTCATTGTTCTTTGTGAGATCAAGTAAGTGTTGATTCTATGGATGTTTAGCATGCCAAGGCCTGACCTGGTTCTATAACACTCAATACCGTATATCATAAGATTTATATTCTTGCATGAATTGAAAAGTTCAGGTCCCATTTCCAAATTGTGGTGTGTTGCCCCGGGTTTGTCGTGCATGCATTTCATTGGTTATGAGGGATATTTTGGTTTCAATTGTAAATGTGAGTATGTAGAGTTGTTTTGTTCTGTCGCTTGTACTGAGGGTGCATGAATTTGAGTTGGATGAATATTGTTTTATTTGCAGGGAAGGTTCTGTCGGGAGTGGCCTCAACCGCATACCACTCCATTCTTTCGTCGGTAAAGGCAAGTGCATTGTGTCGGTTGTGGCTTAGATGGCCACTAGATTTTACAAGAATACATTTATTCATGTGTTGCTTTAATATTGTCGTGTTTGCTTTTGCATGCGATTTGATGCATGAGAATGGTTAATTGGTTATGCTTTTATTTAAACCGAGTTTATATGCAAGTGTAACTCAGATAACCCCTATACGGTATCTAGTTGATTGCTTGTGTTATGTATATGCTTGCTAATGGTGGTGTTTGTGTTTATAAGCACGTCTAGTAGGGTAATAGCCTTTTTTGTGAGAAGGTAAAGTAATTTGATGCAAGTGCATCGTTGATTGAAAAGATTTGTGTCGAGAGTCGAATGTCATAATACCTTAAGATTATGGAGAGCTATTGGTTGAGATGTCATACTATTATCACTAGTATGATAGGATAATGTGAATAATGACGTAGTGAGGTTTGATTAGTAAGAATGGATGATTTGGCGATCATGAGGATGGATTATGACGTTACAGGAGTATTAATGATAATTGTGACCATGTAGATATGAGTGTCAAGACTATGAAATGAATGTTGAGAATCTGAATATGAGAGCTAAGAATATGAATATGAATGTTAGGAATGCGGATATGGGTATTGAGAATATGGATATGAATGTGAGGGAAGGCATTTGCATATGTGCATTCATGAAAAGTGCATTGAGCCAGGACGGTGAGAACGTCATACGGACTGTATGACTAATCCGGTGTGCTCGAAGTTCCTACCCCGTAGTCCCATCTACTTGCGTAGATGGGAGCGGTGTTAGCGTGGGACCGCTCTTCGGGTAGCGGCAAGTCTGTTTCGCGAGGCCCTTCCACGGGATGGTTGGGTTTGAGGGTGCACATCGACGGGTGGGCACTTTCGGCGATCTGATGCGTGCATCGAAGGAGCAATCATCTGCATTACATTGACAATGATGCATCATATGCATGAAAGATTGTGAGATATGCATGAGAATGGTGGAGTGAAATGAGAATTTTTGAAATGGGTTGAGCATATGAACAAGCCAGCAAGTTTGCATATGCATTACATTTGCAATGATAAAGTATGTTAAATGAATTGATTGTGTTGTATGGATATAAGATTCTTCTTTTGTATGGCCTATTTGCATATGCATTGCATTTACGATGATGAAGCATGTTAAATGCATTGATTGTGATGTATGGATATAAGGTTCTTCTTGTGTATGTTTTGTGCATTTGAGCATGAAGGCAGCGAATTGAAACTATTAATGGTTCATCGCGGAGTTAATGGCATTCATAGGTTGAGGACCGAGTCATGGACTCATCCCATAAGCTATTTGTCGAGGTATGAGTAAAGTTTCAATAATTCTTGAAATGGTTGTAGTAGTTGGCATCGGTTTTGGTTCACTTATTTACCAAATTCAATCAATTATTTGAGCATGTTACGCTTCAAAGTATTATTATTTCGTTTGATTCGGTTGCGCTTCTTTATTGTTGCGCTTTCTTTGAGTCTTGGACTCACGCTTGTTTGTTTCTGTCTAGGTACCTTGAAGTCGGCTCATTTGGGATGGGAGTAGTAGCACGTACATGACTCCGGTCATCACCACCGCATTTAATTAATTTATAAAGCATGGTTGTAAATTATGGTGTTGTAATGTGTTGCTCGTCGTGCTGGAGTTGATAATTTCTATTTGGTTGTGTGATTGATTATCTAAGGACCTGCTAGATGGTTTGATTCTATTTTATCTGTTGGATATATTATATAACTGCTATTGCTCTTTTGTCTGCTGAGTGGATGTCCTAGTTTTTAGGGGAGGTGCTGCCGAAATTTTATAAATTTCGGTGACTTAGTTTAAACCAGTTTTAAGAGTCAGAGGTTAATTCCTGTCTTTTCGTTAGAGGTGACATTAGTTTTTTTCACGGTTTTGGTAGCATCCGTGGCGTGTTTAGCGCGGGGGTGTTACAGTCTATATGGACACCGCTGTTTTGGTTGGTACTCCTGTTATCCTGGGATCTGGTGTAGAATGTGTAACCATTGATCTCATACCCCTTGAATGTCACGATTTCTTGTGATGGTCCTCTGCCAAGCGTTGCAATAGTTCATCGTTTGACCCTTCCTCAAGGATGTATACAGAGCTAGTTGCGAAAAGAATCTATGTGCTTCGAGGTTATCCAACTCTCTGTCTTCCCCGTGAACTCATGGCGTAGGACACTCTTGTCTTTGAAGGACATAGGGGCGACTATAGTTGATTGTTTCAGAACAGTGAAATGTGCTTGCTTGAATGCAACAAGATCATTGCATGCAATTGCTTTCCTTCCTATTGTCCCTTCGCCCCGTAGCCTCCCCTCGTGTCGTGATATGGGGACGTCGATAGGATTTAGATCATTCATGTAATCAACACAAAACTCTATCACCTCCTCCGTCACGTAGCCCTCGGCAATTAGGGGTGGGCATTTTTAAACCGAAACCGAATTACCAAACCGAACCGAACCGAATTAACCGATTATTTCAGTTTATTCGGTTTTCGGTTCAGTTTTTTGTTTTGATATAATTCGGTTTTCGGTGTTCGGTTCCTTTTTTCGCTTTCAAAAACCGAAATAACCGAATAGCGCATATACAATACTACTTTTATAATATTCTTCCTGAAGTCACTAAATAATTCTCATGTTATAATACATTTATACATATGTTTAGTATATTCATATGTTCTATTATACTTATATTGTAATGACATATGAATATTGTGTGGGTTTATCTATACTTTGTGTTGCAATATGAGAAGGACTAAATCTAATCTACCTAATGCTATTCATATTTTGGTTAACCGAAA
The DNA here is from genome assembly GCA_036346375.1 of Guadua angustifolia. NCBI lineage: Eukaryota > Viridiplantae > Streptophyta > Magnoliopsida > Poales > Poaceae > Guadua > Guadua angustifolia. The sequence goes on along the minus strand of CM070519.1, from coordinate 6,407,901 downwards.
AGCCAAATTAACTGAACCGAAATATTTCGGTTAATTCGGTTCGGTTTTTTATTTTTGGCCGAGAAATTCAGTTTCTAGTTTTCAAAACCGAATTATTTTAAAACCGAAAAAACCGAACCGATTAAACCGAAAAAACCGAATGCCCACCCCTATTGGCAATGCAGCCTTTCGGACGCAAACGGTTACAGACGTACTTCTTGAGGACACTCATGTACCTCTCGAAAGGGAACATGTTGTGCAGATACACTGGTCCGAGGATACCTATCTCGTTGACAAGGTGAACGGTGAGATGAACCATGATATCAAAGAATGCAGGAGGAAAGATCATCTCGAGGCTAACCAAACTTTGTACCACATCAGCCTCCAACTTAGGCAGTTTAGCTGGTTTGACGACCTTCTGCGAAATGGCATTCAGGAAGGAACATAGCTTTGTGATTGTCCCCCTCACCCACTCGGGCAGTATACCTCTGATAGCTACTGGGAGCAATTGTGTCATCAAGACAAGGCAGTCATGGGATTTTAGGCCTTGGAGTTTGTTCTCTTACGTGTTTACGAGTCTCTTTACATTTGAGGAGTATCTAGAAGGGACCTTCACATTGTTCAAACACTCAATCATGCTTTTTTTCTCTTCTTTGCTTGGAGTGTAGCTCGCAGGATGTAGATAAAGTTGTTTTGTCCCTTCTTTGTTTTTCAGATGTAGGTCACTCACCTCCATGTCTTCAAGGTCCTTCCGAGCTTGCAGTGTATATTTCGATTTGCCGTACATATCTGTAGCGACCCCCATTTTTACATAAATGCAAAAATGGAAATCTCATGTGTTTGCAGTACTAGTCCCTGGATCAGTAGCTAGTACACACATTTATAACAATTGGAATCACAACCACACATTATATTAATTAAGCGGAAACTAATGAACACATAAATCTTACAACTCAGAGAATATAGCAGCAAAGGGAAACAAAGTCTCGTAGTGTGCCCATCCAAACCCGCAGGCAACTGACGAGGCATAAATCCTTAGAAAGATCACGTTGAAGAATTTCCCACAACCTGCGACGAAAACAAACCTTCGAAGCTTCGCATTCTAATCCACCTATAAATAATAATTAAGCAAGGGTGAGTACTTTACGTACTCAAAGAAGACTTGAGCAAAACCTATAATATATGCAGGCCATTTCAAAGGAAAGGCTACTACAGTTAATTTGCATAAAGCGAAATTGAATTATAAATCAAGTTATTTGCAAACGGAATTTATAAGAGCAAGATTGATATGAAATAAGTAAAACGTAGTAACACTCACAGTCCTCCATGACGTGAGCGACGAACATTCCGTATCCTGAAATCCATCAATGTCGGCCCTTTGACATAAATCACAGTTGCAAAACAAATGATACCAACCCTTTTGAAAATAATAAAACATCTAACATTGGAATGACTTCACCAAGTGCCCATGACCGCGGGCGCGGCTAATCGATTAGATTTTATACTCTGCAGAGGTGTACAACTTTACCCACAAGGAATGATCAACCTCTTTTGCCAGGCCAATTGACACACTTCCTTTGGTGTGCCGGCAAGGAGATCATACGTAACCGTTACATCATCTAGACATGACTTCGATCCAGCCCGGGACGTTATCCCCTGCCAGAGGAACAGAAACACACACACGACGTGGTTCCTTTCACGTGTACCCACACACACACACCGTTTGCTTCATGACAAGGCGTACACCGTTGCATGGGTGGAAACCCCTCCAAGCAGACCAAACCGGAATGCTTGTGCAAGCTCCCGCCTACCAAAGAGCAAAGCCATATCCAAATAACTTAATAGGTTACGACTGCCCCGTCCCAGCCCTCGTGGTTGCACGAAATTCTTGGGTCGATAGCGTCCCATTGCTCAGTCCTTAATTTGACACGGGCGACACTCCACCCTACACTACGTGCATTCCTTTTGGCACATCCGGCTATTGCCAATAATCGCCCGCATCAAAACATAGTTTTATTTTGGGTTTTTAATCAAAATTACCAAAGAACTAACAAAGCCATTTCCAAACATTTTCAGAAACAAATCTGATTTGATCATCCGCTTTCTTCGGTTCTAAAGCATGGCTAAGCATGGATAATATGTAATCGATATACCCATGATGACATTAAGTAATGCCCATTCTTTAATCTATGGTTATCAAGGTTCGCATGTTCATAATTATCAAAGAAGGTTAATGAGACAACAGTATAACTACGGATCCACAAAATAGCAATTTACATAAAGTAAACGCATGCATAAAATAGTTTAGTAAAACAAAGTATATTACATAATCGGGATCAATATGGTCAAAGGGTGCTTGTCTTGCTTAATCACTTTATTTACGACGATGACGAAAGTCGAAGATGACGGAGACGACGACAAGATCAACAACATAGGGTTCTACACGTCGATCAACGAAAATACAGCAAAATACTAACTTCAATAAGGGCAAAAAAGAAAATTGATAGAAAGACAAATAAAACTCTTCACAAGAAACAGGGAGTGCTCTTTTATGAATTTATTAGTCTTATTTTATGAATTCAAGATGCTAAAATTATTTAGATTAAATATGTATGATCATTTCAAGCTTAAGGTGAATTCTTACCTTTAATTAGGATTCAGAGTCAAAGCAAGATTAAATTAATATTCTAATTATAAAAAGCTAATCTGTTGGTTTAGGCTACTAGCATTATTTACATAATATTTGAGAAGGTTCTGGTGATACAAATATCATAATAACTGATTTCTCGCTTATACCCAAAGTTTGTTCATTCATATTACGACCGATGTAATGTGAATACTTAGGGTTATTAAGCTATCGGTTTTAATATACAAATCATGATGATGTAAGATTATCTTTTCATAATACGATAGTCTATATTTTGGAGAGTGTTACAGGGCTAATTCCATAAGTTCTAGGATTTAGACGCGATATTATATTCATCGTTGAAAAGGCTTAAGTGGCATTATAGAGTTGACGTTATTCGGAATCGGCAAGAAATGAAACGAATGATTATCACTTAAGATTTTTGAGCTAATAAGATTAATATGCAAACCTTAATGAAATAAGATTCTTTTTATAGATTATGGTAGTATGAACTTTGTAGAGTATTTCTAAACTCATTTTACTTGTTTTAGCATTTAAATAAGTTATTTTATTAACTGGTGAAATAGCATAAGTGACCACATCGCAAACCCTAAATCGGTCAATATTCAATTTAAGTTTGCGGCTACACTATACATGATCTTTGATTCATTTTTCAGGTATTAGCAGGCAGCAACTCTAAGAGTGTTTTAAAGCTGGTTCCACATTAATCTGGTGTTGGCCGTGACAATTTATATGCATACGAAAGAATATAGTCTTTTATAAACTTAATTTAAATTAGTTACTTTTGTTAATCACTGAATTCTTATACTTAAGAATATGTTAAGATTGGCTTTACTTATTCATGTACATCTTTGCTAATATTCTTTCCATGAAACACTTCTTAATTATTATTTTGTTCATATACATGAGTATGTGTATATATATACAAAGACTAGTATAAGCATTGAAATTGAGCATATGTTTAATTATTTAGAAATCTTAAAAGTCTTGTCTAATTATTCATTTTCAGCATATACTAAACTCAGAAGTTTATATTATTGAAATTCATTCATTTTTCTCAAAGCATTTTATTTTATTTATACTCATTCTCTTTTTAGCGAATTAAACATGGATTTATTTGATGAAGTAAACTAACTTAAAGCATAAATATTTTTACATATTTGAATTCATTTCAGAACAAGTATTTCAAAAATATTTGGTTTTATTTATTTTAGTTAAGTCTAAATTAATCTTTTTCTTAACACATAAATGCTCATTTCGGTATTTTCATTTTAGAAATTTGCACACAGAACTCTTTCAAGAATATTTTTACATATTCCGATACTATTGGATTTTAGATGATTTAACAAATTTATTTCACTAAATTTGGAGCAGCATTTCGAAAGTTATCACAGTTTGAATTTTGGCCTGAATTGAAATTCCGAATTTAAATGAAAATACGATTTACCACTTGAGAAAGCGGCTTTGGCTTCTGTTCTTCTCCCACCTCAGCGTCGACCTTTTGGCCCCACCGCAGAGACAAAGAAAGCAGGATCGGCTCGGGTGGACTGGCGACAGCGCTCTGCAACTTTCCGTGACGGCGAGGGCACAGAGGCAAGAGCAAACGAGACGGCTAGTGATGCTACCGATTCGACGGAGAGTGACTGGAGGGTGCCATGACGCTTGGCGGCGGCGAAATGGAGGCTCGGTGGAGAAGATGAACCAAGGCGGAAGAGTTCAAAGGGTTCCGGATTGAGCGTCCACGGGTTACCAGAGTCCATTTTCGGGCTTATCTCGTGGGAGACAGACGGAGGAGCTCCGCCACGGTGGCCGGCCATGGAGAAGAGGAGGCGCACGCGGCGGGAGATTCCACATGAGAGAGCTCAGATGTTCTTGAGGGCTTTTACTCAAGAGCTTGTGAGGATGCTTTGGCTCAAGAATTTGAAATGGGTTGCTCAATCTCCGATTTGAGTTCGGCTTGGAGCTCAAGCTTGCGGCAATGGAGGGAAAAGGTGCGGCTCGATTGAGCAGAGGAAAGGGAAGGTGAGGGAAGTTTGGGCGCCGCCGGTGACCACAAAGGTTTCTATTTATAGCCGTGGGGAGAGGCGAATTGCGCGCGAGGTTGCGCTCGCCGGTGAGCTTCATCGGCGAGTTCTTCATCGGATGGAGGCTCCACCATGCGCGACAAAAGAGAACAGCAGAAGACATGGCGCGGGAGAGCTGCTCGAGGTGTGGCGCGACGGATTGCTTTCGGTCGGAGGAGGAAGGACAGCAAATGGCGCTTGGCGAGTTGATACAGAGAGCGCGTGTGTGAGCTGAGAGTGAGCGAGACTCTGCTCGGTGAGGACGAAGAAGGCTGACCGGTGGGACCGGGCCCTACGTCGATGAAAAAGAAATGAACCGCCTCTGTTTGACCGCAGATGCATTGAACTGGCGTCAATTGGATAGCTATCCTGGGTCAAAGATTTTTCCAACTTTTTCTACACACTCTCCTGGAGGTAGGTATGGTCCAGGTAAATTTTCAAGTCATATTGCTTCGTGTAGAATTAATTAAAATTCTGACATTGCACTGTGCTCAGAATTTCCAGTTTTGCATTTGAATTTGCAGACGATCCAAATCTTTTCTAAAATTTTTGAAACTTTGTTTTTCTAAAGGAATTGGGACAAGGATTCTTATGTAAAATTTTCAGCTCTATATTTTACTCCAGTAATTAATAAAAATTCTGACATTTCATTTTTCAGCTTTTATTTGATTCTGTTTTCGAATTATTTGGAGACTTATCCCGTGAGATAATCTCCTGATATTTTTACCAGTGGTAAATACTGTATCAAGGGTAATTTGGTAAATTTTTCAGCCGGAGATGAGCTCTGTATATTTTTCACAAATTTCGGACAGAGCACTGTTTCTAGTCAATTTGGCTTTATATTTCATTTTCTTTATTCAAATTGTTATTCCTTTATTTTGCTCAGTGCAGAATTTGTTTTCTCTACACATTGGGATTTCAGAAATTAAATTATTCACAACTTTGCTTTTGTTCATTTAATCTTTCCCATTTCCTTTAATTATTTTTGCAATGCAAAAGTCCAAGAAATAAATTCAGAAAAACATAAATTCAATAAAACTCAAGAATACTCAAATTGCAAAGTCATATTATAATATTTCACAGTTTTATAATTTTCGGGATGTTACAATATCTATGTAGCCTAGTAGGTTCAAGCAAACATTCTTCATGATGTGCATGAAGTCAAGCGAGTGATGAACCTCCAAAACTTCCCAATATGGCAGGTCTCAAAATATTGATTTCTTTTTCCATGTGGGTGCATGACCATCCTCGTTCGGCACAGATATGCTTCCAAGACCTTTCCCAAATACTACTTTCAGATCCTTTACCATAGCAAACACAAGTCGCCCATTACGATGCTGAGGCTTAACACGAATTTCTGTTCCCCGTTAAATTTAGTGCCTTTCCACCTCAAAGCATGACTGCCAGGAAGAAACCTACAGTGGCCCATGTACACACACTTCCGAGAGTTTTTTAGGTACATGCAGTCCGTTTCATCTATGCACTGGGTGCAGGCTTTAAACCTTTTGACAGTTTGGCCGGACAGGTTACCGAGAGCAGGCCAATCGTTGATTCTTATAAACAACAATGCACGCAGGTTGAAATACTCTCTTTTGTACTCATCCCAAACCCGTACACCGTCCTCCCACAACTTCACAAGGTCTTCAACCAATGGTTTCAGGTAGACATCGATGTCGTTTCCAGGTTGCTTCGGGCCTTCGATCAACAATGGCATCATGATGTACTTCCGATTCATTCACAGCCATGGAGGAATGTTATAGATGCAAAGCGTCATAGGCCAGGTGCTATGGATGCTGCTCAACTGACCGAAAGGATTCATCCCATCGGTGCTCAACCCAAACCTTATGTTTCAGACCTCATTTGCAAAGTTCGGGTAAGCTCGATCGACTTTCCTCCACTGCGAGCCATCTGCGGGGTGTCTAAGCATCCCGTCTTCCTTACGCTCTTCTTCATGCCAACGCATCATCTTGGCATGACCTTCGTTAGCAAACAGACGTTTCAACCGGGGGATCACAAGGAAATACCACAATACTTTGGCTGGAGTTCTCTTCTTCGTACGATTCCCATCTAATTCACCTAGATCGTCACGCTACACCTTATACCGAGATTCTTCGCACACTGGACAAACCTCCAAATCGGCATACTCATTGCGATACAGGTTACAATTGTTAGGGCATGCGTATATCTTTCGTACTTGCAATCCTAAAGGGCAGAGGACTCGCTTCGCTTCATACGTAGATTCGGGTAGAGTGTTACCTTCTGGAAGCAACTTCTTTACGAGTGATAACAAACCATTGAATCCCTTGTCTGACACACCGTTTGTGGACTTCCATTGTATGAGTTTCAGTGTAGTACGCAGCTTTTTGTGGCCCTGTCCACAGTTTGGGTACAAAACAGTTCTATGGTCCTCTACGATGCTCTGAAACTTCTTGTATTGTCTTTCCTCTGTGAACTCTCCCTCTCCGTCACGGAGCATCTGATCTAGCCCTTCATCGCCAAACTCGTCGAGTGTATCTTCCACAGACCCGTATTGAGTGGTGTCCAGCATACTGTTGGCTCTATCTTCCTCTTCTTCGTCTTCTTCATTGTCTTCTTGTCGAATCGCCTCTGTTTCGCCATGGTGGGTCCAGCAGGTATAGTTTGCCATGAAACCTCTCGTGATCACATGCCTCATAACCAACCATCATTCGAGTGCTCATTCTCATTCTTGCGATCTCACGACGGACAACGATGAAGCTTCCTGGAGGCAAGAATGCAACGGCCGCGTCGAGAAACTCCTTCATGCCATCTCTGAACTCTCTTGACCGACGGTCCGCATTGTACATCTATTGCCGGTTCATCTACACCAATAAAAATAATAACATCTATCACAATATTTAATTAAAGCTAACTATGTCTAATAGTTTTGTATTTTTTTAATCATTCTATATTATTTTAACTAAAGCCAACTAATTATTTCTAATCCTCCTGCATTTTTTTAAATAAAACTAACTAATTGTTACATTTTCATGCAAATCTTTTCTATCATTCCGCATTTTAATTTTACTAAATAAAAATTATTTTTTACCCCTTCCCCACCATTGTAATTTTTCATCGTTTCACATTTATTGCATTTCATTTCATACACCAAACAATATGTCACCTTAAGAACAAAAAAATAAGCCAACAAAAGAAACACTAATTCCCACAAGAACAAAACATGATTTCTCAACATCCAATGCACAAAAAACATCAATATCTAGGTGAGAAGGATGTCAACAACATGTTACTCACCTTAGGAACAATTAATTCGGAGCGGTTCGAGACATGAACCGCTTCTAGAGGTGGGGCTCCAGAAGGGGTTCGTGTTAAGAACCGCTTCTAGAGACCCCCTCCTGCCCATTGCCCACGAACCGCTTGTGGCACGTAGAGCACAAGCGGTGCGCACCTAACTGCTTGTGATAGACTGGTTGTGAAGGCCGATTCTGTAGTAGTGAATCTAGAACAAAATCAATGAAAGTACGTACGCAGAGTGTAAGTAGTGTACGAATCACCCTAAATTTGGTGTGTAAATAAATACACCCGATTTAGTTTTATCGATCCATTTCACCTTGGGAGTTGTATAGGGATTTTGAGAGAAAAATTGTCGTTATATCTGGTGGAGTTAAAATGTAAATTCGCATGTATATAGTTAGCTTGACAGTTTGGCAGATACTCTACGTGCACCTCTGAACTTGATCTTTTGGAGCATGAAACATTGTGAATCTATGTAGAAGAAAGCCATTGCACCTTTTACCTCAAGAAAGTAAGGCCCTAGACGGTCTAGGGAGGTTTTAAACTAGCTTCAGCTTTCGAAAAATCAGCAACCCCTTCAAACTGCTTAGTTTTTAAGCGGCTTTTGACATAAGCTATAAGTCATATATAATTAGTAAAAGCTAAAAGCTGAAATGTAGGTTAGACCTATTTTTACAGCCTATTGCTAAGAAAAATTAGCTATTTATCAAGCAGTCTCTTATAAAAAAACTATAGCTGTTTTTTAACTTAGAAAATAAAAAATAGTTTTTATTTAGAAAAGCTACACTTCCTTTAAATAGACCCTAAAATACAGAGAGATTATGCATCTTCAACCCCCAACTCCTCAACAAAGCGAAAGCACTAAAGCATACAGTTAAGAGAGAGAGAGAGTGGGGGAATGAAAGGGGGACAAAGGGAACAAAGAGGGGCAGTGGGACAGGAAACCCACACCACGAACTTTGCTCGCTATACACGGAAAGGAGAAAGTGCACGGGAGAGAGCCTCCACAAGCACAGGCCAAAAACCCAGATTAAAAACATTATCGTCGGTACAATTGCAATATTCACCCATTCGCAGCACTGTAAAAAGTTGGAAATTCTTACGACCGTTGGGAAATATGAAAACATGCATGTCCTTTGTGAAAATTGGAAATTCTAGAGAACAGCACGCACGTCTCACCGGTGTAATTTAAAAAACGGGTACACATGCATACGCGTTACGTAGGATAGAGTAGCAGAGGCGGAACTGCTCATGGGGCTGGGTGGGACTGGAGCCCATCTAGCCAGGCACTAAGCAAAAGACCTCCCACCCCCCTGCGGTGGTATTGGCCCATGGCCTATACGCGTAGCACAGAGACAGTTACACAGGTCGTTCTTCCGCGTAGCACAGAGGCAAGCAAGTCGGGTCGTCTTTAAACCAAATCATGACGTCACATCTCGCGTGACTCGCGTCACGGGCTCACGGCGTCAGTTCGTCTTCCGCGTCTCAGCGTCTTCATCTATTTTACAATATATCGATAGTCATAGTAGTTAGTTTTGGATGTCTCTTTTTAAACCCCTCTTTAGAACTTTCTGGCTCCGCCACTGTAGAGTAGTATTCCCACGCTTCGGAAGTCGCAGAGGTTCCGATTACTTTCTTAGTGTATATAGGAGACAAGCACATGTGATATATGAGTTTGATGTAGCAGGTTGTGAGTCTGCCTGAGACTATCTCCAGTGGCATCCCTTCAGCCTCCAAATCCCTTCGCAGACAGATTCCAAGCACTCCAACGAATTCCCTTCACGGTTCCCTTCGGAAGGGATTTGGAGTGAGAATTTCTTTCAGAAAAGGATCATTTCTCCAATCCCTATACAAAACCCTTCGAGGGGATGCTGCTGGAGATGATAGGAATGAAGGGAATGAATATGGGGAAAGGAATGAGAGAAGAGAAGGGAATGAAGGGTAATGGCTGGAGATAGTCTTAGACGCCTAAAAAAAATTAAAAATTCTAAGACGCCACTTCTAGACAGCTATAGGTTAGCTTAGACTAATTGGCGTGGCCTTCGGTTTTCGAGCTAAAGGCCAAAGTTAGATTTTCATTAAACATGTGCTCTACCGGTTATAAATAGTAGTCATTTTAAATATAGGTTCAATCAAACTTTCAAAACTTTAATTGTAAATATATTTTTAAATATTTAAATTAGAGACATAAAAAACATATATGTAATTTGTCTTAAAAAGAACTTTCTTAACATTGTAACTTTATTAGATTTTATAAATATATTATGATAGAAATTAGTACACAAAGCTATACATTTTAGAAACTGTATCGATGTCCAAAACAACAACTATTTTGTGACCTGAGTGAGTACTAGGTAGATTGAGTTTTAACATACATAAACTAACACTACTACTGATTGGTATATCACTATCGCTACATCTAGGTCGGTTCTTAAGTTTTTAGGAAAAAAACGATTGTGATAGATGACTTATAAGGGGTGGTAATAATAATCACTATCGATTCTCAGCTTAGAAGCGATTGTAATGTAGCACTTGGCACATCACAGTAGATTCTTATGTGAGAAGCGGTAGTGATGTATACGCTCATCACTATTGGTTCTTACAAAAAACCGATAGTTATGTGCACACGCTCATCACTATCGCTTCTTTTGTGAGAAGCAATAGTGATGTGCCTGATCATCACTATCGGTTCTCACAAAGAGAAATCATGCATCTCTTTTGTGAGAACCGATAGTGATGATCATGCACATCACAATCGCTTCTTAAGTAAGAATCGATTGTGATGTGCCTCGCTAGGTTATTTATACTCCTCGGGCTAAACTGTGATGTACCTCGCTAGGTTATTTATACTCTTTGGGCTAAAATCTCCTCTGTTGTTGCAGAGGAGATTTCTCCGCTGCAACCCGAAAAACAGTATATATTTCAGTTGGAAGCAATACTTGGGTGAGAAAATTTGAAATCCCCAAGGATATGTGCGTTAAGAGGGTAAATTTGAAGCCCTAGCTTAAGAAGATTTCTCCTTTTTTTCAGAATTTATGGTTTTCTTCAAAATGTGAGCATTCTTCCTTCAATTTTGCACTAGGTAATTTCGATATGTCGCAAACAAAGTGTAGGGTGTGTTTGGCAGGGATTCAGCTTCTCCGGATTCGTGAATCTGGTGAAACTAAAAATTCTAGCTTCACCAGATTCGTGAAGCTGAAGTTGTGAGTACATTAAGAGTGTTTAGATAGATCATATTGTATATATTTTAGACCAAAAATATAAACTTAATTCACTTTATTTTAACCTACAAGTTTCAGATTTCAGAAAAGCTATAATCTAGAGCTCTACCAAACAAGCCCTTAGATTGCAGTGGAACATGTATATCCTATTAGATTTCACACCCTTTATTTGATAAACACACATCTATTTAACTATCATTGCAGTGCTCTCGTATTAATCTGGAATTATTGTTGCTGTCATATGATGAATGTTAGAGTTTAGGCTGTGGAACTACATCTCCCGTTCGAGGGTGCTTGTTTATAAATATGTCGATTGAAATAGCATATTTATAAGCAAGTAGTCTCGAATTATCCACGTTTTTTTATAGTTCAAGGATATGTGGTTCAGACAAGTTTCTGAGTTGTTGTCAATTCCAGAGTAGATTTCAGTAGTGTCTCCCTGGTGTTTTCCGGATACACACCCCTCTTGACCTCTTTTTTGCAAAATTCTTTTTGGAAAAGATTTGTAGTATCCCACAGTATGTTTTTGCAAAATTTCAAATAATTCTAACAATATTAGCAAAATTTATGACCTTTTCACTCTTTGATTAAATAATTCTAAAATTCAGACTTCAGTTTGTCTGTAAAACCAATAGTGATAGTCATATTTGTATCGGGTTTTATTCAAAATCGATAGTAATTAGAGGCATATTTGTGTCAGTTTTGCTTGAAAACCGATAGTGAAGTGTTAGATCATTTTTGTCGGTTTTATTTAAAAATCGATAGTTAAGTACTAATTCATTTGTGTTGGTTTTTGTTAATAACCAGACCAATTGATTTGTGTCGGTTTTCGTTAGAAATCGATAGTGATTAGAGGCATATTTGTGTCCGTTTTTCTTCAAAGCGGATAGTGAATTGTTAGTTTGTTTGTCGGTTTTCTTTAAAAATCGATAGTGAAGTACTAATTCATTTGTGTCGGTTTTTGTTACAAACCGATAGTGATTAGAGCATATTTGGGTTGGTTTTTCTTCAAAACCGATAGTGAAGTGGTAGTTCATTTGTGTCGGTTTTCTTTAAAAACCAATAGTGAAGTTTAGTTCATTTGTATCAGTTTTCTTTAAAAACCAATTATGAAGTTTAGTTCATTTGTGTCGATGTTAGTTAAAAACTGATAGTGAAGTATCGGTTGCTAGGTGCGGCTTTTTTGGGGATTAAGTTAGTAGCGATCATTAACTTAGTTGGTTGTATTGAAAAACCAACACAACTAATACCTTTCACGTGCGCCTTAACTCTCATACATTTTGGTGAAGCTCACTCTCATACGCGCTTGGCTCACACGACTTCTATTTTGCCCTACCTCATCATGCGCCTCCAGCTCCCATGATTTGTACTTTGCCCTAGCCGGCGGCTCCCACCCACCGGCGCCTTCGGCCCGCTCGCTCCCACCAGCGCCTCCCTCCCACTAGCTCATCTGGCCCATTTCTGCAAGGAGCCCAACTTCGATATCTACAGGTTCATGCGGCTGCTTGATTCCTTCTTGCCTGATTTTAGGGAAAGTTCCTTTTGAGTCATGTTAGAAAATCGACACGCATAGCAGGGTTCAAATTCACCCGTGCGGCTTACAATAAGGTATATATGGATGGTGAGGACCTAGGATCCAACTCAGAAACAAATCCGTGATGATCCGTACCGCGGCGACGGGCCTCCGCTACGCTCTGCCAGACTTGGCCTTCTGATTCAGAATTTGGATCATATATCAACAAGTCAATCAATTGAGTAGCTTTTAGGTGGAATCCCGGTGAATCAGTAGTAAAAATTTGATCTTTTTTCAGTGCCGAGTAATTGAATTGATTTTTTCCCATTATATCGTAGGCTCCTCCTTAAAGATTCACATGTCAAGCTTATAGATATAAAAAGGTACTCTGACTCCATCTGATTATCTACTTTCATGTGCAGAGCCCGCTTGATGTTGATAAGTTTTAGAAGATAGGTGCAAAAATTGTGTTATACCTGCAGCAAGATCCAGACCTTGAGTATCCTTATTATTGAAGTTGGTTTTATCATCTTTCCTGTAGGAATGAAGAAATAGCAGCCTGCAGCAAGATCTAGACCTTGAGTATCCTTATTATTGAAGTTGGTTTTGTCATCTTTCCTGTAGGAACGAAGAAATAGCAATCAACCTGGCTACTTTAGGAAATTAGAGCAAACATTATAAGATTCAATTCATAGCTTCTTATCTAAACAACATGTTTTCTGCAACTATTCTAGGATGTAATGTATATAAGACATCCTCTAAGCGATTTAGTTCTAATCCTAATGGTATTGTAATGGCATAATTATTTGTTGTTACGCATATTTTGTGTTACGCATATTTCATAGTTCTAAACTGGTCTAATGTTTAATTACAGCAGGGATTTTGATGCTTTTGATTTGCGATGGAGGCTTCCTGCTGTGGTTAGCAAATTGCACAAGCTTATCAACCGTAATGGTGGTGTGACAGACAAACATTGTACTGCTGGACTTGGAAGAGCTCCTGCTATGGCAGTAGGTTTACAATCTTTCCCTTATTGTTTCCCAAATAATAAATGTTATTATCTTTTTGAAAGTTATGATCCCTAGAAAATTACATCTTGTAAAATTATGAGAACATGTTCTAAAATTTCAGTTGGCATATATGATGAGGACATCACTATACTGGATGCACCCATAACCTCATCTCCACCACCCCTTATGCAAGGTCCTATCACAAGGGCACGTGCACGGCAACTAAAACAACATGTGAACTCGTTTCTCGGGTTGCATAATTATATTTTAGAGAATAGACCACTGCATAAAAATATGCTTGTGCTTAGGAATCATGGTTTAGAGCAGCAAGGACATCATCCCTCATCAATACAAGCTAGAGTACAATTTATTCCCAAGGAAGAAGATGAAACGTCCACCCAAGAGCAGTCCACCTTCAACTGGCCATAACTTTTGCATGCGGAGTCTGTTCGGGATGAGTGAGTACTTGATTGAAAGATAATTTCGTGCTCTTTCCAATGGATCTAGCCTCATTATCAAATTCCACTTGAGCTGGACACAACAGTAAAAAATGTGCGACGATTTCAGTCTCTTTGGGTGCTGCGCCACCATTATTTTAGGCTGAGTTCCCATGTAATCAATGTAATGTGAATCCACCTCCTAGAAGCCATATCCTTGGCTATATATTGGACAAACTCCCTCTCTATTCCCTTAGGTTTTGTTAAGTTTAGTTGCCCCCATGTGTGGAACTATAACCTTGTTCTCCTGACTCGGCTAGAGCAGCAATAAACAAGTTCAGAACCTCAGTTCGTGTGTGTGCTTCATCCTTGTTCTTGCTGGTTTTTCGATTGCTTGCAAGAATAGACCTTCGTGGTTAGGTCATCCGGGCTTTTGGCACGGTTGATAACAACTAGGATTGTGGTTTAGTGATTGCGGGCGCTTATCCTTGTGTGGTTCGTAGCCGGATCGTCAAAGTCACCCTCCGCCTAATCGAAGTTATCCCCTCACTAGAAGATCGGGCACCCGTGCGCGCATCATTTGGTATCAGAGAAACGGTTGACCGGTGAGTTCTTATATCTTATTGTTTGATTGTGTTCTTCCTAGAGTCCAGAAAATTTGCCCCACAAAAATATTGTTTGTTCGCTGTCCAAACCCCATTGTGCCTTTCAGTCGGTTAATTTTGTTTTTGCTAAATTGAGTTTGGGTCCGTTCTAGTGTTTGTCTTGTTGCTTTTCATCTTCTTGTTCATCTCCCCACCCCAACAACCATCCATAAAGCCCAAAAACAAACAAACACATCTCGGCCTGAAAGATCCCCATTCTGCAGCCGCCACCAAAAACACCATAAGTCTCCATTGCTGCATCATTTTTGAGTGAAACCAAAATTAAAAGTTTCCTCACTCAACCCAGCATCTACCTATCAATTTTTACGTGAATCCATTCAGGGCGTAAAGTGTTTGGTGCGTTGCAATCTGACCCAATAACTGTCCTAAAATCTACATTTGTGTCCAAAATTCATGCAAACTTCTCAGTTATTTTTCAGAAAGTTTACCCCAAATAAAAGTTGTTGAAAAAGCCTTCAAAAAGAAGTGAAAAAAAGAATCATTAAAAAAGAGGTATCTGACCAAAAGTTATGGCCAAAATACCGATCTGCTATCTGTGGACAGAAATCAACAATCTAGAAAGTTGGAATTCATCTTATGCTCCCAAGTTGCAAATTGCATATTCATAAGTTTTGCTGTGTTTATCACTTGTATCCACTGCCATATCACTTGTTTTAGCCTAATATCCATCCTTGTTTGATCAGCAACATAGGCTAATTGCTAGACTCGAACACTTATTCAGTTTTATGCAAATTCTAAAATTGGCTGATTGTTTCCCTTTGCTACTCATTATAAAGCCTTTCCGAGCTCCACTTTCTACTAACCATATAGGTGATAGCCTTGCAATCGTTTTGCTCAAATTTGAGTTTGGTTTATTACAAACCAGCCACCAATTGCACCACTTGCTGCATTGTAAGAGTTGGTAAGAGCTTGGTAATAGCTTGAGAGGGGAAGAGATAGACTTGATCCATTTCAACCTACAGTAGTGATAGGAAATTACAAACTCTTGTGTGTTTTTTTGTTTATTACTAACCATGGCAGATGACAATGGAAGCATTGAGGAAAACCAAGCTGAAGTTCTCACACCCCACATGAGAGGAATTATACAACACTTCGAACGTTTAATGAACGTGCATACTACCCACCATGATGAGGTCTTGGCTGAAATCAACAACAACCTCGTAGCCCTCCGCGACCAAGTAGATTGCCTTGAGGAACAACAACCAGCACTTGCTAAAAACATGGCCAACAATGCACAAAAACAAAATGGCGTGCGTGGACGCCAACCATGGCACGCTGCCCGTGCTTGGGAAAATGAGGTGGAAGAGGATGAGAACAATTATGTTGCTGACACTGAGGATGATGATGGTCTTAACTCTAACAATGATCAAGATCATCGACGACTTCGACACAATTAGCAAGGTATGGGTAGAAATCAGCGAGAACCTCGAGAGGTACGTAATGATCCCATGAGAAATGTTAAGTTTACAATACCTCCATTTGATGGAAAATATAACCCTGATGCTTATCTTGATTAGGAGTTAGCGGTAGAACAAAAATTTGTATGCTATGACTTTCCTGAAGATAGAAAAGTTAGGGCTGCCACTAGTGAGTTCACTGCTTTTGCCTCCATTTGATGGAGTGAGACTTGTAGGAATCGTGGGAATGCACCTAGAACATGGAATGCTTTGAAAAGAATAATGAGAGCTAGATTTGTTCCTGCATACTATGCTCGTGATTTGCTCAATAAATTACAACGTTTAAATCAAGAAAATAAATCTGTAGAGGAATATTATCAAGAAATGCAAATTTGTGAGTTACGTTGTGGTTTGCAAGATAATGAAGATACTAAGATGGCTAGATTTCTAGGTGGGCTCAACAGAGAAATTCAGGATATACTTGATTACAAGGAATACAACTCTATCACTCATTTGTTTCATCTTACTTGCAAAGCTGAAAGGGAAGTACAGGGACGACATTCCAAGTTTAGGGGAAATTATGGAGGCTCGACTTCGTCACGACAAGGCCAAGTGCAAGCAAAGGTACCGTCTACCTCTTTGGGTCGTGCACCTCCACCCTCCAGCCGTGGGCGTCCTGCTACCGCTACTTCCACTCCATCACATGTTTCTGAAACAAAATCAGCCACGGTGCAAGCTCCTACCAAAAGTGCTTCTTCGGTTGCCTCTTCTGGTCGCACACCGATGTGCAATGCCACAAATGCAAAGGATTTGGGCACTTCATGCGTGACTGTCCAAGTCAGTGTGTTTTGATTGTAAGAGAAGATGGTGAGTATACTTCTTCTAGTGATGTTGAAGATTTTTCTTTAGTTGTAACTGACTATGCATGTGAATATCAAAGTGATGAGCAAGGCGAGGAGCACTTGGGTGCTGAAATTTCGGACAAATACATGAGCATCATTGTCAAACGTGTCCTTAGTGTGCAAATGGAGAAAGCAAAACAGAATCAACGACATAACCTGTTCCAAACCAAATTTGTCATCAAGGAACATTCTATACGAGTCATCATTGATGGAGGGAATTACAACAATCTCGCTAGCATGGAGATGGTCGAGAAGCTTTGTTTGACCACAACACAACATCCATATCTTTACTACATTCAATGGTTCAACTCTAGTGGAAAGATAAAGGTAACAAGAATGGTGAGATTGCACTTTTCACTCGGTTCGTATCGTGACCATGCTGATTGTGATGTTGTACCTATGCAAGCTTGCTCTATGTTGTTAGCTAGACCTTGGCAATATGATAAAGTTGATGTCCATCATGGTAGAACTAACTAATACACTCTCATGCATCAAGGAAGAAAAATTGTTTTGCTTCCTATGACCCTAGGCCCTAGCTGCCATTTTAAAGATGATCTTGAGAAAGCTGAGAGAGAGAAAGGGAAAAGTGTGCAAATTGAAAACCCCGTTGTTGCTAAACAGATAGGTGCACATCAAAAGAAATAACCTAATCCTAGGCAACCAGAAATCAAGTTAAAAGGTGTTGTTATGTTAGCAACAAAATCAGAATTGCATAACTTGGATGTGCATAATTCTCCTTGCTATGCCTTGATTTGTAAACATGCCTTATTTACTTTAGATGATGTGCCTGTTTCCTTACCTCCTGCTATTACTAACCTTTTGCAGGAATATGAGGATGTGTTTCCAGCTGAGGTGCCTTCGAGACTACCACCAATTAGGGGAATTGAACATCAAATTGACTTAATTCCAGGAGCCACATTGCCAAACCGAGCTGCATACAGAACCAATCCAGAGGAGACTAAGGAGATTCAACGTCAAGTGCGAGACTTACTTGATAAAGGGTACGTACGTGAGAGCCTTAGTCCTTGTGCTGTTCCTGTACTTTTAGTGCCAAAGAAAGATGGATCATAGCGTTTGTGCATAGATTGTAGAGCTATCAATAATATCACTGTTTGGTATCGTCACCCTATTCCTAGGTTGGATGATATGCTAGATGAATTAAGTGGCTCTATTGTGTTCTGTAAAATTGACTTGAGAAGTGGGTATCACCAAATCAGAATGAAATTTGGGGATGAATGGAAAACCACATTTAAAACAAAATTTGGATTGTACGAGTGGTTAGTAATGCCCTTTGGTTTAACTAATGTACCTAGTACATTAATGCGATTAATGAATGAAGTTTTGCACACTTTCATTGAAAAATTTGTGGTGGTCTACTTTGATGACATCTTGATTTATAGCAAGTCTTTTTCTGAACATCTACGTGCTGTTTTTAATGCTTTGAGAGAAGCACGTTTATTTGGTAACCTTGAAAAGTACACCTTTTGCACCGACCGAGTCTCGTTTCTCAGCTATGTTGTGACACCTCAGGGAATTGAAGTTGACGAAGCCAAGATTGAAGCAATCAAGAGTTGGTCGACTCCTAAAACGGTCACACAAGTGTGGAGCTTCCATGGCCTTGCTGGATTCTATCGTTGTTTTGTGAAAGATTTCAGCACCATTGCTGCACCACTAAATAAGCTAACAAAGAAAGGTATTTCTTTTCATTGGGGACAAGCGCAAGAAGATGCCTTCAATCTCTTGAAAAATAAGCTCACTCATGCACCACTACTTCAACTTCCAAATTTTGGTAAGACCTTTGAACTTGAGTGTGATGCTAACGATGTTGGAATTGGAGGTGTATTAATACAAGAAGGCAAACCTGTTGCTTATTTCAGTGAGAAATTGAGTGGCCCTGTTATGAATTATTCTACGTATGATAAGAAATTATATACTCTTGTGCGTTCTTTAGAAACGTGGCAACATTATTTGTGGCCTAAAGAATTTGTCATTCACTCTGATCATGAATCTCTTAAGCATATTAGAAGCCAAAATAAACTGAACCGTAGACATGCTAAATGGGTTGAATTCATTGAGTCATTTCCTTGTCATCAAACACAAGAAAGGAAAGGATAATGTGATTGCTGATGCATTGTCAAGGCGATATGCAATGATGTCTCAACTTGATTGTAGGATTTTTAGCTTAGAAACCATCAAAGAACTATATGCTCAAGATAGCGATTTCAAAGAAGTCTTGATGAATTGCAAAGATGGGAAGAGTTGGAACAAATTTGTGAACAACGATGGATTTTTGTTTAAAACTAACAAGCTATACATTCCAGCTAGCTCTGTTCGTCTTTTGCTGTTACAGGAGGCTCATGGAGAAGGATTGATAGGTCTTTTTGGTGTCAAAAAGACAAAGGAAGTGCTAGCTGCTCATTTCTATTGGCCTAAGATGAGACGCGATGTTGAGCGCTATGTGGCACGCTGCAACACATGCCTTCCTCATGTGGAGTTTGCCTACAATCATGTAGTACATTCAACAACAAAGGTGAGCCCTTTTCAGGTAGTATATGGTTTTAACCCTCATGCTCCCACAGACTTATTGCCTCTTCCTTCAACCGAGAGGGTGAATTTAGATGCAAAAAAACGTGCTGATTTTATTTTCAAATTACATGAAACTACAAAAAGAGAACGTTGAGCGCATGAATGATAAGTATAAAGTTGCTGGAAGCCATGGTAGGAAACATTTAACATTTGAACCTAGTGATCTTGTTTGGCTACATTTGCGCAAAGAAAAATTCCCTGAATTGAGAAAATCAAAGTTGATGCCACGTGCTGATGGCCCTTTTAAGGTGCTAGAACGAATTAATGATAATGCATATAAGCTTGAACTGCCTGCAGAGTTTGGGGTTAGCCTGACCTTTAACATTGCAGATTTGAAGCCTTATTTGGGACAAGAAGAAGAGCTTGAGTCGAGGATGACTCCATTTAAAGAGGGGGAGGATGATGAGGACATCACTATACTAGATGCACCCATAACCTCATCTCCACCACCCCCTATGTAAGGTCCTATCACAAGGGCACGTGCACGACAGCTAAAACAACAGGTGAGACCTCGCTTCTCGGATTGCATAATTATATTTTAGATAATCGATCACTGCATAATAATGTGCTTGTGCTTAGGAATCATGGTTTAGAGCAACAAGGACGTCATCCCTCATCAATACAAGCTAGAGTACAAGTTATTCCCGAGGAAGAAGCTGAAACGTCCACCCAGAAGCAGTCCACCTTCAATTGGCCATAACTTTTGCATGTGGAGTCCGTTCAGGATGAGTGAGTACTTGATTGAAAGCTAATTTCGTGCTCTTTCCAATGGATCTAGCCTCATTATCAAATTGCACTCGAGCTGGATACAGAAGTAAAAAATGTGCGACGATTTCAGTCTCTTTGGGTGCTGCACCACCATTATTTTGTTCTGAGTTCCGATATAATCAATGTAATGTGAATCCACCTCCTAGCAGCCATCTCCTTAGTTATATATTGGACAATCTCCCTCTCTATTCCCTTAGGTTTTGTTAAGTTTAGTTGCCCCATGTGTGGAACTATAACATTGTTCTCCTGACTCGGCTAGAGCAGCAATAAACAAATTCAGAACCTCAGTTCGTGTGTGTGCTTCGTCCTTGTTCTTGCTGGTTCTTCGATTGCTTGCAAGAATAGACCTTCGTGGTCAGGTCATCCGAGCTTTTGGCATGGTTGATAACAACTAGGAGTGTGGTTTAATGATTACGGGCGCTTATCCTTGTGTGGTTCGTAGCTGGATTGTCAAAGTCACCCTCTACCTAATCGAAGTTATCCCCTCACCGGAAGATCGGGCACCTGTGCGCGCATCAATATATGTTCTGGATTCTTGGCTACAGTCTTAACGAAGGACATTAGCTACTTTTCCCCACCTGAATTTAAGCTCATTTGTTTATTTGCAGAGTAAAAGGGCTTGCTTTCCAAAGTTGCATATCTACTTTTTTGTCAAGCATATCTATTTTATTGGTATAATATGATGAAGTCTCCTACTAGTCCATATGTAAATAATATTAATTATAAATGTTAATGCAATATGCATGTGTACTGATTGTTAAGCATGTTTGTGTTGTATATCGTGAACGAATACGATATATATGTTGTATAATAAAGTATTCTGTGAATGTGATATGTGCATTCTATATTCTGTACTACGAATGTGATATATATGTGTGTGTGCATACTGTTAAATATATGTTATTTTTCAGAGGATGCAAAAATAGCACACTCCTCATTACAATCGGTTCTTGGAAAGAACCGATTGTGATGATGATCACCTTATCACAATCGGTTCTCACAAAGAACCGATTGTGATGATTCCACTATCACAATTTGGTCAAACCGACTGTGATAACTCTTCTTCATCACTATCTAATAACTTTGTGTTGCTAAAAGAACCGACTGTAATGATAAAAAATAACTGATTCTGATATACATTTCTGTAGTAGTGTAACTAACTACAAATGCAATGAAGTAACTTCTAGATTATATTACCATGATGGCGCCGGAGAGTGATAAGTACTTCTAATGGATTCCTCGCTCTCTTTTTGCAATGGCGTATCTAGAATGTACATATACCGAAATACACACTTTTCTACTGAGGATAAATGTAATTTTCCCATTCCCTACATATATATCCTTCACATTTTTCCACTACCTAACAAAAGGACAAAAAGAAAAAGATCACTAAAGCTTATATGTTCTACTGTTTGGTGCCATGTTGTATCCACTCATCTACAGTCGTAATTATATGCATAGCATACTACATGAGAGTGAGACAGATACTAGACGAGTATAGATTGGACATGATATCTTTTGAAAAAGCTCAATTACAAGAACCGTCAACAAAAGAGAAGTAAAAAAAGCATAAAAGTGTTACCATACATGATAGGTCGAGTGTCCTGATAGATTTTCTTTCAGGTATGAATTGTCGTCTGACATCACTGGTTCGAAGAAAATGAGTAGCGCAGAGAGAGAGAGAGAGAGAGAGAGAGAGAGAGAGCGCAACCATTTTGAGATCGAACGGTGTGATCAAAATGTTTGGTTTTTGAAGACATAAATGATTATAGATGATGCTAGCTATTTCGTCTTGGATGGTGAAGAGTATACGGTATACCATACATATGTAGCGGCTAGTCGGGTCTCTCCAGCCTCATGTGCATCTTGTGTTTGTCTCTGGAGATTTGTTATGTTAGCTGGAGTGGTTAAACTGTTTGTATTTGCCCAGGAACCCAGCCGCGCTGTATATATAATACTAGGTTGAGCCGCGCACGATGCCATGCCGTGAGGGATAAATCTGGCTACGATTCCAAATTTTTTTAAATCTTTGGGGTCTAAAGAACTGGCGTTTTTTTTGCAAAATAACCGTGGAAGGACCCGCTCGCAATTCCAATTTTTTAAAAATCTTTTAGGCCGAAAAAACCGGCGTCCACGTTGAATTTACGTAACTACGGGGTCTTTTTTTGCAAAATAACAAGTAGAAGAACCTATCCACGATTTTCGATTTTTCAGGGGGCTTTTCTGGAAAACAGGTGATGTGGCAGTCTGCATACACCTGAATCCTCCCGGTTTTAAGATATATCAGCCAGAGTAACGCGCTAAGCTACGTCGCGCACGACGACATAATGTGTAAAATTCGGGAAATCTGGTCATATTTTCGGTTTCCATTTTTTAAAAAATGGGTCGTTAGGACTCGCCGGTGAATCTATGAACTGCTATAAACCTTCGACAAATCTGCGTTTTTTTAGAAAACTACGTGGAGGGGAATAAACGTAATTTCAAACTTTTTGGGGTCTATTTTACAAAAAAATCGACGAAAGGACCTAAACGCGATTTCTAATTTGGCTATAAATCTTCGATGAATCTGGGTTTTTCTAGAAAACCGTGGCCTCGACAAATCTGCATTTTTTTAGAGAAGCACGTGGAGGGACCTAAACTTAAATTTAAAATTATTCGGGTCTATTTTACTAAAAATCGACGGAAGGTCCTAAACACGATTTCTAATTTGGCTATGAACCTTCGATGAATCTGTGTTTTTTTTAGAAAATCGTGCAGAGGGATCTAAACATAATTTCGATATTTTTTGAGTCTATTTTACTAAAAAACCGTCGAAAGGATCTAAACGCGATTTCTAATTTTTTGGAGGGCCTCTCCATGAGGGGCGACACCTGGCATGGCTGAGGAGGCAGGAATCCTTGGCGCTTTTATATAAGTAATATGCATGCATTTGTGCCTATGTGGTAGAATCATCACCACATATGCTGATGTGCCTTTGCATAACACAAATGATTAAGGGCTTGTTTATTTTAGCTTTGGATTCTCTAAAAGCTAATTCTGGATTATGGTTCTAGAGAAATTGATTCTCCAAAAGCTGAAATCTAAAAACACATATGAAGTGGATTGTGGATTCGTGTATATAGATGGGCTGGATTGTAAGAATCGGATTCTAGAATCAGACTGTTTCACTACCTTGAAAAAGATCATCAGTGGCGGTTCATAATCGCCATCGCGGCGGTTTTGAACCGCCACGCATTTAGTGCCATCGATAATCGGGATTATCGATGACGGATCTAGAACCGCCACAGATAACATTATTTGTGGCGGTTGTTAGTTAGAACCGTCATCGATAACAAAATATCGATGGCGGTTTTTGGAACCGCCATCGATATTTTGTTATCGATGACGGTTCTAACCAAAACCGCCACATACTAGTACTATCGGTGGCGGTTTTGGTTAGAACCGCCACCGATAGTCCGACACACGAAAAATAAAAATCGGCATTTGTGGCTAGCCTCGGCGATGCTAGCCATGCCCTCTGTCTGAAAAATAATCACAGAACAATTACAATCTTGTCGGACCACATACTAATCTTGTCGGACCACATACTAAGGATGACAATTACAATAAATCAATGAAATAGACATTGAAACCCAATAAGAATGGAAGTGTAAGATAAAGAGTTGAGGATGAATCTTTACCGAAATTCTCCAATGTCGAGGTATTTCCACCATGTTTTTTGGATAAGATGGATATCGCAACTCTCCACCACCCCAAGTCAAATCTCAATTTCAAATGATTCCATCCTGAAAATATTCATCAAATTCTACTCGAAAGCTTCTCATGTAGTGAAAGTATACCTACATTAATTTAGGGGTATTAAACAAAGAAACACATAAGAATAAATTGAAACTTATTAACATACAGAAATATAACAGAAATAGTTTCATCACACACCCGTCCTAAATTATCATAACAGAATCATGACAACACATGAAAAGATATACAGATTGAAACTTTTTTATTCAAGACCAAAAAACAGAAGGAATTAAATCCAGAGTAGTTCCCACTTCCCACTCCAAGTATAAACAGGGGAGCAATGGCAAATCTCCGTACGTTTTGTAGATGAGGAGTGCAAGCACATCAAAATTGATTGTAGGTAGATAGCAATGGAGTGTTTCGAGAATCAGTGGATTCATAATTGTTTTCAATGAAGTATGTACGTAAGGTAAGCTACGTGCCATAACCTTAAAAGGAAGATGTAATGACTTCATGTTCTCAACAGAGAAAATGTTAAGAAAACACATAAATATTACTATTACTATACTAATAATAATGCACATGAGCACATAACTATCGAATGAGACAAAGCGAAAAAGGTCAATAGTCTTACGCATATATATCCTCACCGATATTGATGATGCGAGAGGCTTTACTAATTGACCCTCGTTATATGAAAAATTGTATCAAAAACATCCGGATGACCATAATGCATCCTCACTCTGCAAAAAAGTTCTACGTGTTGACAGTTGACAATCTGTGATACTCGTGTGAGAGAGAAACACATTATGTAAAATTACTTACTTCAATCGATTGGCAAGAACACGCTTTCCTAAGGTCACAAAACTTATTTCCTGATTTGACATAAATGAGGCCAGGAAGGGAACACTACAGAAGGGAAGCAGTTATTTAAAACTAAGCTTACTACCAAAGTAAACCAAAAAAAAACTAGTCAACCAACATGTAGTGAAATAACACCTTCCCGTGAAGACATGCTCTGTAACACCAAGAATTGACGGCTTATGCTTGCCATGATCCTGAAAGAACTCCTCAAGAAGATTTCTCATTGTGAGCGCCTCCTCAAGTAGTTATCCTTCAAGACAAAAACAACTCAACACCGAGAAAACAAAAAACCGATATAATTTTGTTTGAATCGGTAGTGAAATGCTCAAATAGTGAATACAACTAATGGAATGGTCTATTTTTCTATATTTTCATCCTTTCTCATCTTGAAAAAATGGCCACGATAGGTATCAAATGCATGGCTTATTTATGGCACGCATAAAATTAAGAGGTTTGCTAAGGATCCAACCTTCTTAGTGGTTTCTTCTTTTGTCTTTGCTAGTTTCGCAATTGCAGCTCCATAATCTTCAAGCACCTGCATCAAAATCGATGAGTGACAAGTGAAACAAAAAGCATTAATGGAAACATAAAACATTAATTGAAACATCGAGAGCAAAGACCGCTACATCCACTTCCTTCTCAAAAGCGTCAAGGTCTCTCATCCAAAATGTTTTTGGTGGTGTTTTCCTCACTTCCTCAACATCATTCTCTAATTTCTTCGATCCGCATTGAGCTCTCAGATCTTCTCGAGTCAAGGTACCAATTGACATTGAGAGGAGATAATCATAGCCACTTGCATCATATCAAGAACAGATCTGAGTAATATAATTTCAGCGACCGGATGCCAGCGGTCTCAGTAGCAATAAAATAGGTAGATGCTAGATACTTACTTTCCTCCGTAGTGTCATACTTTGAATTTTACCATCTGAGTCAAACAAGTGCATGTTTGTCGTTCCAATTGTAGTTGTCAACTTGAATTTGTTCTCCAAGCCTTCTTCCTTAGCTATGTTCATATTTTCCTCATGCCACAAAATTCCACAATGTCTCTTGGATTATGAACCAAAATACAAGACATGCCACATAACACATAGCGTAAATCAAAATAATTAAACCATACTCATACTACAAGTTTGCATCATTTTTCATACATCCAAATCAAGAAACCATGACACGCACCACAAAGTCCAGATAGATAGTATAAAGAACCATGACAACAGGCTCACAAATATGAGGAAAAGGAGGTAATCCCATGTAAATTCACAAAGAAGAAAGAAGAAAAGTAAGGATCATTGCCTCAAGTAAGTCATTTCAAGAATTAAAGAAAAGGAAGAAAGAGTTATTTACACTTTGTAATGGAAAAAATTGAAGTAACAAAAGCCGCTTCTAGTTTCCTAAACTAGAAGCCTACGGGTCTTCGGAGTATGGAGACACGTGATGTGAGAAATGAGTATGGAGGAGTGGATCGTTGTTATCTTCGTCATAAAACTCGCCGTTTTTGTTGAGTACTTCCTTCATGATGAAGTAGGCGAGCTGACCCTGAATGGCTTGGATTTGAGCAAGCGGTCTTACTGTAGACGACTTGAGGCTATTGTAAGTATGAAAAATAGAATTAAGAGAGTATATAGAAATTGAGTGGCGCGAATCGATGTGTCATGTCTGCATGACTGACCTCCACGTCATTGTCTTTTATTGTGCAACTTAAGATTTCGCGCATGTACTGGCACATGAAGTACCCACATAAATTTGTTCCTTGCGTCTGCTTGTGACACTGCGAAAATCGAATGAGCTAAGATGTCGTCGAATGAGCTATTTACTATGAAATACGATATAAGAATATTCCTTGCGTGCGTACCGGAAAGTTAGTACGGATTGTAAGGGATTTTTTGTATGGCCGGTGTCTCGTGCTCTTCTGACAATATATTTTGAATGCCTCATTTATTAAGCGTGTCATCACTTCATAGTCCGCTTTAGGTTTATCCAAAGGATCCATGATCGACATCTTGCTCTTGTATGGATGAATTACTACGAGAATCGAAAGGAATCTGGATGCCATAGCCATTAGTCCTTACGTCAGAGTACATAACGAAATCAACGACTAATTTAACTAGCTAGTGAGGAACTTACTTAAAATTGTATGGTACAAGTATAAACTCTTTGTCTTGTAGTTTAAGCAAAGCTTTATAGACGTACTCCTCGACCTCCTTTGGTACTCTCTCGATTTCTTCTTGGCAAACCGTTCTGTCGAGAATCCCATCGCCCCTTGGTTCTTCGTAGTTCCTTCATCTCGTATCTATATAACGAAATAGTTAGACGTGACATTTATCGGTATTACGTGAATGTAGATCAAGATTGATATATTAGACACTTACAGTGTCCAGCATCTCAAAAAACATATGTCGAGGGCGTCGTGATAGAACAAGTTGTGCAAGTTATCGAATTCTATTAAGAAGTAGCCAAAGCCCTCGTGGTGAAAATGTTCCTCACGGGAAACTGCAGTGATCACCTTCGGGACTATGTCTTGGTTAGATCGCTCCATGTACCATGCATGTAATCGCTGCATCATGGGTGTTAGACTGTTTAACTTCGAATCGGTGACTAAGGGCTTCCCTACCTCGAATTTCAATCTTGGTTGATTATCTTGTTCATCGACTTCCCTTGCCCTTACTTTTTTCACGCATACGACATCATACTCGGTCTGGCTTCCCTGATCTAGCCGATCTGACTGCCTAATGTGCCATTTTTGGGATCGGGGTTGTAGGTTTGTCCTTTGAAGTACCAGGTGTTACAGGTTTCTGCATTGGAGTACTAACAGTGGCCATCTTTATGGGGTCCTCAATGGATTTCTTTGTTACCTCATCTTGCTTCTTCACCGTTTCACTCTTAGGTGCTGGTGACGGATGCGCGGATTGCACTACAGGAGAGGCTGGCACTGCATGGTCCAAGACGATGTCAGGAGAGGCTGCCACTTGATGGTCCAAGACGATGTCACGCTTGCGCCACTGGATGAATGAGTGGACGGCACTTCCTAGAGTTGTTATCTCGTCATTGGCGGGTTTTTCTAGCCTGATATCAGCAAACTGTGCAACTACCGTGTCCACCTAGACCTTTGCATAACCTGGCGCTATCGGGGCATTGTGCAGGACACCCCCTTGTTGGCACGGATAAGCTACCCCTGTAGCAGCCTGTAGAAAGATGTTCATCACGGGTACGTTGAGCTGACAGGGTGTGGGATCATGTATGTCGTCCACAGGATAATGGTTTTTGTCCGCTTGTGGCAATGGTGTGGACCCGCAATAGCTAACCGGGACGACACATGTAGCGCCGAGAGAACGTTTTCGGCCTGCGTCTGGCTCAAGGCTTCTTGTACTTGTCGTTGAACTTGTTCGTGAATGGTGGGTTGTAATTCTCGTAGAACCCTTTCCTTCATACTTTCCATTTCCTGCTCAGCCCGCTCTTCTTTAGCTCTCTTTCGACTCCTATAAGAGTCTTCGTGCTCGAGAATCCCATCTTCCATGGAACCTTGACCCGACGCCTCGTGTTCGATTGGGGTGCTCTTTGTTTCGAGGGCCGATAGCTCGTCTTTCTCCCTGTTTGGGTGGAAGGATCCTTGGGTGGACTGGGCGTAAAACTGATGAACTCTTTGCGTCATTGCTTCGTCTTCGCTGCTCTTGAATGATAAACTCCCAGTAGACAAGAGATCTGCCCTCCCTAGCACGTAGTGCTTCACTCGGTCTGGTAGTCCGACCAAGGGACTTGTGCCAGTCTGTTGGATCACTTGTAATTCCTGCCTCTCCCATTGAGCAATTTTACCCGTGTACCCACTCGTGCCAAGTCTGTGGGGGTGAGTATTCCTTCTTGCGATGCTAATGTGGTCCTCACTAGACTTCCTTGCTGCTTCAGATTGCTTCATCGCCACGAACTCATCCCAGTATGGCTGTAATCTTGGGTAGTCTCCGACGGCTGACCGTTTTTGCTTCACATAATTTACGTTCAGCCTCGCCTTGAAGTTTCTCCACGCATTGTCCATGGTCATCAATGCATCGCGACGCACGAGTTCTTCGACTCCTTCGGGGAATGCGAAGGTTCCTTTGAGCTCTGTCCACAGATCCGCTTTGGTGGCTTGGAGCACTTTATGGCAATCCGAATAGGTGATTGGCACTTTCTCCCTTATGATGTACCCGCATGTTGACTTGTATTTTGCTACTGCCTTTTTCGGTGCAACAGGGGACCCAGTATCTGAGACCTCCGTGATGGTCTACCGGCCTTCAGGCTTCTTAGTCTTCCCTCGTCCTTGGCGTGTTGCAACAGAAGTGGAGGCCTCGGGAACAGCGGTCGAGGCCTCGGGAACAGCGGTGGAGGCCCCGGGAACAGCGGTGGAGGCCTCGGCAACTTCGGTGGTTGGGTGGAGGGTAAGGTACCTGCTCGGGCTCTCCTCCATTATAGGCTCAGTTTCGGGCTCCATTAGAACTACTCAATAGAAAGGGAGATATTTCAGAGAGGGAAAGAAAATATGTACTAACTGATAGAATAACTAAGTACATTAGATCCTTAAAGTGCCTGTCCATGGCTCATTTTGAGTCACAAATGGAGTAATCCACTAATAACAAGAATGACATAGATAAGATAGAACTTAGCAATTTGAAGTGATCCATTAATATGAATTATGCCTTATATCTCAAAGAGAATTAATTTAATGTGCTCTCAGATTTGGGTATGGATGAAGATAAGGATCTTCACCACAATCACAAATGGGCTAACACTTTATTCAATGAAATAGGTCTTGAACTCTTACCACCTTAAAATGTGCGTGGTTTTGCATTGAGCTTCTTTCGGTCTCTCTCTTTCTTTTTTTTTCTTTTCCATTTTTCCTTGCTATGCAATTGCTTATATTATGTTTGTCCTGTCATTTGGTGTTTGGGCAACATGCCAATATGGAAACTTGGATATTTACTAGTTATTCACTACCTGACATAGGGCAATATCAGAATTCCTAAAGCATGTAGAGGTGAAATTACTTGTACTTTTTTAACTATGGAAACAGTCCATAGAACCCATTTACTATATGTGTCATAGTAGTTGATGCTTGGGATCCCTACCGCTATTCTACCGCTACCTACCAAAAACTCCAAAATCTGAACGACACATCTACGAAGAGATTGAACAATTTAATCACTAAACTCTTAATCGGCCTAAGAAAAACTAAGTCGATCTTGAGTCTAGACGGTAATAAACTCCCACGTACTTATCATAGTTTTAAAATAGAAGTGTAAAAAATTAGTTCTCCAAACCAACCCCAAGGCTGTCTTGACGGAGTTCACAACTCCTCGAGCGTAACATATAACATCAGAACATAAATCATATCTTGCAACCGTGACATGAAAATCTATAATATGCTAATCCATCACACAGACATGAAAATCTGAGAATATGCATAATCCATCACCACAGACATGAAAGTACAGAATAAGCATAATCCATTACCCAAACATGGAAATACAAATATGCATAACACATCACACAGACATGAGAACACAAATTCTGGATAATCAATCACACTTCTACAATCATGTAATGCATCATGCATGCTTACCTATTTCACTTCATTACTAAACCCCACACCTTATCTCTTTAATCTTTTTTGGATGAGGCCACGACTCGATACAACTCGACACCTTTCCATTTAACTCAAAATCATCGTTATAATGCATAAAGTTTCTCAAATCTCAAGGAATGTCTAGTACATAACGTCCAGCAAAAAATGGATAGCAAGATAAGACACGTATTTTAGAAGCTATCGTGAGACACCATCAATTAATGCAGTAAGCAATTCTTTCAAGCATTTAAGTCTATAGTTCAAGGCCTAAACCACATAAATAAAGGTTGAGCGATCATTCTAGTACCCGGGTTCATCATCTTTCGAGCATCACCCACGCACCACCGCTAATTCAAGGCAACAAGTAAGACAAGTAAGGCAACAAGTAATAGCTCGGCCAGTGAGTATAATGCATCCACAATGTTAAGGGCATCCACAATGTACTTCCCAACAAAAAAATAGAAATTAGGAGATTACCAAAACCACTAATAAAATTATTATCACGAGACGACAAACTTTTCTCGAGAATAAACCCTTGACTTATCAATCGTTTGTATTTCATTCCTTCAAACCTCGTATTTGTTTACTATTTTTCTATAGTATTCAGAACAAGAAAAGACAAGTACAATTACAAAGATAATTAATTACGGTGAAGAGATGTCATATTTTCATATAGTCAACTAGTGTAGGTATAAAACCATCCAAGTCCATGGATACCAAACAAAAATTTAGCAACATAGAGAGAGATATGAGCATGTTATTCTAGTTATGAATTGTTCTCCAGATGTCGGGTTGCCTTTAAAGGCCATCCTCGCCACTAGGGCAAGATATAGATTTGTTTGTGACAACCTTACCACAAAATAGTTTATATACTTGGCAGCTTTAGAACTTGATCAATGCTTATTGGACGAGAAAACAACGACAATTGCATGACGTAATCGAGACTCATCACAATCTAAAAGAAAATGAATCTGCTGACAAGACTATTGAACGACCTATGTATGAATCTACCACTCACGAGCTTATAAATCAAATGTTCTACCAAGTATTGTAATCTATGAAAGTTAATTTCGTTGTCACAAACAATCTACCTTAACCCAATTCCTCACAGAACAACAGGTCTCCCCACAAGCAAAGTCCCCAAGCAATCAACTGGCCCCAAAATTGGTACCCAAGTTGATTGACTAGCCTCTTTGCACAATAATTAATAGTTTTCACTCCTTTGTTAGTAGATTATCTTCAACCAAAGAATCTCAACTTAACAGTTCAAGTTAACCAAAACTATCATATAGATTCATTGACCGATAACTGAATACTCAAACAAGCTAAGTAGATATATATATATATATAATGATCGAGTAGCAACAAGATTACATAAATCTTAAATCTAACAACATAAACTCAGATTAGTACTGCTCAAATTTACATGTAGCCTAGAAATCAGCAGCCCAACGAGCAGACTAATAGTCTCGAGAATGCAAATATTGAACCGGAAGAAGCTATCAAGAACAATGAGACTCGGTAATATAGTAACAGATGAAGTCGGCAATAAGCAGAACAACCTAACCATGAATCAAATCAATATTTCTCAAGATATTAGTCTACAATTCAAGGCCTAATTCACGAAGCAATTGTTCTATTCATTTCAAAGACCCTTATCATCACAGAGCAATAATCGGTGCAAGTTACATTGATAGCTACTATTTGAGCATTTTCGGACCAACAACAGGAACCAAGCCATCTTCACAAAACTACTACTATTTGAGCATTTTCGGACCAAAGAACAGGAACCAAGCCATCTTCACAAAACGCAACGCCCAAAGAAGAAAACACTCAAACTCTATCTTCCGAAACCATCTCAACCGACCACACATTGTTGTATTCACGAGATATATTCAACACTAATTAAACCATTGATTCTTTAACAAATTCTACCATCACTAATTAAACCATTGATGCAACGTGAAGAGAAGGGCATACAGGTAGGGTTCAAGGCGGCGCGGTGGGGAGGGCGTTGGGGCGTGACGGTGGGAGGCGCTTGGAGGCGGCGCTGGGGGGAGGCGGAGACGGCGACGCTGGAGGGTCGGCACCGGTGGGGAGGGCGCGACGGCGCGACGCCGAGGGGGCGGCGCCGTGGCTTCGCAGAGCTAGGGCACAACAAAGTGTGGCTTCGATCGAGAAGTGTAGAAGGTCGAAATCTTGCGGAAAGCGCGGGTATATGTAGAGATCGCATCTGTGGCGGTTAAGAACAATAACAATCACGAGATAAGCGTTATCTGTGGCGGTTAAGAAAAATAACGTCACGAGATAAGCGTTTATCTGTGACGGTTATTGTTCTTAACCGCCACAGATATCGTTATCTGTGGACGGTTATTGTTCTTAACCGCCACGATATAGCCCCTCCCACGCCATAGATACAGATGACAATCATAATAAACTCCGGAAGCATGCATAACTCTAAAAGCTGCAAAATCATAATAAACCATGTTGCATATGACAATACATGATTTTTTTCTTCCATACATTAATACATATGAAGCATGTATAACATAAATCCTACAAGCATTTAAATGTTTATATCTGGAGCACATAAAAATTGAGTAAATAGAATTATTCAAGCTACTACATTTCCTCATTAGCCATAGAAACACAATTCAATTGAACAAGACTCCACCATCGCCTAGTCGAGACTTGAAGATTCAAGTTTTCTCATCAAAATCATGCATATTTATTTCCTATTAATTCGAAATGTACATTTCTTACATCACATTTCCATTACTCCATATAAATGGCGACATGTTGCCATTACTCCTAACTAATTATTTTCTTTCACAATTTGGCCTTTGTTGTGATCATCGCGATGATAGGTAACTTCTTGAGTGGTTTCTTCCTCGGGCACGATCTTTGTCACTGTGAAAGGAGGCAACTCATCAAACTGGTTGTACTCTTCCTCATCCACGACATTCTCAACTCCAACGATCCTTCTTTTTCCTTGCGAGAACTACGTGGCGCTTCTTATCTCGCCGTCGATTATGTAGAATACTTGTGCTACTTGATTACAAATACGAATGGTTAAATCTCTGTATCCGACATGTTCGATGTCCACGAGAGTAAAGCCGTACTTGTCCACCTTGACACCATTCGGAGTCGTACCCAATGACATCAAACACCGGATCTTGAAAATCATGAGTCCGGCTCCCAAATCCCCTCTATGAACCCGTAGTAGTTGCTCTTACGTCTTTGCTGTGTTGTCGTGAGGCATCTATCGAACACCAATTTGTTTTGGTAAGTGCTCTTGCTATCCTGAGCTCTCGTGTAAAATGTATATCCATTGATGTCATATCCTTGCCATGTCGTGATTGTACCTGAAGGCCCTTTTGCCAACCACCTCAATGTAACACTCGTTTCTTCACCAGACATGTGCTCCCTGAACCAATGACTGAACAAACGATTGTGCTCTTTTGTTATCCAAATCTCTGACTTTCCTCGGTTTTCCCTCCTTAGCTTACCCTTGTGTATGTCCATATACGGGCACACCTCAAGTGACTGTTGCAATACTGTGAAATGGGCTTGTTCGAACAAAATATTATCGTAAGAATTTGTAGATTTCTTTCCTATTACACCTTTCCCACCTAGCCTACCCTCATGGCGAGATACTGGCACTCCTACCGGTTCGACCTCCTCCATGTAATCGAACCACGAACTCAATAACCTCCTCGGTTGCATAACCTTCTACAATTGAGCCTTCCGTAGAGATCGATTACGTACATATTTCTTGAAACACCCATATACCTTTCAAATGGGTACATCGATCTGAGAATCTGAGGTCATAAATATTTATCTCATTGACAAGGTGAACATTGAGATGAACCATGATATCAAAAATGATGGGGAAAATTCATCTCCACCGGCACGAGTCTTTACCACATCGGCTGAAGTTCATAAAGTCCAACGGGATCGATGACCTTCGTGAAATCGTGTTGAAGAAGAACACAACCTCGTGATTGCCTCTCGGACCTTGTCCCAACAAAATACCTCTAATTGCAACAGGGAGCATTTGTGTCATCATCACATGACAATCATGAGACTTCATGCGATTAACTTCAAATCTTTCATAGATACGGTTTCTTGATGTTTGCGAGTAACCGACGAAACTTTCACACCATGCGAGCACTTGCGAGTTCATTTTCTCTTTCTTACTCAAAATGTAGCAAGTCAGGGGAAGGTAAAGCGGCCTTTCGATGTCTTGAGGATGTAGCTCGGCTCGATCTTCATGTCTTCGAGATCCCTTCGTGCCTTGATCCATCCTTTGTTTTGCAAGGAATATTCAAGAAAAGACCAACCACGCTGTCACATACATTCTTCTCTACATGCATGGCGTCGATGCGATGTCGAACTTCAAGTCCTTCGGTAGGGTAAGTCCCAAAAGATGGATCTCTTCTTCCACGTGGTCTTCTCAAGATGGGACCGCGATGTATTACCGATACTCCCTTCCGAGTACAACATTAAGATCCCTAACCATATCATACACCTCTTCCCCATGAAGACGCCTTGGAGCTAAACCGTCCTCCTTTGTCCCGTCAATTGTTTCTTCATATTGCGGTGCGGATGATTCTGCGAAGGAACCTCCGGTGGCGCATGTACACTTTATTTTCCTCGAGTTGTTGAGCCACACACTAGCGGTTTCATCCATGCCTTTGGGGCATGCTTTCGCTCCTTTTATAGTGCGGCGGACAGTTACCAAGCGCAGAAAATCATTGATGGTGCGAGAACAACAATGCGCGTAGAGTGAAGTAGTCTCGTTTGTACTCGTCCCATACCATACACCTTCGTTCCACAATATCACAAGATCTTCCACCAATGGTTGTAGGTATACATCAATATCGTTGCCGTTGTCTCGGCCCTTGGATAAGCAAGGACATCATAATGTACTTTCGCTTCATACACAACCGGTGGAAGGTTGTATATACACGAGTCACGGGCCAAGTGCTATGAATCTTGCTCATGTTACCGAAAGGATTCATTCCATCCGTACTCAAGCCAAACCTTACATTCCTCGGTTCATTTTCAAGTTCTCCTGAAGAGTCTATCGATGGTTCTCCTTTGGGCGTAATCACCGGTGTCTCGATTTTCCATCCCTCTTACGGTCTTCCGAGTGCCATCACATCAATTTGGCGTGCTTTTGTTTCCAAATAAACGCTTCAAACGAGATATTCTTGGCAAATACCACACCACTTTTTAGGAGCTCCTTTCTTCACCTCGATAACCCATTGTCATCGCCCTTATGCTTGTATCGCGACGCTTTGCACACGGACATACATGAATGTCTCGCATAGTCTTTACGATAGAGTATCTGATCGTTTGGACAAGCATGTATTCTTTCTACCTCCAATCCCAAGGGACATACAACCTTCTTAGCTAGATCGTGGTTTTAGGCAACACGTTTCCTTGAGCGATATGTCCGCTAAGAGATGTAACAACGCAGTGAAACTCTTGTCGGACCAACCATTGGCTGCCTTCAATTTCGATGCGAGAGCACCGTGTGCAACTTTGTGTATTCCTCCTTACAACCCGGAACAAAGGTTTCTCCGAATCCTCCATCAAACCCGTGAATTGATTAAACTCTCTCGACTAGTGTAGTTCTCTTACGCATCGCGCAACATTTGAGCAGATTAATGTCGTCATCGACGACCAACCTATCCTCATCGGATCCATAGCGATGTCATTTGCCACATTGCTTGGCTCCGCTGTCGTAAATCGACATTATCACGTTCAAGTATGATCTCCTCTTCACCGTGCCTTGTCCAACTTGTATAGCGGTACAAAACCCTCCGGATCAAGTGCAAATGGATATGGTTTTTGTTCGAAAACATCTTCTCATTCTTGCAATCAATGCATGGACGGTGTATGTACTCCGTCTTCTTTTGCAAGTTTGTTCTCCTCGGCGCCCTTAGAAAAGAGATACACCGTCGATATATTCTTGGCTGCAGCGGTTAGCATCGTACATCCATCTCCGGTCCATCTATAGTTCATTAATTTAAGCAATTTATTAATATCCAAAAATCTTAATTAAATAAATTGTTATTCAATATTCAACAATATGCACTAACGGGACAACATTAATACTAAGTAAATGTTGCAAACTTAATTAATTAATTTTAATATATACTCATACGTAACCAAAAATTATATATATCCTCCTAAGATCAACATAATAAATTCCTCACCTCAAAATTTCATGATCACCCGACTACCATATTAACTAAAATTTATTTATCATTCACATCCAACAATCTTAATTACATAAATTGGGTTTATATGCTTCATAAAATTCACTAACAATACCCACTAATGGATATATGCGCAGCTAACGAAAAAAATTAATGGTAACTAAGAAAAAATATTAACTACGTAATTTTTATACATATCCTTCGGAAGAGCAACATAATAAATTTCCTCATCTCAAAATGCAAGGCAATTAACATCATGATCACCCATCTATCATATTAACTATAATTTATTTTTCATTAATATCCAATAATCAGTAAATACATAAATATGATATATGCTTGACAAAACATTCATCATCTAAACAAGGTAGACAACTTAATCTAATACAGCCAAGGTAATAAATTCATCATCTACAAATTGCTAGGTAAATAAAAACAAACTAAATGTAGACCTTGCATCTAAACCTTAATTAAGCTAGGAATAAACCTTTAATGGCAATTTTACAGTACAAATGAAGAGAGGAGACATATTTTACACACCTTGGAACAATTCTAGGAAGTAGAAGCACAAGATCTTGCCCAAACAAAATCTGAAATGAAAAAGCTAACTTTTCTTCTCAAAGGCGTGAGAGGAGGAAGATGACCAATGACAAAGGGCAAGATGGCTTTATATAGAAAACATTATTTGTGGCGGTTTTAAATTAAAACCGCCACAGATAATTATATTAGTGGCGGTTCTAAAACCAAACCGCCACAGATAATTTATTATCTGTGGCGGTTCCATCTACCAACCGCCACAAATAGTCACAGCGTTATCAGTGGCGGTTTCAAATATAAACCGTCACAGATAATGTATTATCTGTGGCGGTTTTTGGATGAAACCGCCACAAATGGTCCTCCCTCCAATTTCACATAGAACCGCCACTGATACATGTATTTGTGACGGTTCGAAATGAACCGCCACAAATAGGGCGTCACATATGTGCTGTTTTGTAGTAGTGTTTGTTTTTTATTCTGCTTTTGAGACCAGAATCTAGAATCAAAAGATAAAACAAACAGGCCCTAAGACCGGTTTGCAGGTGGCTGTGTTGTTGATATATTTTGTAAAGCTATTGTAGAAAAGCACTCGTCAAAATAATATATTAAACTATACATTTGGTAAATGAAACTGAACTTTGACAAATTACGTTGATCGAGTGAGATATTGATCCTTCTCTCTCATGCAATTTTCTTTCCTAACATGTAACTTTTGTTATTTTTTACTACAGCAATATCTACATTTTGTTCGAAAAAAAAAACAATTTCTTCATCTGCAATGTGGCTTATACAGATTAAGTAGATAGCTAGCCAAACACTAATTAAATAGTTGGAGTCGTGGTTTCACGAAACAAGAGATTACTATAACTCACCACAATGAGAAATAGAGCCTTAGAGGGTAGCTAGTGAGACGACAAATCGAACTTGTTTTTACAACTGAGTTAATCAAATTCAATGTATTTTATTACAAGTCATTGAAAACTTTGGAAGGTTACTAAAAAAAAGCAAATTTCATAAAACTACATGCTTTTGCATAAACTACCAAAAATTATAGGTTTTAGCATCTATTAATTCAGGTAACTCCATATGTAAAGAACATTTATTTCACAAAACTAAAATTTGTAGCACTTACTATAATTTGTTATTGCTTTGACAGTTAAAGCTCACGTGATAATCATACAATTCGACTCGTCCAAAACCGAATGGGACAAAGGGTTTTGTAATTGCCATGTAGGCACATCTGCTAGAACAGCAACACACACTACTACAAAACAGGACATAGGTGACGCCCTATTTGTGGCGGTTCTTTTGGAACCGTCACAAATACATGTATCAGTGGCGGTTCTATATCGAAATTGGCGGGAGGATCATTTGTGGCGGTTTCATCCAAAAACCGCCACAGATAATACATTATCTGTGACGGTTTTTATTTGAAACCGCCACTGATAACGCTGGGACTATTTGTGGCGGTTGGTAGATGGAACCGTCACAGATAATAAATTATCTGTGGCGGTTTGGTTTTAGAACCGCCACTAATATAATTATCTGTGGCGATTTGAATTTAAAACCGCCACAAATAATGATTTGTATATATACCCCTGTTGTAACACCCCAATTTTTGACTTTTGAATTATTAAATATTATTTTATTGCAAATTATGATTGTTGTGAATTTTCTGGAATTTATTGGATTTCTGAAATTTATTTGAATTATTTTGAATTATTTTATATGGCCTTTTGTTAAAGAAATAATTATAAAAGGGAAATTTAAAGTAAAGACTGCCCAAAAATATTTTATTTGAGAATAGAAGGTCTCTAAGTATTTTGGAGAAATTCTTTTCTCCGAATTGAAGCAGATTAGGACTAGATTGATAACCGGTGCGATTTGAAATAACGTTCGCTGTATGCGTCTACCGGAGACCAGGCGTGCGTGGAGAAATTCCTTCCGTTTTCCCAGTACGTGCTCGAGTTGGAGTCTAGCACTGGCGCCAAAATCAGGGAAGGGATTTCCGTTTTCTTCAGAGCGTCGCCGATCCGGACTCGAGGTTGGCGCAGGGAGTGTACGGGCGCAACGTGTTGTCGCCAAGATTTGGAAAATAGAATCGTACTCAAGTTGGTCTCGCCAGGCGCTGAAGCCTTTCCATGCGGGAAATGCCACGTAGCTGAGGACTCGAGTCCTTCCTTGTTAGCGCGGGAAAAAGGGAACACGTCTCCAGCGTGGCGTCGAGTTAGACAGGGATACGGAGTCCGTTTCCGGCGGGAAAAGGTCACGCGATTGCTATTTAAGCCGTGCCCACGCAACGTCGGAAGAAGCGAGCGACCGGAAAAAAAAAAGGGGGGCGAAGAGCAAGCGAGCATGCGGCAGGAAATCGAGAAGCGTCTCGAGCTAGTCGCGTCGTCATGGGATTTCGCGAAGGATAGCAGTATCGTCAGGAGATTTCCGAAGAGAGCGTTGCCGAGTTATCGCCAAGGTCGTCGACCGTCTCCGGTAAATTCAAGTCGTCGTCGTTTCGCCGCCGATTGGGAATTTAAATCAACCGTCGGATCATAATCAAGTGCGGAATTTGTCCACGTCACTTGAATCGATAGCGTCTCCAATTAAATATCACCGTTGGATTTAAGTCGGACGGTTGATATTAGGCCACGTAGTAGATTTACCCGTAACCGTTAGATTAGGTTCATCAGTCTAGGTTTCGCCACGTTTTGTCCGTACAAGCCGGGGCGGGAAAATTCAGATTTTATTTATAAAAATAATTCGGAAAGATTTAGAATTTCTAATTCCAGAGTTTAGTTTATTTTCACAAAATCTAAATGTTATAACTTGTGCGTATGAACTCCGATTTGGGTGATTCAAACTCCTAAAAATTTATAAAATCAAGAGGATGCCGTTGGAAGCTATTGATTTGCAAGAGGATCTCACCTACAAAGAGCAGCCAGTGAAGATTTTAGATGTTGCCGAGTGTATCACGAGAAGCAAGATCATCCGCTTTTGCAAAGTCCAGTGGAGCAACCATTCAGAAGAGGAAGCCACTTGGGAGCGAGAAGAGGATCTCAAGTCCCAGTTTCCCCTATTCACTAGCCATCCCGAATCTCGGTTGAGATTCCCTTTAAGGGAGAGGTTTGTAACATCCCAAAATTTGAGTTTTGGAATGTTTAAATTCAAAAGTGAACCATTTGCATTTTCTTGAATTAATTGAAGCTTAATATGAATTTTCAAATAATGAAAAGATTTAATTTGATTAATCTATGCATCAAATTAAAGGTTTCAGTTTTTATTGGGTTCCTTTTGCTTCAAGGAATTTTTCTGTATTTTGGAGATTTTTCTGAATTTATTTGCTATTTATTTGAATTTATTTGGAGTTATTGGAATTTCGAATTTATTAATTGGAAAAACGTTTTTAATTTCCAAAATTTCTTCGGCTGAAATTGCCTCCGCCCATTTCCTATTCATCTTGGCCCACTCATACAAGCACCGCATCCGTCCGATCCGCGCCACGCGTCCGGCTCTGATGCCTCCACGTCGTCTTGTTTACCGCCGTCGTCATTTTTCGGCGTCCGAGTCTGCACGGCTCGAGGGCTATTTAAAGCCGCCACCACCGTCGTGAGGTTAGGCCTCGTCCACGCTGCTTCCGCCGCCATCTCTCTTGTCGCCCGAGACGCTGCCACCGCAGAGAACGCCCTCGCCGAAGTTGTCGCCGTCTCGTGCACCTTCTCCGCCGTTTCCTGGCCTCTCCGACGCTCCTCCGCCGCCACCGGTTGCACGTCCGAACTCACCTCGAAGCCCTCTCCCCGATCCGCAGATTCTTCCGCCCGATCCGGCCGTCCTCCGCCGTTTCGTGTGTCGTCTTCTCCGCCTCCGGTAAGTGCGCGCCGCCGCCTCGCCGTCGCGCCCCTTCGCAAACCTCAGCCGTTCGATCTACGGTGGACGCTCCAGATCGCGCCGCGTCCTCCCAGCCGTGAGCATCAACCGTCGCCGTCCGATTCGGAGCCGACGTTCAAGATTTCGCCGCGTGGCCGAACCCCGCCCCATGCCGCGTCATCGTCCGCGTCAGCCGCCGCGTGTGTGCCACGCTGGCGCCACCTCGACCCTAAGCGCGCGTGGTATGCCCGCGTCGTCGCGGTCTCACCACATCACCCGAAGGTCACCTCGGTGCTCGGTCTCTGGTGAGACCGTCTCAGCGACATGTGGGCCCCATGTGTCGGTGGAATTTCTTTCCTTTTCTCTGATTTTCCCGAATTTACGAAATTCCAGCCAATCACAAGCTGCCACGTGTCAGCCCTTGTGAATTTCTCTGATTTTCTCTGATTTAAATCTTAGGAGGCCCGTTCTCCTTCGTCCAACTCCGATTGAGCGATTCAAATTTCTAAATTTTTGTAAAATTGAGCTCTACATTCCAGAGCCATTTATTTTCAATTTTGAGCTTGTTTTCTCCTCTGTTTTGTATTTATTTGGTTTCGTTGCTTTATTTTCCTAGTGAGCCTTGAATCCCGAAGGAGCGAACGGAGACTTCGAAGACCAAGCATCAGCACTTGAACAACAAGGCAAGTCGTAGACCTTTGATCATATTGAACCC
Source organism: Guadua angustifolia (assembly GCA_036346375.1). NCBI lineage: Eukaryota > Viridiplantae > Streptophyta > Magnoliopsida > Poales > Poaceae > Guadua > Guadua angustifolia. The sequence goes on along the minus strand of CM070519.1, from coordinate 6,365,905 downwards.
ATGTTTGCAAAATTACTTTGTTTTATACAATTGCATGCTATTTGTGTAACAATGCTAGTTTATGAGAGTAGCTATTTACCTGTTTGAGTATGCCCCCTTTGATTATTGGAATGCCATGTATCCATTGTTAACCATAGGTTGGGGCATTACTAGTTGGACATAATCATATTACCAACATTGGGTTATCGTAGCTATGCTTAGCCATGCTTAGTTGTCCGATGGGATTCATATCACCTGTGAGCTAATGTTAATCTTGACTTAATGAGATATTGAATTGTGGTCATTGACCCTTTGTTGTAAAACTTGTTGTACCATGGCGGGGGATGCCAATGGTTTTAGGTTGAACAAAATGTTTCCCTCGGGCAATTGATCGTGCGATAAAGGGGTGCTTTTTAGCACATTGGGATGTGGTTTGTCTTGCTGAGTCAATTTAAGGACTTAATCTTGTGCGCCATTGGTTGGGCCTAACCGTGCAACCACAGTCCGGTATGGGGCGGACCTAGCTGATTAATTTGCAATGTCGGACTTGAGTATTGCCAGTTGTTGGTGTGGGGCCGGGTAGACCCACATGGCTCAAGAGGGGCCCAGAAATGAAACCTTAGAGGGCGATCTTGGGTTTAGACATGCATTGTAAAGGCTTTGTAGTGATCTCTCTGCCGACACACCAAAGGAAGTGTGTTCTTAGCGCTTGGCATTAAGGGATGATCATGTCTTGTGGGTAAAGCCGTACAACCTCTGCGAGTGTAAACTATTGAATAGCCGTGTCGCGGTCATGGACAAGCCGGGGATTTCACACGGGTATAGAGTATTTTCTTGAAATGTGGAATTGTGGGAATGTGAGCAGGGAGTTCCTTTGTTGTTTTGTTGTCTCAAGCTATCTTTGTTGAATTGTGTGGATGATACTTGTTTGAATGATGTAGGGTGATGCCTAGTCATTACATCCATGTTGTCTACCATTGATTTACGAGTTATTTATTATTGTTTTATTAATCTGCTTTCACTCTATTTATCAGTATTTCAATTCAAGTTATGGCTTTACGCAAATGAACCATATTATGCCTTCCTTTGTTTAAGCCATGCATTTAGTTACTTGCATTAAGTTTCCGAGACTTGCAGTATGTTGCATACTCACCCGCTTTTTATTGCGGGTTGCTTATTCCATAAAGCGGATGAAGACATCGTGGTGAAGACTTTGAAGAGCAGAACACTATGAAGACCTCGTCGACTAGGATGGCGTTTCCCAGACGATTGCTGTGGCATGTCGAATGGCCCAAGTTATCTTATTTCATTTGCAACAGATTTATTTGTTTCTTAAGCCGAGAGGCATTGGTGTATGAACCTTGACTATAAGGTCGTTTGCTTTATTCAATAATAATTTGCTTCTTCTTAGTTATTTGATGTATGGAATGATATGTCATCTATGTTTCCCTTTGTGTGCACTAAGCGTGATCTGGACTAGTCTTTGTATACCTGAGGGTTTCGGATTGCATATCCGGGTCCTGACAGAGATGGTATCAGAGCCATATCGACTGTAGGTCGCTTTCTTAGTTAGCATGGTCTTCAAAATTATTTTCTAAATCAAATCAACAAATTGGTATTTAATAGTTTGTCTCTTCTCATCTTATTCTTAGGTTCTTATTCCTCTCCTTTGCTGAAACATTGCTTTAAATTTAAGTTGATCTTATCCCGTTAAACTTCTAAAAAGCCATGGATCCTCTGCAAGGAATCAAATCGTGGGAAGCGAAAATCAAGCCGTCGAAGAGTATATCCGAGAAGATTACCATATAAGATGGGTTTGTGGTGCTCTATGGTGTTTGAGCATACCATTCTCTTTTGGTTTAGCTACGTTTAGTGCGTGTGTATTAGGAGTTTTGTTGCTTGTGTGCCGGGTATGTTGTACACTTGCCTCCAGCACGGTGTTACAACTGTACCTTAAGTTGAAAGCTTTATTTGGTTCTTTATTTTGTAGCCTTTTTCGCTATGCCCTTAGTTGACCTTTGTTCTTGGGTATTACCTTCTCCCTAGATGACCTTACCACTTCTCTATTGCTTTTCCTCTTACCTATTAAACCCTTGGCTGCATCGCATGGTTGACACTAGATTACGGAGCCGTCGCGATTAGCGGTGGATGCCAATGCTAACGCTAGTGCCACCCCGCCACCACCTCCTGTAGTAGCGGACGAGAACTTGGGACATTTCTTGGCGGCTCGGACTCGGCTTATGAATACAATGATGCGAGAATATGAACAATATGATGAATCGGCAGAATCGAGCTGCGATTGCCCTAGCAAACTTGTTGAACCAACAAAACCAAGTCTGCTTCTTCTTTATTCTTTGCCGCACCTCCTCGGCTTCGCCCCGGTCCAAGCTAGCGAAATTCATGAGGACTCGTCGCCTACCTTCTCAACTCCTCGTAACCATTGGATGCAGATGATTGGATTCGCTCCATTGAAAAAGCTCGCTATTGCTCGATTACACGAGATAATGAGAAGGTTCTTTATCGCCCATCGGTTTGAAAACACCGCCATTGAATGGTGGGAGAACTACATTGCCGCCCATGATGATCCTCAAACCATCACTTGGGCGAGTTTTCAATTGCTTTTCGCCATTCCCATATCACGATGGAAAGGTAGAGATGAAGAAGAATGAGTTCGAGGGAGTTAAAGCAAGGCGGGATGACGGTGAGTGAATATCTCAATAAGTTCACTCAACTTGCTCACTATGCACCGAAGATGTAGCCACGATGATGCTCGCGAGAAGAGGTTCAGCGTGGGCTCAACCCAGTTTAAAGGTACAAGTCATCGGCAGCGACTATGCAGATTTCGGCACACTTGGTAGACAAAGCTATGCTCATTGAGGAGTCCGTCGTGAGTTGGAAGAATCCCGCAAGAGGAAGATGATGCAACATGGAGCTCATCAGAATCACCCGCAGAGCAGGTCAATGCTCAACACACCTGCTGTCGTTCACTACTCCTCCATCAACATTCAGACACCACCAAAGACCTCGCCCGGCACTTTCAGCAACCCTAACATCAACACCAACAACAATCCGCCTCGGAGGACCCGATAATCCAGCTCTTTGGAGTGACATGCTTCAATTGCAATGGCGTGGTCACTATGCCAATAATTGCCCTAGGAAGCAAGGCGTGACACTGTTCGTTTCAACTTGGGATCAACACCGGCCAAGACCCACTTTTGAGGAGCAGGGGACGTGGAGCCTCCCGGACCCCAAATCAAGCTACGAGACTCCACCGCCTATTGGAAGAGGTCGTGTGAATCACGTCTGCCCGAGGATGCCCAGTTGCATCGGGCGTCATACTAGGTAAGCTCCTAGTCAACTCGGCATCTGCCATGGTTTTATTTGATTACGGAGCTACGCATTCGTTTGTTTCTCGGAGTTTTGCTGCAAATCATCGATTAAAAACAAGGCCTTTGAAAATCTGTTTTATTGGTGCAATCACCCCGTTCGGTTTGAGTACTGAACCAAGGCGCCGAGTTAAGATATTAATCGGAGGGGTAGAATTCCTAACCAACCTAATTGTCCTAGACACCAAATCCTAGATGTAATCCTAGGAATGGATTGGCTCTCCAAAAACCAAGCGATTTTGGATTGTGGAAATAGAGAGATCACATTAACCACCGGATGGAGCTAAGTTAAAGTTTCAAGGCTGCGTAGATCGATCAGAAGGAATAAAAGTTTGTAGTGCCAAGGAATAAGTTTGGAAGATGTGCCAATCGCTAGAATTTTCTGATGTATTTCGAGATGAGTTGCGAGAATGCCAGGATAGAGATATAGAGTTTTTAATTGAGCTAGTTCTGAGGCGCCACCCATTTCAAGAGGCCGTATAGGATGCACGCTAATGAGTTAGCGAAGTAAAGAAACAGATCAAAGAGTTGCAAGATCGGGGTTTTGTTAGACCAAGTTCTTAGCCATGGGGAGCCCAGTTCTTCTAGTGGAAAAGAAGGATGGAACTTCGGAGGATGTGTGTGGACTATCGTGCCTAAATGAGGTCACCATTAAGAATAAGTACCCTCTGCCAGGATTGATGATTTGTTTGACCAGCTTCAAGGAGCAGAGTATTCTCGAAGATTGACTTGAGGTCGTTACCATCAGTTGAAGATTCAGAAGAGGATATACCCAAAACAGCTTTTGTGACCGGTATGGACGGTATGAGTATCTGTGATGTCTTTTGGTTTGACCAATGCTCTGCCTATTTCATGACCACGATGAATAAAGTATTCATGGAATACTTAGACAAGTTTGTCGTTGTCTTTATCGATGACATTCGATCTATTCCAAGAGTGAGGCGTAACATAAGGATCACTTGCGGAAGGTATTGACAAAGCTAAGAGAACATCAACTCTATGCTAAGTTCAAGAAATGTGAGTTACGGATGAAAGAAGTTGCTTTCTAGGTCACGTTATATCGGCGAAGGTGTCATTTGTTGACCACTGTAAAGTGAGAGATGTGCTCAATTGGGAGTCACCAAGACGGTAACCCAAGTTAGAAGTTTCCTTGGAATGGCGGGATATTATCGCCGTTTCATAGAAGGTTTTTCGAAAAGCTAGACCGCTCACTCGGCTCTTGAAAAAGGAGAAGAAATTTGCTTGGACATCGAGTGTGGCGAAGTTTTCAGAACTAAAGAAGTGTTTGACAAGCGCCCATTAGCTTGTTTTGCGGATATTAGAAAGGATTTTGAGATATTTTGTGATGCATCCCGTCAAGGACTCGGTTGTGTGCTAATGCAAGATAAGAAGGTTGTGGCATATGCTTCGCGTCAGCTGAGGCCACATGAAGTCAACTATCCGACCCATGATTTGGAATTAGCTGCCGTAGTGCATGCTTTAAAGATTTGGCGTCATTACCTCATCGGTAATCGTTGTGAGGTGTACACTGATCATAAGAGCCTGAAGTACATTTTTACCCAAGCCGAACTCAATATGAGGCAAAGAAGATGGTTAGAGTTAATCAAGGACTATGACATTGGTATTCATTATCATCCAGGCAAAGCCAATGTTGTAGCTGATGCTTTAAGTAGAAAGAGTTACTGCAACACCCTGATGATTAAGGAAAGTCAGCCAGCACTCTATGAGGAATTTCAGAAGCTCAGTCTAGAAGTGGTGCAAGAAGGTTACTTAGCAACTTTGGAAGTGCGTCCAACATTGGAAGATCAGATCCGGGAAGCCCAAGCTGATGATGCTGATATCAAGGAGATCAAGACTAATATGAAGAAAGGAAAAGCCCCAGGATTCACTGAAGATGAAAAGGGTACTGTGTGGTGTGAGAATCGTATTTGTGTACCTGATCAGAAAGAGCTCAAGGAGCTGTTACTCAAAGAAGCGCATGAGACATTATACTCCATCCACCCTGGAAGTACCAAGATGTATCAAGACCTCAAGGAAAGGTATTGGTGGCCGAGTATGAAGCGTGAGATTGCAGAATATGTTGCTCTTTGTGATATCTGCGGAAGGTTAAGCGAGCATCGAGAGGCCAGCGGGATTGCTTGACCATTGAAGATTCAGTGGAAGTGGGAAGAGATTGGTATGGATTTCATTCTGGGACTTCCTAAGACCCAAGCGAGTTATGATTCGATCACGGGTAATAGTGGATCGATTGACCAAGGTAGCTCACTTCATTCGAGCTTAAGACTACCTACAGGAGATAAATTGGCGAATTATATATGTCAAGGATTGGGTCTTCATGGAGTGCCTAAGAAGATTGTCTCCGATAGAGGAACCCGGTTTACCTCTCGTTTTTGGCGAGTTTGCATGAAGCTATGGGAACTCATCTCGAGTTCAATCTTGCTTATCACCCTCGGTGATGGACAAAGCCGGCGTGTGAACCAGATTCTGGAGGATATGCTAAGAGCTTGTGCCTTAACCTATGGTGCTAAGTGGGACAAGTGTTTGCCCTATGCGAGTTTTCTTACAATAATAGTTATCGAGCCGACTGCAAATGTCTCCTTTTGAAGCTTTATATGGAAGAAAGTGCGAACCCTCTTAATTGGAAAGAAATGGAGAAAGACAATTGTTTGGTCTGCCATACTACAAGAAGTCAAGAGCAAGTGCAGTTAATTGAGACAAGTTGAAGATAGCTCAAAGAGCATGAAGAGTTATCGAGATAATAAATCGCCGAGATTTGAGTTTGAGCCCAATGATTATGTGTATCTTAGAGTTACACCTCTAAAAGGAGTTAAGCGATTTCAAGTAAAAGGAAAGCTTGCCCCTAGATATGTTGGACCGTTCAAAATTTTGGAACGAAGAGGAGAAGTTGCCTACAAGCTCGAGTTGCCTCAGTCTTTCGCTGGAGTCCATGATGTGTTCCATGTGTCTCAGTTGAAGAAGTGCCTGCGAGTACCAGAAGAGCAGATGCCGTTGGAAGCTATTGATTTGCAAGAGGATCTCACCTACAAAGAGCAGCCAGTGAAGATTTTAGATGTTGCCGAGCGTATCACGAGAAGCAAGATCATCCGCTTTACAAAGTCGATGGAGCAACCATTGGAAGAGGAAGCCACTTGGGAGCGAGAAGAGGATCTGAAGTCCGAGTTTCCCCACCTATTCACTAGCCAGTCCGAATCTCGGGGTCGAGATTCCCTTTAAGGGGGAGAGGTTTGTAACATCCCAAAATTTGAGTTTTGGAATGTTTAAATTCAAAAGTGAACCATTTGCATTTTCTTGAATTAATTGAAGCTTAATATGAATTTTCAAATAATGAAAAGATTTAATTTGATTAATCTATGCATCAAATTAAAGGTTTCCAGTTTTTATTGGGTTCCTTGTGCTTCAAGGAATTTTTTTCGTATTTTGGAGATTTTTCTGAATTTATTTGCTATTTATTTGAATTTATTTGGAGTTATTGAATTTTCGAATTTATTAATTGGAAAAACGTTTTTAATTTCCAAAATTTCTTGGGCTGAAATTGCCTCGGCCCATTTCCTATTCATGCCGGGCCCCACTCCGCGCACTCACGCATCCGTCGATCCGCGCCACGCGTCCCGCTCGATGATTCCACGTCTTATTGCCTGCCAGCCACTGGCCACCCCCTTTTCGGCGTCCGAAGTCGAAGCACGGCTCGAGGGCTATTTAAAGCCGCCGCCACCTCCCGTCTGAGGTTCGCCAAATCCGCTGCCTTCGCCGCCATCTCTTGTCGCCGAGACGCCGCCACCGCAGAGAACGCCCTCACGGTTGTCGCCGTCTCGTGCACCTTCTCCGCCGTTTCGGCCTCTCCGACGCCCTCCGCCGCCACGGTTGCACGTCCAACTCACCTCAAGCCCTCTCCCGATCCGCAGATTCTTCCGCTCGATCCGTCCTCCGCCGTTGCTTGTGTCGTCTTTCTCCGCCTCGTAAGTCGCGCCGCCGCCTGCGCCATCGCTTCCGCCATAAACCTCGGTGCTTCGATCTCACGGTGGACGCTCGATCGCCCGCGTCCTCCTGGCCGTGAGCATCAACCGTCGCCGTCCGATTCGAGCCGACGTTCAAGATTTCGCCATGGTGGCGAACCCGCGCCCCATGCAGCGTCATCGTCGTCGTCGCCGCCCTGTGTGCACGGGCTGCGCCACTCAACCCTCTAGTCAGCCGCGTGGTATGCCACGTCGTCGCGGTCTACCACATCACCGAAGGTCACCTCGGTGCTCCCGGTCCATCAGACTGCCTCACCGACATGTGGGCCCCATGTGTCAAGGAATTTTTTCCTTTTCTCTGATTTTCCGAATTTACGAAATTCCAGCCAATCACAAGCTGCCACGTGTCAGCCCTTGTGAATTTCTCGATTTTCTCTGATTTAAATCTTCCGGAGGCCCGTTCTCCTCGTCAGAACTCCGATTGAGCGATTCAAATTTCTAAATTTTTGTAAAATTGAGCTCTACATTCCAGAGCCATTTATTTTCAATTTTGAGCTTGTTTTCTCCTCTGTTTTGTATTTATTTGGTTTCGTTGCTTTATTTTCCGGTAGACGCGAATCCCGAAGGAGCGAACGGAGACTTCGAAGACCAAGCATCAGCACTTGAACAACAAGGCAAGTCGTAGACCTTTGATCATATTGAACCCATGTTTGCAAAATTACTTTGTTTTATACAATTGCATGCTATTTGTGTAACAATGCTAGTTTATGAGAGTAGCTATTTACCTGTTTGAGTATGCCTTTGATTATTGGAATGCCATGTATCCATTGTTAACCATAGGTTGGGGCATTACTAGTTGGACATAATCATATTACCAACATTGGGTTATCGTAGCTATGCTTAGCCATGCTTAGTTGTCCGATGGGATTCATATCACCTGTGAGCTAATGTTAATCTTGACTTAATGAGATATTGAATTGTGGTACATTGACCACTTGTTGTAAACTTGTTGTACCATGGCAGGGGATGCCAATGGTTTTGGGTTGAACAAAATGTTTCCCTCGGGCAATTGATCGTGCAGTAAAGGGGGTGCTTTTTAGCACATTGGGATGTGGCTGTCTTGCCTGAGTCAATTTAAGGACTTAATCTTGTGCGCCATTGAACTGGGCCTAACTGCAACCACGAAGTCCGGTATGGGGCGGACCTAGCTGATTAATTTGCAATGTCGGACTTGAGTATTGCCGGTTGTTGGTGTGGGGCGGGTAGACCCACATGGCTCAAGAGGGGCCAGAGGGCGAAAACTTAGAGGGCGATCTTGGGTTTAGACATGCATTGTAAAGGCTTTGTAGTGATCTCTCTGCCGACACACCAAAGGAAGTGTGTTCTTAGCGCTTGGCATTAAGGGATGATCATGTCTTGTGGGTAAAGCCGTACAACCTCTGCAGTGTAAACTATTGAATAGCCGTGTCCGCGGTCATGGACAAGCAGGGATTTCACACGGGTATAGAGTATTTTCTTGAAATGTGGAATTGTGGGAATGTGAGCGGGGAGTTCACTTTGTTGTTTTGTTGTCTCAAGCTATCTTGTTGAATTGTGTGGATGATACTTGTTTGAATGATGTAGGGTGATGCCTAGTCATTCTGTCCATGTTGTCTACCATTGATTTACCAGTTATTTATTATTGTTTTATTAATCTGCTTTCACTCTATTTACTGTATTTCAATTCAAGTTATGGCTTTACGCAAATGAACCATATTATGCCTTCCTTTGTTTAAGCCATGCATTTAGTTACTTGCATTAAGTTTCCGAGACTTGCGAGTATGTTGCATACTCACCCCCGCTTTTTATTGTGGGGCTGCTTATTCCATAAAGCAGATGAAGACATCTGTGGTGAAGACTTTGAAGAGCGAGAACACTATGAAGACCTCGTCGACTAGGATGGCGTTTCCCAGACGATTGCTCGTGGCATGTCGAATAGCCCAAGTTATCTTATTTCATTTACTGCAGTTTATTTGTTTCTTAAGCCGAGAGGCATTGGTGTATGAACCTTGACTATAAGGTCGTTTGCTTTATTCAATAATAATTTGCTTCTTCTTAGTTATTTCGATGTATGGAATGATATGTCATCTATGTTTCCAATTGTGTGCACTAAGCGTGATCTGGACTAGTCTTTGTATACCTGAGGGTTTTGATTTGCATATCCTGGTCCCGACACCGGAGCTTAACGAAGGCAAGTTGTGCTTTGATCATGTTGCACCCATAAACTAGATTGCATGCTATTTTGATTTACCTTATCACTTGTTATTTTATGTGTATAAATGATTTCAACATAAGTTTGGGAGTAGCTATCGTACCCTTTGAATTATACCCTACCTTGCTAGTTGTATGCCATGATCCACTTGTCACCTAGGTTGGTTTACTATAGTTGGTTAATAATGAAATCAACATGGAGGATTAGATCGAGTTAGAATTGCTTAGCCATGCCACGTCATCACATGTACTTGAATCTTGATAAATAATCTTGACTAATGGAATATGGAACAATGTTTTGAATTTGTGTGTCATGTGTGGTCACACGATGAGATTGAGTTGTGTTGGCAATGGATGTCATAGCGATATTGAATTGTTGATGGCACGTGGTGCTTGGTAATCAACTGGGGTGGTTATGATTTTGGGTCGGAGCAAGTGGCAAGGGCAGGATGCCTGGGTGGGCCCAATGGGCAAAGGGTATGTGTATGTCTTGCTTTGATCAAACCATAAGGACACCTTGCGAGCCTTTGACCTGAGTCAATCATGCAACCACATGCTGTTATGGGGCAGCCTAGCTGATTAATTTGCAATGTCTTAGCTTGAGTACTATCGTGGTGGAGTGGTTCATCCTTTTAAATGAACCCAGATGGCGCAAGAGGGGGGCCCTGTTGTGGTTTTCAGACCCTTCAGTGTTGAAACCTTAGCGGGTAGTACCGAGTTAAGATAGAGCATTGTAAAGGCTTTGTCATGATTCTCTGCCGGCATACCAAAGGAAGTGTGCTAATGGCCAGGCATAAAAGAGATTATCATGTCATGTGGGTAAAGTGCAAACCTCTGCGAGTGTACAATCTATTGGGATAGCCGTGCTCACTAGATTGAGCAAGCTCGGGATTCTGATCAAGGGTTTAGATTCTTTTTGCAAATTTGGGATGGATGGCGAGGTTTACATGGAAAATTGAATCTTGACTTAGGATGAGAAATTTGGTTTACTTGAGAATCACTGAATCTATTACTTGTTACTATTTGTTTCTTGTCTTTTCAATTTATGAATCAGATATGTTTTCAAATCGCTTATTGCTTATGAACCATAAGCCTTCCTTTGGAATAAGCCTTGCATATAGCTATAGTAGGATTGCATTCTCATGCACAACTTGTTGAGTATGTTGTATACTCACCCTTGCCTACAAACATCATCAAGGTCTTGAAGAAGTACCATGGAGAGACGAATGTTTAGGGTGCGAGCCTTGTCGGTTACTGTGGTATCTTGAGGGTTATCTCGTCTTCATTCCGCTGCAGTTCAATTTGTTGTTCAGTCTTATGAGGCATTGCTAAGTAAGTTGACCATAAGGTCATACTCGCTATAAATATTTAGTATATTATGTCATTATCTTATTTACGTTGTGTATGATTATGATATTCACTAATGTTGAGCTGTGTGCACTAAGCGTGATCTGGACTAGTGCACGATATACAGAGGGTCGGATTTGCATATTCGGGTCCCGACAGAGGTGATATCGAGCCATCTTGTTGTAGGTCTTGACCCTAGATAGTCGTTCGTCTCTATAGGTCCTTCAAAATTATTTTCTAAAGTAAAAGATCTAATCTGAAAGAATAACATATACTTGACTTATCTCATTTTCTATTTCGTTCTTACCCAAAATTCTTTCTTATCCCTTGCTGAAATTTCTTTCTCTTACCTCTCGCTGAATTGAGTTAAAAAAATCTTACCCGAGTGATCTTGAGTAGAAGCGATATGCCACACTTTAGGAGATAACATCAAGTGCTGCTTTGCTACCATACCGACCATGAAGGAGAGAATCATCAAGCTCATGGACGAGCGGATCAACGAAGTGTATTAAGAGCTAGAAGACTCGATTACTTCAAGTAGCGATTGAGACTCATGTGTGAGTCGCGTTTCCTAAGATAGGAGTGTCACCCATGTAGACGGTAGTTTTGTGTGATTAGGTTGAATTGGTTCTTCTTGATTCTTGAGTTAATGCGTTATGTGTTGCAAAGCTTTTAGGCTTATATAAGCAACCATACCAAGTTATTAATATTGATTGCTTAAAGTTATTGGGTTAAACCTATCTTCCTTGAATTAGGATTAATTCTTGCTTCTTACCTATGCTATTTTGTCTCTCACCTAACCCCTGTAAAGTAATCAAGCAGATGGTTCAGATTAGTGATAGCAATAAAGTCAGTGAAAGTAAAAACCAACTCAATAGAAACTCCAAGGATGGATTAGTTTTCAACCGTTACCACCGATAGATACGAGAGCTTCAAAGAGTTTTGGCGATTAGACTCGTTAATGCAGGCAATGATGAAACAAATACGAATATGACCAATCAAGCTAATGTCGATAAAAGCGTCTCGGCTGTTATTAGTGACCCTGTACTAACTCAAGGTTATTAGAATTCATAAAGACTCGACCACCAACGTTTTAAGTAAATATTTCGCCTTTAGAAGCCGAGAATTGGCTCAAGACTTGGAGAAGCGCTACCTGCAGCTTATTCTAGAGCTAAACCTTGCTCTAAGATCTTATCACAACCAAACAACTTAGAGGAGTGCGTGCATTACGCTATGGAAAATAGGACATACCGCTGACGATCGTACGATCCATTGCTCCAGTTGCAAAGGGAACCATCCTCCTAAAAAAATATATATATCTTAGGAGCAACATCACATGTTACCTTCGTGAAGGACAAGACCATTGCCTATCTCAGTGTCCCTTAGATCCAATAGTTACTGCCATAATCTAGTATCAACATAAGAATCTACGAACCTTAGTTACCCGAGAATTATCAATAAGAAAGGGGAAAATCAGTTGCACCAGATACATCGCATGGAGAATTAAAATGCACCCTCCTGAACCTATCAACCTAAATCAGAAAACCAGTAAGTTGGCTATCACCCACGGGAGGTCCCTTGTATGGTCATTCTGCTAGGGGAAGTGTTACGAGTCAAAAAGTAATAAAATCACAAGAAGAGCGTCATGAGTGTCACAGAAATGGCCATTATGCTAATCGAAGTCCACAGGAAAGACCAGTAATTCTTATAGCCATAGATATATCGGAAGTTACCTTAATCCAGTACATAATGCTAAGAGTGAGCTGTGAAATTGCAACAAAAAAAATATGTCAAAATGTATACTAAGGAATTAGTGGGAAATAGAGAAGCATATCGAAGAATTACTAGGAAGAGTTTTGAGAAAGCTTAGTGCGTTATTTGTGGTTAACAAAAAGGAAAATAGAAGATCGGAAAGGTGCAATGAATAATGCTTTAAATAAAGAAAGGGTTAAAACAAGTATCCAATATCGGGATCGACAACATGATTGGGCGGTTTAAAGAGAATTGGAAATTCTTTGGGACAAAATTTCGCTTAGACTATCATAAATTTAGGAATTAGGAAAGATGTTTCTAAGATTGCGCTCTCTACATAAACGATATAAGTTTTGGCTAAATCTCCGAATTGACCGATGCCCCGCATATCTAATGAACATGATAAGTAAGATATTTATGGAGTAATTGATAAATTCATGGTTAATGACAATCTAGTATACCCTAAGACGAGAGGAGATTATGCGTAACATGTTAGATTGATTTAGAAAGATTGCAAGAGTAGTAGTCATATGCTAAGTTCAACTAGTGTGAATTAGGAAGTGAAATGGTGAAATCCTTAGTCATATAAAGATCGCTAAAAGAGTTATGTTGACAATCGTCGTAGTGAATTGAGCCTTGAACCTAATGATTTCGTGTATCTTAGGGTTACTCCCCTTAAAGGTGTGAAAAGGTTTCAAGTTAAGGGAAGACTTGCACCTAGATATGTTGGACCATTTAAGATCTTAAGTCGTCGTGGAGAGGTTGCGTATCAGTTGGGGTTGCCTTAGTTATTAGCAGGAGTTCACGACATATTTTAGGTATCGCAACTCCAGTAGTGTGCCAGCAAGAGCAGACGTTGTTAAGAGCAATGGAATTGCAAGAGGACTTGACTTATAAAGAACAGCCGATTAAAATTTTGGATATAATGGATCATAGGATCAGAAATAAGTCCACCCACCCTTGTAAAGTAGAGCAATCATTCAGAGAGCAAAGTAACCGAATTAAAAGGACCTGAAGGCAGAATTTCCAAACCTATTCTCTAGTTAACCCTAGAATCTCGGGGTCGAGATTCCGTTAAGGGGGGGAGGTTTGTAACACCCCAATTTTTGACTTTTGAATTATTAAATATTATTTTATTGCAAATTATGATTGTTGTGAATTTTCTGGAATTTATTGGATTTCTGAAATTTATTTGAATTATTTTGAATTATTTTATATGGCCTTTTGTTAAAGAAATAATTATAAAAGGGAAATTTAAAGTAAAGACTGCCCAAAAATATTTTATTTGAGAATAGAAGGTCTCTAAGTATTTTTGGGGAAATTCTTTTTTTCTCCGGAATTGAAGCGGATTAGGACTAGATTGATAACCGGTGCGATTTGAAATAACGTTCGCTGTATGCGTCTGCCGGAGACCAGGCGTGCGTGGAGAAATTCCTTCCGTTTTCCCAGTACGTGCTCGAGTTGGAGTCTAGCACTGGCGCCAAAATCAGGGAAGGGATTTCCGTTTTCTTCAGAGCGTCGCCGATCCGGACTCGAGGTTGGCGCAGGGAGTGTACGGGCGCAACGTGTTGTCGCCAAGATTTGGAAAATAGAATCGTACTCAAGTTGGTCTCGCCAGGCGCTGAAGCCTTTCCATGCGGGAAATGCCACGTAGCTGAGGGACTCGAGTCCTTCCTTGTTAGCGCGGGAAAAGGGAACACGTCTCCAGCGTGGCGTCGAGTTAGACAGGGATACGGAGTCCGTTTCCGGTGGGAAAAGGTCACGCGATTGCTATTTAAGCCGTGCCCACGCAACGTCGGAAGAAGCGAGCGACCGGAAAAAAAAGGGGGGCGAAGAGCAAGCGAGCATGCGGCAGGAAATCGAGAAGCGTCTCGAGCTAGTCGCGTCGTCATGGGATTTCGCGAAGGATAGCAGTATCGTCAGGAGATTTCCGAAGAGAGCGTTGCGAGTTATCGCCAAGGTCGCCGACTTCGCCTCCGTAAATTCAAGTCGCCGCTGCTTTCATCGCCGATTGGGAATTTCAATCAACCGTCGGATCATAATCAAGTGCACGGAATTTGTCCACGCTACTCGAATCGATAGCGTCTCAATTAAATATCGCCGCTGGATTTAAGTCGACGGTTGATATTAGGCCACGTAGTAGATTTACCCGTAACCGCTAGATTAGGTTCATCGGTCTAGGTTTCGCCACGCTTTTGTCCGCAAGCGGGCGGAAAATTCAGATTTTATTTATAAAAATAATTCGAAAGATTTAGAATTTCTAATTCCGAGTTTAGTTTATTTTCACAAAATCTAAATGTTATAACTTGCGTATGAACTCCGATTTGGGTGATTCAAACTCCTAAAATTTATAAAATCAAGATATATCTAATGGGGTTTTTATTTGAATTTTCGAGTTCATTTGCTATTTGTTCTTGGTGTTTATTTGCTATTTCTCTCGATTCGCGTGAGACGTTGAGTTGAGCGAGGTGTCGGAAGAAGGATTATTATTTCAAGAGCAATCTTGAACAATACCAGAGCTTAACGAAGGCAAGTTGTGCTTTGATCATGTTGCACCCATAACTAGATTGCATGCTATTTTGATTTACCTTATCACTTGTTATTTTATGTGTATAAATGATTTCAACATAAGTTTGGGATTAGCTATCGCATCTTTGAATTATACCCTACCTTGCTAGTTGTATGCCATGATCCACTTGTCACCTAGGTTGGTTTACTATAGTTGGTTAATAATGAAATCAACATGGAGGATTAGATCGAGTTAGAATTGCTTAGCCATACCACGTCATCACATGTACTTGAATCTTCGATAAATAATCTTGACTAATGGAATATGGAACAATGTTTTGAATTTGTGTGTCATGTGTGGTCACACGATGAGATTGAGTTGTGTTGGCAATGGATGTCACGAAGCGATATTGAATTGTTGATGGCACGTGGTGCTTGGTAATCAAGCGGGGTGGTTATGATTTTGGGTGGAGCAAGTGGCAAGGGCGGGATGCTCGGTGGGCCCAATGGGCAAAGGGTATGTGTATGTCTTGCTTTGATCAAACCATAAGGACACCTTGCGAGCCTTTGACTGAGTCAATCATGCAACCACATCTTTGTTATGGGGCAGCCTAGCTGATTAATTTGCAATGTCTTAGCTTGAGTACTATCGTGGTGGAGTGGTTCATCCTTTTAAATGAACCCGATGGCGCAAGAGGGGGGGCCTGTTGTGGTTTCAGACCCTTGTTGTTGAAACCTTAGCGGGTAGTACCGAGTTAAGATAGAGCATTGTAAAGGCTTTGTCATGATTCTCTGCCGGCATACCAAAGGAAGTGTGCTAATGGCCAGGCATAAAAGAGATTATCATGTCATGTGGGTAAAGTGCAAACCTCTGCAGAGTGTACAATCTATTCGGATAGCCGTGCTCACGGTATTGAGCAAGCTCGGGGATTACAGTCAAGGGTTTAGATTCTTTTTGCAAATTTGGGATGGATGGCAGGTTTACATGGAAAATTGAATCTTGACTTAGGATGAGGAAATTTGGTTTACTTGAGAATCACTGAATCTATTACTTGTTACTATTTGTTTTACTGTCTTTTCAATCTATGAACTGTATATGTTTTCAAATGCTGCTTATTGCTTATGAACCATAAGCCTTCCTTTGGAATAAGCCTTGCATATAGCTATAGTAGGATTGCATTCTGTGCACAACTTGTTGAGTATGTTGTATACTCACCCTTGCCTACAAACATCATCAGTGCTGAAGAAGGAGTACCATGGAGAGACGAATGTTTAGGGTGCGAGCCTTGTCGGGTTACTGTGGTATCTTGAGGGTTATCTCGTCTTCATTCCGCCGCAGCTCAATTTGTTGTTCGATCTTATGAGGCATTGCTAAGTAAGTTGACCATAAGGTCATACTACTGCTATAAATATTTAGTATATTATGTCTTTATCTTATTTACGTTGTGTATGATTATGATATTCACTAATGTTGAGCTCTGTGTGCACTAGCGTGATCCTGGACTAGTGCAAGATACACGGAGGGTCGGATTTGCATATTCGTCCCGACACTGTCTTGTTAGTCATCTTCATCCTCTGTCATCTGGTCATCTTCCTCCACTTTGTTGCTCGACTAGAAAAGTTAGCTTTTTGATTTCAGATTTTGTTTGGCCAAGATCTTGTGCTTCTACTTCCTAGAATTGTTTCAAGGTGTGTAAAATATGTCTCCTCTCTTCATTTGTAGTATAAAATTGCGATTAAAGGTTTATTCCTAGCTTAATTAAGGTTTAGATGCAAGGTCTACATTTAGTTTGTTTTTATTTACCTAGCAATTTGTAGATGATGAATTTATTACCTTCTTGATTAGATTAAGTTGTCTACCTTGTTTAGATGATGAATTTTTGTCAAGCATATATCAAAGTTATGTATTTATTTATTATTGGATATTAATGAAAAATAAATTATAGTTAATATGATAGATGGGTGATCATGAAGTTAATTGCCTTGCATTTTGAGATGAGGAATTTATTATGTTGCTCTTCCAAGGATATGTATAAAAATTATGTAGTTAATATTTTTCTTAGTTACCATTAATTTTTTTGTTAGCGGCATGCATATACATCCAATTTATGTTTGTGAATTTTTAGTGAAGCATATAAACCCAATTTATGTAATTAAGATATGAGGAATTAGGTATTGTTAGTGAATTTTTATGAAGCATATAAACCCAATTTATGTAATTAAGATTGTTGGATGTGAATGATAAATAAATTTTAGTTAATATGGTAGTTGGGTGATCATGAAATTTTGAGGTGAGGAATTTATTATGATGATCTTCCGGAGGATATATATAATTTTTAGTTACATATGAGTATATATTAAAATTAATTAATTAAGTTTGCAACATTTACTTAGTATTAATGTTGTCCTGTTAGTGGATATTGTTGAATATTCGAATAACAATTTATTTAATTAAGATTTTTGGATATTAATAAATTGCTTAAATTAATGAACTGTAGATGGACCGGAGATGGATGTACGATGCGAACTGTTGTAGCCAAGAATATATCGACGGTGTATCTGTTTTTCTAAGGGCAGCCGAGGAGAACAGCTTACAAAAGAAGACGGAGTACATACACTGTCCATGCATTGATTGCAAGAATGAGAAGATGTTTTCGAACAAAAACCATATCCATTTGCACTTGATCCGGAGGGGTTTTGTACCTGGCTATACAAGTTGGACAAGGCATGGTGTAGAGGAGATCATACTTCAACGTGATAACGTCGACGACACACGAGCCAAGAATGTGGCAGTGACATCGATTATGGATCCGATGAGGATAGGTTGGTCGTCGATAACGACAATAGTCTCAGCTCAAATGTTGCGCGATGCGAAGAGAACTACACTAGTCGAGAGAGTTTAATCAATTCAAGGGTTTGATGGAGGATTCGGAGAAACCTTTGTTCCGGGTTATGAGGAGGAATACACAAAGTTGCACACGAGGCTCTCATCCGCTGAAATTGAAGGCGACCAATGGTTGGTTCGACAAGAGTTTCACGGCGTTGTTACATCTCTTAGCGGACATCTTTGCTGAGGGAAACGTGTTGCCTAAAACCACGTATCTAGCTAAGAAGGTTGTATGTCCCTTAGGATTGAAGTAGAAACAATACATGCTTGTCCAAACGATCAGATACTCTATCATAAAGACAATGCGGAGACATTCATGTATGTCCGGTGCAAGCGTCGCGATACAAGCGTAAGGCGATGGCGATGAAGCTATCGAGGTGAAGAAAGGAGCTCCCGAAAAGTGGTGTGGTATTTGCCAAGAATACCTCATTTGAAGCATTTATTTGGAAACAAAAAGCACGCCAAATTGATGCGATGGCACTCAGAAGACCGTAAGAGGGATGGAAAACTGAGACACCTGGCTGATTCTGCCAAGTGGAGAACCATCGATAGACTCTTCAGGGAGAACTTCGGAAATGAACTAAGGAATGTAAGGTTTGGCTTGAGTACGGATGGAATGAATCCTTTCGGTAACATGAGCAGCATTCATAGCACTTGGCCCGTGACTCTGTGTATATACAACCTTCCACCCTGATTGTGTAAGAAGCGAAAGTACATTATGATGTCCTTGCTTATCCAAGGGCCGAGACAACCTGGCAACGATATTGATGTATACCTACAACCATTGGTGGAAGATCTTGTGATATTGTGGAACGAAGGTGTACGGTATGGGACGAGAACAAACGAGAGTACTTCACTCTACGCCGCATTGTTGTTCTCGCACCATCAATGATTTTCCTGCACTTGGTAACCTCGTCCTACCGTACTATAAAAGGAGCTAAAGCATGCCCCAAAGGAATGGATGAAACCGCTAGTGTGTGGCTCAACAACTCAAGGAAAAAGCAGTGTACATGCGTCCACAGGAGGTTCCTTCGCAGAATCATCCGTCATCGCAATATGAAGAAACAATTGACGGGACAAAGGAGGACGGTTTAGCTCAAAGGCGTCTTCGTGGGGAAGAGGTGTATGATATGGTTAGGGATCTTAATGTTGTACTCGGAAAGGGAGTCTTGCTAATACATCATGGTCCCATCTTGAGAAGACCACGTGGAAGAAGAGATCCATCTTTTGGGACTTACCCTCTTGGAAGGACTTGGAAGTTCGACCTTTGATCGACGCCATGCATGTAGGGAAGAATGTATGTGACAGCGTGGTTGGTCTTTTACCAATATTCCTAGCAAAACAAAGGATGGATGAAGGCACGAAGGATCTGAAGACATGAAGATCGAGCCGAGCTACATCCTCAAGACACTGGAAAGGCCGCTTTACCTTCCCCGACTTGCTACACTTTGAGTAAGAAAGAGAAAAGAACTTTGCAAGTGCTCGCATGGTGTGAAAGTTCCGTCCGGTTTTCGCAAACATCAAGAAACCGTATCGATGAAAGATTTGAAGTTAATCGGCATGAAGTCTCATGATTGTCATGTGATGATGACACAAATGCTTCTGTTGCAATTAGAGGTATTTTGCACGACAAGGTTCGAGAGGCAATCACG
The DNA here is from genome assembly GCA_036346375.1 of Guadua angustifolia. NCBI lineage: Eukaryota > Viridiplantae > Streptophyta > Magnoliopsida > Poales > Poaceae > Guadua > Guadua angustifolia. The sequence goes on along the minus strand of CM070519.1, from coordinate 6,346,170 downwards.
AGGTTGTGTTCCTTCTTCAACACGATTTCACGAGAGGTCATCGATCCGTTAGACTTTATGAACTTCAGTGATGTGGTCAAGACTACGTGCCACCGGAGATGTATTTTCCCCGTCATTTTTGATATCATGGTTCATCTCATTGTTCACCTTGTCAATGAGATAAATATTTCTTGCCCCAGTATTCACGCATCGGATGTACCCATTTGAAAGGTATATGGGTGTTACTAGAAATATGTACGTGTCGATCTCACGGAAGGCTCCATTGTAGAAGGTTATGCAACCGAGGAGGTTATTGAGTTCGATGTCGATTACATGGAGGAGGTCGAACGGTAGGAGTGCTCAGATCTCGCCATGAGGGTAGGCTAGGTGGGAAAGGTGTAATAGGAAAGAAATCTACAAATTCTTACGATAATATTTTGTTCGAACAAGCCCATTTCACAAGATTGTACCTTGATCGGTTGAGGTGTACCAGATATGGACATACACAAGGGTAAGCTAAGGAGGGAAACCGAGGAAAGTCGAGCTTTGGATAACAAAAGAGCACAATCGTTTGTTCACCATTGGTTGAGGAGCACATATCTCGTGAAGAAACGAGTGTTACATTGAGGTGGTTGGCAAAAGGGCCTTCAGGTACAATCACGACATGGCAAGGATATGATATCAATGGATATACATTTTACACGAGAGCTCAGGATAGCAAGAGCACTTACCAAAATAGTGGTGTCTGTATAGACGCCTCGACAACACAAGCAAGACCGAAGAGCATCTACTACGGGTTCATAGAGGAGATTTGGGAGCTGGACTACTGCATTTTCAAGATCCGGTGTTTGATGTCATTGGGTACGACTCCCGAATGGTGTCAAGGTGGACAAGTGCGGCTTTACTCATCAGGACATCGAACATGTCGGATACAGAGACGAACCATTCGTACTTGCGAATCAAGTAGCACAAGTATTCTACATAATCGACCCGGCAGATAAGAAGCGCCATGTAGTACTGCAAGGAAAAAGAAGGATCGTTGGAGTTGAGAATGTCGTGGATGAGGAAGAGTACAACCAGTTTGATGAGTTGCCTCCTTTTGCGCATAAGATCGAAGCCCGGGAAGAAACCACTGAAGAAGTTACCTGTCATCACGATGATCACAACGAAGGCCAAATTGTGAAAGAAAATAATTAGCTAGGAGTAATGGCAACATGTCGCCATTTATATGGAGTAATGGAAATGTGATGTAAGAAATGTACATTTCTATGGATTTAATATAATTAGTACGTTTATTCTTAGACTGTGAATTTAAAATAATTAGTACGTATATATATATACACTAGGCTGTACATATGTAGAATCTATCTCATTGTCCATCTCATACATACCTTATTTGGATGTGTATGTGAAAGGGGTATACATGGCGGTTAAGAACAATAACCGTCACGAGATAAACATTATCATCGGTTAAGAATAATAGCAAATCACGAGATAAACGCTATCTCGGCGATTATTATTCTTAACCGCCACAGTATAACGCTTATCTGTGGACGTTATTGTTCTTAATCGCCACAGATACACCTCTACATATACTTGTGCCCGCGCGCATATACGCACTTTCTCGAAATTTCGCTTCCTCCTGCCAACAAGACCCTAGCTCCCGCACCGCCGCCACACGGCTTCTCCCGCGCCCTCCCCAGCGCCGCCCCTCCAATGACAAGCCGTGCGCGCGCCCTCCCCACCGGCGCCGCCCCTCGGCCGCAGCGCCGCGCCCGCTCCCCATCGGCGCCGCCCTTCAACCCTACCGGGTAAGCAACTTGATGATACTTGGGCCGCGCCAGCGTAAGGGTTCCATGGCTTCATGACATGAATGCGATTGTTGGATTGAATCTTGTGGTTTATCCATGTTGAAGGAGAATATAAATGGGTGGTGGCGAGCATTAAAACTTAAGCATTTTAGTCTTACTTTTGCTTGAAGTTGTTACATTTAGGTGCAATCTAGGTTTGTCTTGGTATGCTTTCATACGGCATGATGGTTCGACTTTGGATTTTATAATTAATATGGTATTTTAGGTTCTAGACTCAAGATATGCTTAATATCCGGAAATCGATGATATTGAAATTGGTCATCACTCATTGTGCGTTTGACTATCCAATGATTTTGGTATCTTGACCCTTATGGTAAGAGAGTCCAAAATCAATAGTGCCTCATGAGGTACCGAGAATGTCGTTAATCCCATTCCAATGCCGTTTAGTAGGATGGTAACTATTTCTTGCGAATAATTCACTGTAAATGCAATGTCAGGCATGGTAAAATTTGCAAGATATGAAGTGCTCCAATTGCACTTATACTTATCTCAAGTATATTTCTGCAGTGTCCAAAAACTTGTGGTGAATTCTTTTATCCAATTTGATTTGCATTTTATTCAAATCAATCAACTCTCCATGAAATATCAATATGGTAGAGTCTGAGTGTTTGTATTCGGTTCATAGAATGTCTCCTCATTTTCTATACATCTCTTGTATGGATGTCTCCGCTTTTTGAATAGTCCCAGCAGCCTCTTAACTTTATTATTGCTATTACCTGTAGACAATGCAACCCCCTCCACCCCTTTATATAGTGGTAGGAGAGGAGTCTTGTTTTGCATTTAAAGTAAAGGGACTAATAATCTATCAAAACTCTTAATTTATTTAGACAAGTGTCTACGTGTCTAAGAGCAAAGTAAACTAGTGGAGTCCGGAAAGAAACAAGTTTATCTGCAACTATAATGACTTCATGACTTGTGACTGCAAACAAAAAGTAATACTTATTCACTTCAGTCTGTAGAGTGACATGGTATATACGTCAATTCTCATCTTTAATTTCTTCTATAGCTAACAAACACCTTGCATTACATGAATCATTTCTATTTGTTGCTTTTATGCAAATTTTCCTAGTGGTTATGTACTGCAAATAGAAATTGTAAAATGATCGAGATGGACTATTGACTGGACGTCGCTAACGCCTAACATCAAATTTGATCTTCATGTGCATGATGTTAGTTGAGCTCATCTTCCTGGTGGTTCTGCACTTGTTCTTGTTGGCTGAAGGTTTGGGTGTTGCTCTATGATGATATTGGGTTAAGAATGATAAGAACAATTATTATGTGTCTTGGGCCTTGAACTGGTAGAATAACATGCTTCAAATTGTTCTCTCATATCCATATGGCATCTAAGTAGCTAATTTTATTTCTGCATATCAAAGGATGATACTTTCCACATGCTTCAAGTTGTTTACATCATCGCTTGATATTACGATAAGTATACTCTCTTGTGGTTAGTCGACTTTTTCGTTAATTCAGAATCTGTTGATATTCAAGATTCGCTTTGATTCAAGAGTTAGAGATAATTATTCACCGTAATTCACTTGTCCGGTGGTAGAAGTAATTGTTGAACTATCTTGTTATCAATCGATCATAGATATTTAACAGTGAAAATCTGAACAACTCTTTAATTGTGCATGCTAAGGTGGTAAGGGTTCAAGGCCCTATTCACTAAATAATTTGTTAGCCCATTTGTGATTGTGGTGAAAATTCTTATTTTCATCCAAACCCTAAATCTGAGAGCAAATCATTCATATCTCCTCTCTATGTTATTCTTGCTTCTTGTGATAAGGTTGCTAAGCATTATTTTGTCTATGTTATTCTTGCTTCTTGTGAATTATGTATTCTCGTCTTTTCGACCGGTATGGACAATATAGCTGGCTTATTTGCGCCCACTTGTGCTGCTAACAACTAAGTTCTCAGGCAGCAGCTAAGGATCTAATATAGTCCTCAGTTAGTACATCTTCTAGAAGACATGTTCATCATAATAAAATAGCAATTACAATCCGGAGATTCTTGATCTTGTCGAACATAGCAAAAAGCATGGGCTTTAACCCCTGTCGGCCTAGTCGAGGACTATCCATTGCCGACTAGCTTTGCTAATCTATAGCTCCCGCCCTTAGTCTTTTTACTGAGATAGTTGATATCATTCCCAGGAACAATTCACTTAGTCTTGTAAAACCAAGTATGACAAACTCATAAAGCAAGCATGCAAGAACAGTTTAACAAATAACTCTAAGCACTTTAAGGATCTAATATAGTCCTCAGTTAGTACATCTTCTATCTTATTCCAGCAAGCAATTGTTAGTTTGTCCTGTTCAGTTAGTACATATTTTCTTTCCCTCTCTGAAATATCTCCCTTTCTATTGAGTAGTTCTAATGGAGCCCGATACTGAGCCTATCATGGAGGAGAGCCCGAGCAGGTACCTTACCCTCCCCCAACCACCGAAGGTGATCACTGCAGTTTTCGTGAGGAACATTTTCACCACGAGGGCTTTGGCTACTTCTTAATAGAATTCAATAACTTGCACAACTTGTTCTATCACGACGCCCTCGACATATGTTTTTTGAGATGCTGGACACTGTAAGTGTCTAATATATCAATCTTGGTCTACATTCACGTAATACCGATAAAAGTCATGTCTAAGTATTTTGTTATATAGATACGAGATGAAGGAACTACGAAGAACCAAGGGGCTAGTGGGATTCCTCGACCCGGAAATGGTTTGCCAAGACGAAATCGTGAGAGTACCAAAGGAGGTCGAGGAGTACGTATATAAAGCTTTGCTTAAACTACAAGACAAGGAGTTTATACTTGTACCATACAATTTTAAGTAAGTTCCTCACTAGCTAGTTAAATTACTCGTTGATTTCGTTATTTACTCTGACGTAAGGACTAATGGCTATGGCATCCAGATTCCACTGGATTCTCGTAGTAATTCATCCAGACAAGAGCAAGATGCTGATCATGGATCCAATGGATAAACCTAAAGCGCACTATGAAGTGATGATACGCTTAATAAATGAGGCGTTCAAAAGATATTGTCAAGAGCACGAGACACCGCCCATACAAAAATCCCTTACAATCCATACTAACTTTCCTAGACGACGCAAGGAATATTCTTATATCGTATTTCATAGTAAATAGCTCCTTCGACGACATCTTAATTCATTTGATTTTCGCAATGTCACAAGCAGACGCAAGGAACAAATTTATGTGGGTACTTCGTGTGCCAGTACATGCGCGAAATCTTAGGTTGCACAATAAAAGACAATGACGTGGAGGTCAGTCATGCAAACATGACACATCGATTCACGCCACTAAATTTCTATATACTTTCTTAATTCTGTTTTTCATACTTACAGCGCCTCAAGCTGTCTACGGTAGGACTGCTTCGTTCTGAAATCCAAGCCATTCAGGGCCAGCTCTCCAACTTCATCATGAAGGAAATACTCAACAAAAACGGCGAGTTTTATGACGAAGACAACAACGATCCACTCCTCCATACTCATTTCTCACATCACGTGTCTCCAACCTCCGAAGACCCGTAGGCTTCTAGTTTAGGAAACTAGTTTAGGCTTTTGTTACTTTAATTTTTTTTCATTACAAAGTGTAAATAACTCTTTGTTCCTTTGAAATGGGAACCCCTTGTTTCGTCAATGCCACTTCTCTTGTCAGTGGTTGATGCTTCAGTGGGAGAATCTATTTTGACTGTAAAAATGTTGTTTACTTTGTTACCAAAGCATGACAAGGCCAGAGTGATTCAAACACTGTTATTTGTGACTGGGAAAAAGACACTGCTCCAAATTAGTGAAGTTGGTATCGATTTGCTTTTATTTTCTGTTGAATGATTCTGGAGATTTGTTTTCTTTAATAATCGCAATTGACCTTTCAGAAACCTTTTGCTCCTAAGAGATACTATTCCATTGACATGTTTTGCTAATTCTGAATGTTTGTGGATGTTGCAGGAGAGGCAATTGCTAATTCTGAATGTTTCCCACAATGTTATTAATCTTACCATGTGCATTATATTATTTTTTGCATAAATATTTTCCATTGCATATTTAACATTTCTATTTTTTCTCTTGGCCTTTCCAAATTTTACCAATAGCATCATTGTTCCCTTCTTGTATTTCATGGTAAGTATTATCATTTGATTCTCTTTTTTTGGTTATTTAGGATATTGTGTTACATACTTACATGACAATATATGGACAAGAATAGCAATGTTCATTTCTCAGTATATTTCGGTCTATCTCGCTTATTTTTCATGTCTGTGCACACATGCATCTCTGAAGTGCTCATTTCAATTTTTAGAAATAGACTACATCTCAACCTGCTAGTGTTTGTCTTCTTATTTTCTTCTATGGTTGCTACATTGTTCCTATTAACCTATACCTTTCTATTTAATATTTATAGTTTCTATTGGGATAATTGCTGGCTATTGAATTGTTGGCAGTATCACGATGAATTACGGCAAGATGGAATTCAAATGACCAAGTATATATATATATATATATATATATATATATATATATATATATATATATATATATATATATATATATATATATTATATATAGGTTATATATATAGGTTATATATATATAGGGTTATATATAGGGTTATATATAGGATATATATATATATATGGCACTCATTAGTGCATATTCAAGACTTGGGAACTTCGACATGGCCAAACAAGTAAATGATGCTCTCTGGACATAATTTTCTTTTAATTTTTCTGCACCTTTAGGTTCCAATTCTCCTTACACATGATGTACTGCATATTTTCTTAATTGGATAGATAATGGTTATTACTACAAAATGCTAATGTTAAGAAACTAAAGAAAATCTGCTTGAGCACATAATATCTCCGTAACATAGAATGAGGCCTACAATGTAATTTGTTATATGTGATACTTATAAAACCATCCTTGTTTCCTTAGGTTCTTTTGGATAAGGATATTGTGTGTTTGCTTTTGCTTTTCCCTCCTGCCTCTTCTAGGTTTCAAGTAGGCAGTAACAGATTGAACACTTTCAATTGGGAACAATTGTGAACTCATTTTCATGCAATATGTATTAAGGTGTTTGTGCTATCTTGAAGCATGGACAAATAATGGCCTTGCACTTTCAGATAAAAGATTGCATGACTCCTTATAATGGTGACACGGATCAACAGCGAAGGAAAAAGTTCAGTTTTCCTGCATGGCTTATTTTGTTATCTAAACTAGTTTGGGTTGGTGTCAAACTCTGAAAAAAACTAAGAGAGTTTCAAGTATAGAAGGTTCAGTCCGGTTCGGTTTGCTGTTCAGTTTCACTTTCAGTTTGCCGGATTGCAAATAGTGTTGTATCCGGTACAAACTGTATCTATATTTAGGTGAGTCGATTAAGATTAGGAAGTCCACATTATTGTCCATAGATGCATGTAATCTTTAGTCTATATAAGTAATGAAGGAAAAAAAACTACACCGGTTTGTTGGCAGCACAAAATTTGTTGAGTTCATCTGATTACAGATTGTCAGTTTGTCATATTTGTGTACTAAATGTTACGAGGTAAATGAGAAAATAACTACCACAATACCTAATTTGCCATTAACATAATGTGATGGTATGCTCTGTATGAGCGAGTAGACCAAAAACATTGTCATGCATAGAGCCACAGATTGTTTTGAACAATTGCATATTTTCTGCCTTTAAGTCAAATCATATGCATGCTATAAGCCCTTCCATAAGAGATAAAACCCTTTTCAGCAAATTCATATATTTTTGCCAATGACACATGACTGATGATTCTGTCTTGGTATTCTCACTTCACTAAGAAATATATGTTTTACCCCATACATTCCATTATTTGTGCTACTGCTCACATACTCATCAGGGATCATAAAGCACATGACTAATCTTTTCCCTTCCTTTTCATGTATTCCGTAGGCTTGTTTGGATGAGTATTTATAGGAGGATGCCCCATTTGACATATGTAGCTGCCAGGTGAGTGGCCTAGCTTTATATTTCCAAGCAATGAGCTTTCAATTTTCATAGTCTGTTGCTATTGTTGAGTGGGTTCAACCGCTTTTATTCTTTGCCAATTGTTAGCACAACTTTGTATTTCTAAATTCTGTTGCTATTGTTGAGTGGGTTCAAGCGCTTGTTTGCATGAGTATTTATAAATTACATGCAGAGGGCATGGCTAGCATCGCCGAGGCTAGCCACAAATGCCGCTTTTTATTTTTTTGTGTCGGACTATCGGTGGCGGTTCTAGCCAAAACCGCCATCGATACTAGTACTATCGATGGCGGTTTTTGGTTAGAACCGTCATCGATATCCTTCATATCGCTGATTGTTCTAACCAAAACCGTCACAAATAATATTATCTGTGGCGGTTCTAGAACCGTCACCGATAATCCTCCATTATCGTGGCACTAAATCGGTGGCGGTTCAAAATCACATCGATGGCGCTATTTAACCGCCACTAATGACCTTTTTCAAGGTAGTGACATCACAGTAAATACTACAATATGTAGTTTTATGAGACAAATATTTTTAACATATGGAGTTCTCTAAAATATAGACACTAAAACATATGTATTTCTGATAGTTTATATAGAAAATCTATAATTTTGTGAAATTTACTCTTAAAAAGAAGAAAAACTTTGTGATAGCCTCGAAAATGCGCGACAACATCTGACAATTAACCATGTTGCCATGTCTAGACCAACTTGGCTCTACAAGCGAGTCAACGTCGAACAAGTCTGATTTGACCAGGGTTGGTTGGTCCATTTATATATAGCCTGATCAAGCCCAACTTAGCCTAAAGCTTAGTCGTAACTCGTAAGCCCAACCATGTGAGCCCATCTTCTGAAACTTATCTCTACTACTTCTAATTTTGAGTTGGTGGTGATGCGTCCGTTCTTCACCTTCACCGCCTCTGAAATGGGCCGTCTCCAAGCCCTGGCCCATTACTTTCTCATTTTCCTCAGGCCACTTCTGGCATCCCTCCCCTACCCGCACGCCGCCGCCTCCTGTCCCGCCGCGCGGGGTTTAGGGTTTAGCGTGCGACACCACCATTCCCAACTCCTACTACCCCACGTTCACCGCCGGGGAAACAAGTTGCCGGCGATGGCTTCACTCGGTCTCCCCCACTCCTTCTTCCTGGCGATTCACTCGGTCTCCCCCACTTCTTCTTCCTGGTGCCGACTAGATCCCTCTCCTCTTTGGCCTTGCCGCTGCTCCTCCCTCTCCTCTCTGGCGTCTTGTGGCTTCCTGCTCCTCCCCTCCTTGCCGTGCCCTCGGCCTGGACGCAAGCGTCGCCTTCAGTCAGTTGCCGCGCCTGTTCCCTGCTGATGTCGCGCCCACCGGCCGTCCCAGCGCCTCCCGGCTGACCTCACCTCCCGCTCACGGGCACTGTCGCCAAGCAGCCTCCGGCTGCAAAGCCTCCGTCGTCGTCCTCCTCTCCTCCATGGTGTCGCCTCGCCAGCAGCCCTCCTCCACCTTTCTCCTTCCTCCTCCTTGAGTCTGTGAAGGTATAGCTTGCTCACCATGTGTTCGATGAAATGCTTAAAAGATTTACGTTACATAATTTCAATCGATCTCTATTTCTTGTTGTTGTGGTGCATTAGATACCTAACGCTGAGGATATAATGTTGAGTTGTATCATAGCATATCTTGTTATTACTGCAAGTATACTACAACAAATTTTGCGTGAAATCAATGGAACTATAGAGTTATAGCCTACAAGAAATGACCTTTGAATTCTTTTCTTGGTATTCTATCAATGATGTTGGAAGAAACCCGTTTCTTGTTCAAAATAAGGGTTGGCGATTTCAGTGGGGAGCAATACTCATAGCATTGCTGATTATTTCCATTCCTTTTGATGGATGTGTGGTTATTTTCTTGTTATTTCATATATTGAAATTCATTGGTGACGGTGCTCGCTGGTAAGGAATTTATAATTTGAGGATTATGCGTGAATTGCTGTTGGTTAGTTGGGTTGTAGTGGCATTGCAAGATCGGAGCCTCAGATATTGCATGAGTTTTCTTTCAAGAAAACAGTGTAAACTTTTGCGTGAATATGATAATATATTCCACTATTTTGATAACTGTGGTTGGTGTTCTTTCATTTTTCTTCCTGAAGGTGAAATTAGTCAATACATGGAAATTCATGCTTGTTCCTTTGCTTACTTGATGAATTCTGTCATGTACAGTTCAACATAGAAATCTAGAACATGTCGATGGTCTGACACTGATAGCACTGTAAGTTTATTAATCTTAATTAATGTGTTGTGTACTTGATTGCAAGTGCTTTATAATGAGTATTGCATGATGGAGCATCGCTTGCTTATTGTTACACTTAATTGCCTTACTGAATGCATGTGTTCTATTACCACGATTACTCATGAATAGGATTAGGGTAATGACCTTTGAGAACTCAGTAACTGTAGAAATGCTAGAGTGCTAATTTCAGTTGTTTTTAAGGTTTCTTTGTAACAAAGTCTGGTTCAACTATATTTGGTTTAAGTCACTTATTTTTGCTTACAAAATGGAAGTGGTTTTCCTTTTGTAGGTTCATCCCTGTGGCCAATACCGCAAGAATACTGTAGTGGGCATTCTGCAGGCTGAGCATGGATTGACGCCCTTATTCCGTATCCTTAGCTTCAACTATGCCATCGCTGGATAGTGACTTTCACTATCTTTTTAATCTGCTCCCTCTATTTTTGAATTTTTACCTCAATTTATAGACATGCTAGAATTCCTTGACCATCATTATTATTTTGGCAGCAGTGCATTGGTTAGATCGGTTAGTTTCGCCTCCTTATTTTTGCCAAAAATGCCGATCGAGTTGAACGCTTGAGCAACAGTGATATTAGACACCATGATGGTATTCACCTTTTTCATTGTCCTGTTCATCATGCGTATCGCATTCAGCATATCATTCTGTTCATTATGTCTCTCGCATCTGCACTCAGCGTATCGTTGTTCATTGACATATTTTTTTTACACGTTTCTTATTTGAGTACTATTATCGCAGATTGAAGTCGGGTTTGTTTGCGAAAGAATATGCGACCAAGGTTGTTGGGGTATTTCCTGATGGTGAGGTATGTCATTTATTTAGTGTCAATAGCTCAGCATGTCAGGGATTTCGTTGGATCCAGGAGCAAAAGTTGTTTCTGTTGTAACATAGCTCGAATAGACTTTTGTGTTCTATCTACTTTAAAAATATTTTTTGCATTGTCATCCTGAGGTTTATGTTATTCCACATGTTCCAATTCTTAAGATTCCAAATTTGCACAAACATTTAGAACATCTTGAGATCTTTAGTGTCTGAATTGAGTAACTTAGTTTTGGATTAAATCACTCAAACATCCAACAAAAAATTCAATCATTCTGAGTGGAGCCTTTAGCTTCATAAACGAACAACTAAATCCCATGTGTTGGGCTCATGATGAGAGCGTTTAGATTGTTCCTGAATGCTAGCAACCTGCAATTACTTGGAGAGGAACTTCTATTTTTAGCAAATACTAATCATGTAGAAGCTATGGGACTCGGACATGTCCGAACCAACGATGGATGCCAAGATTTCATTGAACTATTGAATCCTTCTAAATTTTGCAAGCACTCATTATGAGAATTAAGTACTATTTCTACCGTAGGGTATGTCTCAATGGAAATTTCTTGCCAACAAAAGAAGCATCTCAGATTAATTTGTTTGATTTTTCATACATAAATGCTGATCGCCATGAATATCTAAAAGAATTTGTTTTCAGCAAATTGTTGACGCTAATGTAAACTTCAATGCACGGAAGGAAGGAGCATTTGTGGAGGTCTGCGATCAATTTCTAAATCATTGTGCAATGTTTTAGTGCAAAAGCACATATGCTTGAAATTGCCGACTCTCTCTCTCTCTCTCACACACACACACACATTTGATATGGTCCCTATAGAGAAATTTCATTTCCTCCGGTTTCTCCTAGCAATGGGTCGAAAAATATATTTATTTATGCATGAACTAAATGCCAAGATTTGACAACACTGGTTTTGTAATACCGCAAAATCATTTTCTTGGGTTTTTGGCCGGAGTTATCTTCATTTTCTTGATTCAAGAAAATTATTCTGGAGAAAGGTTTTGTCGCATCGCAGTTTATTAAAGGTTTTGAGTTTTTCCGTGAAATACTTATCGGAATGAGTGTTTTCTCCGTGCCGTTTAATTTTTGCGGCAAGTTGTTTGTCCTGAAATTGTCGTTTCGCGCCAAGAATTTAATTATCTGGTTCGCGCTGAGGGATTAAAGTCAACCTTTGGTTTGTGTTTTTGAGGGACTTCATTTCTTTTGTTCCCTAGCCCTGTTGATCTATGTCATCCAATTGTTGGAGTATAAAGCTAGGGATGAAGTAAAGGAAAAACCCTAGCCTTTATTTCTCTTCCTTTCTTACCCCTGCAATTCCCCACCTCCAGCCGCCACTCCCATTCTTCTCCTGGTTGGCGCCCTGTCCATGGTCGATCGCTTTTGTCTTGGCACCCCCCCCCCGAAGGTCCTCGCGCCTCCTCTCCTGCTCTGCTGCAGCTCCAGCCGAAGGCTCCCCTGGCGTCTCCTCTCTTGCTGCTCCTTCCAGCAGTGGCCGGCGCCCCCAGCAGCCCCTCCTAGCTCGGCGACCTCCTCCACCAGCTTCAGCCAAGAAGAAGAGTCTGCACCTCTCCCCACCTCCTTTTCCTTCATGTGTAAGATTTGAGGTAAAAACCCTAGGTATTTGGAGGATTTAATTGCTTGCATGCAAGGTGTTTGTGTTAATGTCTAGCTGGGATTCATGGTTTTGAGTTGTTGGGGGTTGGGAAATGAAGAGACTAGAGAAATTTGGGAGTTTTCGGTTCGGGCAGATTTCTGTCCTTGGTTAGAGATGCAATTTGAAAATTTTTCATGCGTTTTCTGGGGGTTTGGCTATAACTAAAGTTGTAGATAATTGAATTAACTTTCAATAGAGATCGAAATCATCAAGTTTCGTTCAGCCATTTAAAAGTTATGGCTATTTTACCGAGTGCTGTCCAATTCTTGTCGTGATTGGTTCAGTCTGTGTTCTTCTGCAAATTAGAGCATCGTAGAGGCCGATTTAGACTTTTTCATTGCCTAGAAAAAGTTAGTATTTTTTGATTAGATTGAGAAAATGTATTCGTTTATGTGATTTGGAGTTGTAGAACTAAAGTTATGCTCATTTTGGTGTATGCTGTCCGGATCGAATTAATTTTTGCGTTTGTCTGCTGTTCGTCGTAAAACTGAGATTAATCGGTGTGTTTCCCGATCGGTCGGCTGTAGAAGCAGTTGTAGAGTTGTCTCTTGCGATCGTTTAAAGCCTGGGTTCATCCTTTTCGGAGTAGCCGTTTGGAAGTTACGGCATTTTCAATGCCGGCTGTCCAGATTTGCTTAAGTGGTTATGAGGGATGTTTTGGTTCCGATTGTAGATGTGTATATGTGGAGTTGTTTTCTTCTATCGCTTGTACCGAGTGTGTATGAAATTGAGTTGGATGAATATTGTTTTATTTGCAGGGAAGGTTCTGTCGGGAGTGGCCTCAACCGTATGCCACTCCATTCTTTCGTCGGTAAAGGCAAGTGCATCGATTGTTGAATTCTTGCAGTATTGATTGTTTGTTGTGTTAGTTGCTATATAAATTGATAATGCATGATATTGCAATGTTGGTATCTCTAGTGTGTGTAGGACTTGTGAATATCCATGAATGAGATTTATGCTTGTGGCTATGAAAGAAGGAAATGAGAGCATGTGAATGGGTTACCTCTTATATATTCCATGATTATGCTCCCTAGAATGTTTAGGCTAATGGGACATAAAGAATATAAGATTTGAGATATGAAATGGCTCGATTTGTGGACATAATAGACGATTGTGGCGTTTATGTGAGTGGTAATGATATATGTGAATTCATGAAAAGTGCATCTTTGGATTGAATGCTTGTGGGTTGTTTGTTGGACCCCGTATAATTGCCAAATTGACACATTGCTATGTCGCACGTTCATAAGAGTGCTCACTACTATGATAGGTGAATGTGAATAATGAAGTTGTGAGGTTGGATTAATAGAAGTAGTTGAATTGCGATCATGAAAATTGAGTATGTCTTTGGTGCGAGTGTTAATGATAGAGGTGACCATGTTGATAAGATTTGTTAAGAATATGGATATGAGTGTTGGGAGGGCGATTTGAGTGTTGAGAATGACATTTGCATATGTGCATTCATGACAAGTGCATCGAGCCAGGTCGGTGAGAAAGTCATATGAGTTATATGACTAATCCGGAGTGCTCAGAGAGCCTACCAGTAGTCCCATCCTTCGGCGTGGATGGGAGCGGTGTTAGTGTAGGACCCGCCATCGGGTAGCGGCAAGTCCTGTTTGCAGGCCCTTCCACGGGATGGTTGGATTTGAGGGCACGCATCGACGGGTGGTGCTCGGCAATACCGGTATATGCTAAAAAGAGGAGATGAGTCATGCATGGTGCATCATATGCATGAAAATGGTGAAATGAGATGAGCATATGAACATGCAAACGCATTTGCATTGCATTGACAATGAGGAATCATGCTTAATAAGTTGATTATGATGTATGGTTATGAGATTCTTCATTTGTATGGCATATGTGCATTTGCATTGCATTGACAATGAGGAATCATGCTTAATAAGTTGATTGTGATGTATGGATATGAGATTTTTCATTTGTATGACATATGTGTATTTGCATTGCATTAACAATGATGAATCATATTTAAATGAGTTCTTTGTGATGTATGGATATGATATTCTCCTTTGGTATGTTTCCTGCATCAAAGAGGGCATTCAGGTTACATTGCATTCTAATGATGATTTCGAGTTAAATGGAAATGTGTTGAGTTGGGATTGAGACGTGGGCTTTCCAAGAGAAAAGATTAAAGGGGTAGGTGTACGGATTTAGTAATGAAGTGAAACAGGTGAACACGCATGGTGCATTACACGATTGTAGAAGTGTGATGGATTATTTCAGATTCTGCAAGTCCATGTATGGTTGCAAGGTATGATTTATGTTTTTCCAGTTAAATGCTATACTTATGTAAAGATGATGAGTATGCTCCAAAGTAGGAAATGCGATTAACTATGAATTTATTCCTTGATGTATTTTGCTGAGTCTTCGACTCACGTTTGTTGTTATTAATTGCAGGTGCCTTGAAGCCGACATGTATGGGTGGGTGTAGTGACACGGACACGTTTTACATCGTCATCGTTTTATTCCAGTTCACCGCTTCTAAATGTATTGAGTTCATATCTTGTAATTAATGTGTGGTTGTCGTGTGGGCTTGGTTGGTTACCTTAGGGTAATTTATATTATTGTTTTATTAAATGCTATCTTCATCTCTCACGAGTGGATGTCCGAGTTTTAGGAGGTGTTCTTTAAATTTCTAATAATTTCGGTATGTTGCTAATCAATTTTAGTTGTATGGCTAAATTGTTCTAGTGTCTTGTGCTTCTGTTGGAGTGCGTGAGGGTGTAACATTCAGGCACGGGTGCCGGGTGTTGAGTTTGAAGAACAGATCTGGGTTCAATTTCTGAAATGCAGGTCTGTGATGGTTCTGGTAAAGCCCTAAGTGGAAAACAAGCATGCACCAAGTTTCAGAGAATTTGCACTGATTGGGCCCACAACATTGTCTTGTGCAAACCTGTGACTGGCCGGACTCACCAGGTGAGGGTGAGGGTGTGTTTACTCACCAGGTGACTGGCATCTACACCATTGTCTTGCCATCTGAGGGTGTGTTTTGCGGTTGTAATGTGTTGTACGTCATTGTGTAGTTTACAAATTGCCGTTGGATGTGTGATTGATTATTTAAGAATTTGCTAGAATGTCTTCTTTTGGTTTGAGAGATTGATATATATATATATATAACTGCAAATGTTTTTTTGTCTGCTGAGTGGATGTCCTATTTACTAGAGAGGTTATGCCGAAATTTTGTATATTTCGGTGACTTAGTTTTAAGCTGGTTTTAAAGAGTTAAAAGGATGGTTTCAATCTTTTAGTAGAGGTAATATTGCGATGTGTTGAATAAGATTGAATGTGAAGATGGTTGTGTTAAATGAGATGCATATCGATATATAGCGATCCATTTCAGCTTATTCATTTGTTTAGGTGGTGTAGCACAGTAGGCATTTCAATAAGGATGGACTCGCAAACTCCTTAGTCATTTGGCATATATGTTGATCAATGGACTTCTTATTCACCACAACCATGAAAATTGAAAAGTTGCATATATCCACTCTGCTAGCTAGCTGCTCTTTTTATTGTGACGAAGAAACAACAAATATCTTAACGTTTGGTATCAAAATTAAATGTATTTTTACCAAAAACCTCACCTATTCATGCAAATCAACTTTTGGCGGCTAAATAACCTTGCATCTTTTAGATTTATCTTTGTCTTACGCAAAGATAATTTTCCCAACCTAGGCCTTTACCGTACAATCCGTGTTTCCTAAATCCATGTCTCAAGATGTCGAGCACGTTAGGTGCAGATAATGAATATTGTTAAGTCCGTTTTACTGAAGAACACCTATTCACCAATGCTTGCGAGGTAAATTTTGATGCGAGATATTGGAATACTATATTGTTAGGTCCATGGCTTTGCAACTCCATTTCTAGGAAGAAAGAACCTTATATGGCTTTTGGAGTGTACCCAAAAAAAATGAGGTTCCACTTGATTGAGCAACAGTCTAGATTATGCATCATGTGTATGATTTATTTTCTGTCTCTCTACTTGGTTGTTTATCTTTGTTTTGTGAGGATCGCAGATTGAATGTGCTCCTTTTGGCCAAAATAAAAAGATTTATTCAAGCGCAAGTTTTTTAGTAATATCACAATAGTTCTTTCAATATTTGTCTTGCATCCACTGTACTCTTGAAATACCTCGGTTCACTTGAACAAGAAATAAGTTCAAGCATTCATACTGAATTCTAAAGTAGTTGCAAGATATTGTTAATGTTTAAGTGCAAACTCTCAAGAAATAAGTTCAAGCATTCATAATGAATTCTAAAGTAGTTGCAAGATATTGTTAATGTTTAAGTGCAAACTCTCATTGTAGTCACAACTGCAATCTCGCAACTTTCTTTTCCTTTTCTTTTTGACTCGTAAAGCCATCTTTATGAAAAGAAGTGGTAATATTGTTGGTAGAGCAATAGAAACTGTGAACTTCCTATTTTTTCTGCATTTGAACAAATCCAAATGCTTAAATTGCAAATTGTGAGTTGCATTACTTCATAAAGTGGATGCAGATGCAAAATTTTTAGAGTAAAGTTTGTGAACATGACATTCTTTCAAAATAAGTATAGGAATTTGTTTGCACTATCATCTATATTTTCTTCTGAGCACTTGTTCTCATCTCACCAAATCAGGTGGCAAGTAATGGGCTTCTAACATGTTTAGTTCTTCAAAGTCTAAAGTAAATGCTATGCAGGTTTGCGATCTCTATATTCTCTCTTGTCCTTAGTATCAATCCATTATAAGAAAATGGAATGCAGGGGTATCACTTTATTATAGACTTTCCATTTTTATCATCAAACTCCAATCTAGCAATACATTTTATCGCTGCATTAATTTGTTTTCTGCTCTAAGTGCCTAAGTGGTTGTTATTGTGCCTTTTCCTACAAATCTCGGTGAGGTATTTGAAGCTATGGATATAATAAGCGGGGAAAGAGCAGACTTAAGAAAATCAAGCTAGATGATGGCAAAGAAGGGGTAAGCTTTACGATCTCAACAAGGCTATTGTTACTCTTTTATGTTGAGCAAACACATTCTTTGATGGACATTGTATACACCCCTCTGAACTGTTCAGTACCTCTGTAGTTTCCACGCCAAATCTTGTGTGAGATTAAACTCATTTGGTAGAAGTTCTGACGACTCATTGAGAATTTGAGATGTACTAGAAAGAGGCCACTGATCCTGTATCTGCTCTCTTAGGTTGTATTGTGCTGATCTTTTATCTCTTTCTTGTGTGGTATGCTTCTGTTTATTTTAAGGATAATCATAGTAATAGAGTAGCACGAGATTGCGGCATCATTTCCCATGTATAATCATAGTAATGGAAAGGGGCTATTTAGCGCTGCTTTGTTTCCACACTAACGCTCTACCTGTGTTAACCATAGGACCAGGAAGAAGTCTGGCTGGAGGAGATCTTGGGAAGACCAAATTGTGGAGCTCAAGGATAGGAGCATGAGGAAGAATTCAAAATATAACCTATTCTGGGGAGCTCGAATGCGAAGAAGAAGGCCTGAATCATCATCAGCTAAATAACTGTGATAGTAATCCTTCCAAGTGCAATACTAATCCTATTTAGCATCCTAACCGATTATATTTTTGGGTAGGCATGATTAGGAGGGTGTGTTTTGCGGTTGTAATGTGTTGTATGTCATTGTGTAGTTTACAAATTGCCGTTGGATGTGTGATTGATTATCTAAGGATCTGCTAGAATGTCTTCTTTTGGTTTGAGAGATTGATATATATATTATAACTGCAAATGTTTTTTTGTCTGCTGAGTGGATGTCTTATTTACTAGAGAGGTCATGCCGAAATTTTGTATATTTCGGTGACTTAGTTTTAAGCCGGTTTTAAAGAGTTAAAAGGTTGGTTTCAATCTTTTAGTAGAGGTAATATTGCGATTTGTTGAATAAGATTGAATGTGAAGATGGTTGGTTTCAATCTTGTAGTATGATTATGGTTTAATTATTTTGATTTCTGTCATTAGGAGTTATTGCTCTGTGCCAGACTAATATATGTTATAAAATGGCTGATTTGCATCAATAATAATACTCTGATATAATGCAAGGCACTCCTTCTAAAGACTATCTTGTGTCACTTAGGAGGTATATTTGTGCATATATAATGGTTGTACATAATTTTATTTCTTAAGCACCGGGAAAGATGCATGCATTGCGTAAAGAGCAATGCCTTTTCTAGGGATTACCAAAATGTCGTGGGCTTCCTAGGTATGTGTGAGTGATGGAGAAATATATATCCCATCTTGCTGGAAATTACCTCTATCTTCAGTTGTTTTACTCACATAGACAAATATACTTTTGTGATGAAACCTTGTAAAGGGGTTCCGTGTCCAAATTATTTATTTCCATCTTGCTCAAACTGCCCATGTTTTGCTTAGGATGGTGGTGTTGTGCTTCGTTTCTAGAAATATTTCTGGCAAACCAACTATGTAAAGCTTTGTTGAATTTGGTGGCCTGTCCAGTATATTAATGAAAGACCATGTGGAGGTCTATCCTTTTGTGTGATGAGTAATTGACAAGATTTGAGATTGAATTGATTTGAAATTGAGTTTGATTTGAATTGGATCTTCAAATTGAAGCAATTTGAGTGTTGGTTGCTTTTCCTAGTGCTACCGCCTAGGGCGAGTACCGGACCATTGAGCATAATTATGATTGATTAATGATTTTGTTTGATGCAATGCACTCATGTGAGTGGTTGCATGGATTGACTTTGAGTCAAGTCGTGGACTTGTGCTCGGATCGTTGTTTGTTTATTCGTGTGCAGGTGTTGCTCGAGGGCGAACGTGGTCGATGACGGGACCGGAACTAGGTTCATGGAGGAACTGAGGCTCGGGACTAGGTTCAGGGAGGAATCGAGTTCCTGGTGGTCGAGCATGTCTTGCGGGACGTTCGGGCTAGAGAAGGTGCACACGAAGGCTGGTTAGTCACGTGAGTGCGGCAGCGGGCGTCTGGCGCTGCATGTGTGAATTTTGGGTTGTATCGTATATTGGGCCATGTGTATTGGGCCGTGGATATGCATACATGTGTTAGGGTTTTGAGTTGTATAAAGGACTTGAAAGCCTAATTAATGAATTAATCTTTTGTCTTGGCGGCACCGCTTTTGATGCAATTGTTGTTTCTTGCTCTGCGGCGTTTGCTCTCCGGCTGGGGACGCCTGTCGGTGTTTTCCTGGCTTGATCTGTCTTGGTGGACAATTTCTCTCGGTGGCTTTGAAACGCACGACAATCCACGTTTGGCCGTCGGTTCCTTGTCGAGCGAGAACGCCGCAGTGCTCGTCTCGTGGGAATTCCTCGGCGTGTCTCGTGGCCGTGCAAGAAGGCGAAAGCGGTTGGCTTCTGGGAGAACATAGCGACTAGAAAACTTGTCGTTTTTCTTACGGTGGTGGCCTTCCCGTCGACTCTGGCCGTGGTGTGCATCTTGCTTGCTTTTCTTGGTGAAGTGCATTGCATGCGACGTGAAGATTTGTGCTTGGAGTTGCATGCATGCGCAAGTGCAAGAAGTCCTGGCGCATGAAAATTGAAGCTTCTGGAGGTCAACTGGCGACTAGATTTTTCATGCAAGAGAGGAGCAACTAGAAGATCGATTTCTTGCATACTGCCGCATCCGTGCAAGACAAAGAAGCAGAGAAAGAAGGTGACGTGAAGATTGCTCCCGGCTGGTTTTCATGTGTATTGCGTCTAGAAGGTCCGACGTCCATGATCAACGTTTTTCCATCGGTTCAACATTGAAGATCAATTTTCGTCCGGAGTTCAATCTACTGCAAAAGCATCATCTTGCGAAGGTAATATCTCAAGATCCATAGATCCGATCGAGTTGATTTTTCTTGTGTTATTTTCGGAATTAAGTCTAGTATCTTCAGTTAAAATTGCACATCGATCTAACGGTGGAATCTTCAGGAATTATTATTTTGGTAAACGTGTATCAGTCTGTTTTTATTTGGTCTTGCGTCTGATTCAGCAAAATGGCGAAGAAAATAACTTTAGATCCGTAGCTCTGATCGAACTAATTTTTGTTGGGTTAGCTTGAAAATTGAGTCTAGTTTATAGAGGTAAAATTGCACTTCGATCTAACGGTTAGATCTTCAGGAATTACTATTTTAGTGGACGTGCATTATTCTGTTTTTGTCGAATCCGAATCAGTTAATTGGGGTGTTTTAAAAATAATCAAAAATTTGATTTTAGCTTCCAATCATTCACCCCCCTCTGATTGTCGGCATCCGATCCTACAATTAATTAGTAACCTTTTTGTTCTTTGTGCTTTTCTTTTACGAAATCTTGAAGGTAGAAAAAGCGTATAAAACTACTAAGTAAATGTTAGTAACCTGTTTGGTAAACAAAACAAAATTTCTATTTAGCTTCTTTATTCCATGTGTGGTTTTGCATTCATGATAGCTTAGCAGATTTTTTTTAGAGGAAGATAGCTTACATGCCGATTTATCTCTTTAGTTAGAGTTTATTAACTCTGAGACTAACTGACTTGGTAACTTTCAAAAAATATTATGAAATTTAGGCAAAAATGGGCTTAGTCTGGAAAATAAATATTTTAGCTTAGCCAAGACTGCCAACATAATTACAGCGTGTACTAAACATAAACTCCTTCCTGTAATCACTTATCACTCAATTGTACATACAATGGAACTCAGTCATATCATATGGTGATAAATTTGCATTGTTAACAATTTATTTCTTCTCGTGAGTACTGTATTTAACGAAAATTTGGTATGACCTTCATTCTTTGTGGGGTCACATATATCCTCTCATCATGGGAAAACATCACCATGTTGTAGAAACAACCAAAACATAATATTATCTGCAAAAAATATTCCACGGAGAGAAAATAGATTACATGTAAAAAATCTATGCAAAACTCACTACGTGGTAGGATAAGAAAGGTTTGTTATAGGATTTTGAGTAGCTATTTATAAAATATTTTGTACCATGAATCGGCGGATGCATTAGCAATTTCAGGCCAATCCATGCCACAAAGAGACATTTAATTTAGGAAAAATGTTATTACTTAGACACAAGTGATACAACAGTATTTTTATTTAGTTCCAACAGTCAACTATCCACCAAATGTCTGATATATATATATATATATATATTGTATAAATGTCTGATAAATTCATGGGCCATTTAAAACCCATGAATTTATGATTAAATTAACAGCTTAAATTAAGTGGGTTTTTTCATTATGAATTTAACATTAAATTCGTGTTTTTCAAGAACTCCAATTTAATTTAAATTAATGGTACCCACGATTTAATTGATTAATTTAAATCGAAATTAAATTCGTGAACTAAATTGACGGTTTGCCTAAATTTAACTTAAATTCATGGGTTTTTGCCTAAATTCGTGGGTTTTGGCCCACAATTTTCCTATTTTTGTAGTGTGAAGTCAGTATTATCGATGCCCATAGAATGAATTGAATTTACTGTAACCCTTGGTTCAGTAGTTGAGTTGTTTCAGATCTGCTGAACCATTTCCTGAGCAGTTGAGTTGTTATGCTTCTGTACTATTTAGCTTCCATCGTCAAATATTTGGTGGATTCGGCTGAACCATGTAGTAAGGCATATAATCCAAATTGTTGGTGAAGTCAGCATTATCGAATGCCCATATAATGAATTGACTTCACCGTAATCCTTGCTCTCACAATTTCGCTGACCAATTATATGTTAGTCTTATTGACTGTCTGATGCACACTAATTTGCAAAAGAAACATTATCGTTTGATTATTGGATGTTTTCTTATTTAATTCTTCACCTACTTGAGCTGTGCCTATAGTTGAGATTTGATCAACACGTTCAATGTTTTATTAATCTTCTGTTGACCCTTTCCTTTGGTTAGGCATGGTAATACGTAGTAGTACATCAAAATTATTCACTCAAAGAACTATTGAAATTCCATCACAATCCTAACTAGAGCTTCCTGTTCATACAGATGCACAAGCCGGTGTCTGCTGAAGAGCTGGCTAACATGTCAGCCATGCAGAATCAGAACAGCTGACCATGATTCATAACATAGTGATTCCGTAATTTCACATGGTATCTTGGCGTCCTTGCTTTGTGCCTTCTGAGTATTGGTCTGGCGAGTCTTAGATTTGATTGAAAGAGAGCTGATCCTTGTAGATGCAACTGCGGTAGAAGATAAATTGCAAAAAAGGATAAAAATGATTGATTGATTTTTGAGATTGGTAATATATATTGCTACGTACAATATATTTGGTTTTAATTCATACCGGAAGAAAAACCATAAAAACTTTTGTAATGGGGAGAAATAGATGTTTGATCTTGTAGCACAATTTTCTTTTATTGCTTGACATTTATGTTTCGTTACCAATTTTATTTTTCGTAGCAACGCACGGGCATTGAACTAGTTTAACTAATGTTTTAGAGATGGATCGTGTTGCATATTTATATGTCATATGTTGGTACTCCAATCCAACGGTCTGATGTGGTTAATGTTTACAATTTCGGGATCTTTTCCACTCTTTCTTTTGAAAAATTGACGCAATGTTGCTGAAAATTGCCATCGAAAAGACATAATAGAGATTATGACACTGATTTGGGAAGTTCGTTTGCAAAATGACACCCTGACCCTTGTCCCTCGGAAGACATAAAAATGCTCGTAAGAAACAACGGAATTGCTACAGTTCGGACGTCTAAATTTTTCAGATGTATTGTAACATTTTTTTCTACATGTGTAACATTTTTTGCCAACTCGTGCAACATTTTTCTTCGACAAACAGTAAAATACGGCACAGTAAACGGATGTTGCAAGCGTTGAAAAAAATGTTGCACACGTCGGAAAAAAATGTTTCAAGAGTTCAAAAAAAATGTTGCAAGAGACGTCTGATGGAATGAACAGTATTGGACGTCCGAGCGCTAGTTCTGTCGAAGAAACAAACAATGGAGTGGTGTTTCAGTTATAAGATGTAACGTCCTCGTTGTAATTAGGGAGGGTTTAAATTTGTCGACATTTTAACCCTGATGATGTTCTTCGAGAATTTTTAAAAACAAATGGTGGGCACAATCACTGTTATACCTTTCTTGACAGCATTTTAGCAATGCGGTGTTAAAAAAAATCCCTTGAACTTTTGTTTGCTTGAAAGACTATATATGCATATATCGATAAACAATTTTTTTTAAAAAAACAGCCAATTTGTGGACCACTCACTACTACAAAAAAGGTTATATTAGACACATCATCACAGACTGTTTTTTATGAAAACCATCTGTGATGTGTTTCAACATCCTCTGAGGATGACCGTCCTCATAGCGGTAGAACCGCTTGGAATAAGAGTATTCAAGCGAGGACCGCTGGAATTCTAATATTCTTGCTTTCTACTGTTGCTTGGAAAAGTATTCCAAGCGGTACATACATTAAAAGCGGTCCTACCGCTTGTAAAACTGTTTTTAAAAGCAGTAGTACCGCTTGGGGTATTAAAATTTTAAAAGCAGTAGGACAGCTTTAATAAAAATTCCAAGCTGTACTTGTGCTTGCATTTAGCATTCAAGCAACTCAAAAAATGAATACTAAATAATCGAACTACCGCTTGGAAAAACAATTGCATTAATTTAATACATATCCACTTAATAAATGTTCGCCAAATTTATAATAATATCAAGCACACATAACATACAATCCAAGCACCATAACATATAATTCCTCGAGAAAGCAACGCATCAAAGTTTCATTATCACAAATCATCCACAGTACAACATGTGAGTACATCACCAAAATTGATTACTAATAAAATTCGTTAGATAAATCAACTAGCAACTGCAATTTGGATTACTACGTATCAAAATATAGTAGGAGCATAGTCTTTCGGTGTTTTACAACTCACTAAACAACGGCTAAAACCCAAACATCATTGACTCTAGTCTAGAGAGGCACACCACCTTCACCCTTCACCATATCTTTGTTGTTGCTCAAATTCACGGAGAAATGAGATAAGAAGAAAACATAAAGCGCTAGCTCGATCCATATTCGGTCATGTAACACAACAAAGAATGCCTTCAAATATAATGATTCGGAAGGGTAATCTTACAAATAGAAGAGGCCGGGAGTTCGGATGGCCGGGGTTCTCGCTTCCCCTTCGCGGAAAGCTTTCGGATCCTCCATCCGCAACAACAAAAGGACCTTCTTAAGTAAAATAAACGCAAATCCCTAATCGATGCGACATGCATAGATATGACAAAATGAAACATGAGGAAGGCTGTGTACAATACTATTATCTCCCTAGAATAAACTTAGATGATAGCTCAATGATTATGACCCTAAAATCTAGGTTGCATTTCCATTTGTTGTTTTTAAGTATGCTAATTTGGCAACCATATATGATATAGTGTCCTTCGTTCTTAGCCTACTCTTTCATATGTAGCTTGCCTAAAAATGAATAGTTATGAATAAGAACAAAAGGATGATGTTGCCATGGAGTTTAATTTCTGTTATCAGTTGATGGGATAATAGCTGCTCCACATTGTCAGTAGTTTACATATTGATATTTCAAGTCTGTCATCAAGCATCATGGATTTTGAATGCTCAGGTGCAAAAAAAATATGTACATGCATATATGCCCCTTTGTGAGTTCAAAACAAAGATATTCAATGCGGAGGCATGCAGTTTCAGTTAGCAGGGATACAACACGCAATAAGGCTACTTCTTATTAAACCAAATCTGCACAACTTAAGATATCAAAAAAAGTCAAATGGCAGTACATATTTATATCAAATCGTAGCACATAGGAACTTCGGTCACGTTGATTAACAAAGATGCATTAAAATGATACATGTGACCTAGCAACTTAAATTCACCTCTATTACTGAACTAAAGCATATCATCTTGAGGATCCAACATTACTCTCGATTCGAATAGCGAAGACAATTATTATCTTAAGCACTAAGCTACTTTGAAATTATACCAACTAATCAAGATTCTTGATTATATAACACCATATATATATATATATATATATATATATATATATATATATATATATATATATATATATATATATATATATATAGGAAAATGATTCCATACTCACAGGTGTATGTAGTCCCACCTCTAATATACCGTTTAAATGATGTTGTTATACATCTTTATCCTTTTGAGTATACTCTAATACTGATTATAAGATACTCCAAAGTGAGTTTCACAAAAAAAATCATTAAAATCCACCCTTTATAACATATTTTTTTACATATTCCTTTTACATATAGAAAAGGGTATGTAGCAAAAAAATAAAGGGTCTGATGAAATTTTTTCAATCATGTTGTATTGAAGTATTTTAGAATTATTATTGGAGTATACCGAAAGTGATAAAGGAGTATGAAGCGTTTATTTAAGTGGTATATTAGAGGTGGGAGTATGTACTCCCGGGAGTACGAAAAAGGCTTCCTATATATATATATATATAGACACACATATACACTTTACTCATAAATAACACCATATTCACTAAAGCTCCTTTACTGATGTTCATAAGCATATAAACTATCAATTTAACATCACCAACCAAAGACAAAATGTAAACAATGCTAATCACTCTCTTTATAATTTATACATCTTTGTAGCAAAGCATCTATATACATGAGTCAAATTCTGAACCATTCACTCGATCTCATAGCATTAAAAGGGAGCATTCAACATACAAAAGTTACAGATTTAGAAACAACCATTAGCCTCTTACAAATGAATACATCAAACTCTATCATATCTCAAGTTCAAACCCATCCAAGATATCCGTACTGTAATCTATACGAAGGCTATACATCCGAAATCATCAAATAAGGTTTAACTTTGTCACATTCAAGCAAAGTTGACAGGATTCAATACACAAGAAACTTCCTTTTGCTCGGTAGCTAATACATCTCAGTTGACCAACACGCTATGCACTTAATCAACTCAATACTTAAGCATCTGAGAACATAAATAGCGATAGATGGGGAGGAGTAGAACTTAGCTTTTATGGTTTGTAGGGGGTTGAGCGGCAAGATGAACGAGGGCGCTCAAGAAAGACCAAGAGAAACCGAGTATGCGCAACAAATGACCAGCTATGCGACCTTGTGACAAAGATGAGAGCTTGGTGATGGTGCTAACTTGCGGTAAATAGTAGAGGCAAGCTTTTGGAAATCATCTTGAGCTGTCTTCTCAAGGCTTTCTACATGGAATATTCTCTGAAAAGTTATCAACAATAAGCATCAGTAAATAAATATCAAGACTGAGGCCTAGCTATACACAAAGTTTCTTACAAAAAAAGATCAATATTGAAGAACACCTTATTAACTAATTAGAAGTAGTAGAGATAATTACACTCACCCAATTGAATAAATATAAAATTGGTGAAGTCGATAGAAGTGCAATTGAATAAATAAGCTCATTCTCCTCATCTCTCTCGGTGACAAAAAAGCGAAGGTCTTGGATGAGCGATACACAATAGCGTGATCACAAACATTACAATCTCAATTGTAAGGGGAACAGATAAATAAAACTGGATGACTTGACCTAGACGAACAAAGGTGTAAATTTTCACATAAGAGATCAACATAAAGGATATGAGGACAAAACATAAAGGTATATATAGATAAGTATATCACTGTTCTAATATAAGCAATAAGCAATCGATAATGGTATTAAACATTACGTAACTCTTCTTTCTTGTTTTCTCTTCTTTCTTTTTCTCTGACGAATTGAAGTGCATTTCTTGTTTTTCTTCTTTCTTTTCTCCTCTTTACCGCCATCCTTGTAAACCGAGAAAGGACATCAATCAATGAAGATCATCCAATAAACAAAGTTAGCAACCACGGGACTAGATCAAAACTCGTAAAATTTGAGATCACTACTACTCGGCAAACAAATCCATCCTTGCTTGTTGTTAAACGTAAATATTTCTACCAAAGAGAGATCAAACTGGAATTATAATATCTCTCGCTTTCTACAATTAATTAAATCAGATGGCGACAAAGCTTACAGATATTTTGTACTCCTAGCATCAAGCTAACCTTCAAATGTCATCCACATCAAGTGGAGAACTTCTGAAACACAATATTTCAAAAATGCAAGTGTTCTTGAATCGGTGAAACCAACCAAACAACTTGGCAATCTCGTGACAAAAGAAATGTCACCATATAGCGTAGAGATTGCTAAACCTTGGCAGGATGTCATGCTCGAGTCGAAGGGCTCCCGCCGAACAATAAAGAAGCAAGCAACCTAAAATTTATAACATTTAGCAACAATATGGCGAACATTGGGCATGAAGTAGAATCGATGAAAAGCATACCTAAAATTTATAACATTTAGCTCAATTATCACATAATTATCCCTAATGAACATGAGAACACAGAGATTAATTTCCAAGTCATGCAATTTGTTCACAGAGGTCTAGTACACCAATCTCAGCATACTGATAATCATCATGCTCAAGGATAGATAGCACATCATTCACAAGTCACAAGATAATATCACAAACAATGACATGATAATCAATCTGCAAGAGTCATATGAATAGTCAATCCATTTAGTACTTGAATTCACTGGATGATGACAAACATCTGAATTGAACTACTAGTAGGTTTAGGGACATAAGATTGCAAGAGCCACTTGCTTGCACATGTAGTATTTGCCTTCTGGATTCTTTCACTTCACAGGTAGTTCATCTGTTTAGTGTACCTCATTTGTGTGTGTTTTTGTATATGAAGGCAAACCAAGCAGAATGGTAAACAAGCAGCGCACAAATGTTGATATCCATATTACAGGGTATTTCATGATAGAAGTAAGTCGCATCAGGAGACAGGACCAAAACCCACTTGAGCTAATTTATTAATCAACTATGCAGTTTTCACTTATGGGTATAGCATAAACCAACAGGAAAGACGTGTAATTCCACACAACTACACAAGCTGTTATTGTCAATGTCTTTATTTTCCACTGCTTCTAACTATTTGCCTCATATGGCACCTGATTAAAAGCAAAAGGTACCAAAACTTAACTGAGACCAAAATCAATTGAGATGGTCAGTCTCCTTCCTCCTCACGATGCCAACTTGTGCGCAAGCAACCAAAAGTTCAGAGCAAAGGAAACAACAATCAGGAACCAACATGATACCTAAAGGGTTACTCCATGAGAATCCTCCAAGAATCCAACATTTACTCTATACTCTTAGAAGCACCAAATCAGCCAGAAACCACCATAAATTTCCCCTAAAAAGTCAAATCCTTGCCGCTGCGGATGCAGGTGGCGACGCACTTGGAGGTGCACTGCAGCGCCTTGGCGGACACGGGGTGCTTGATCCTCATAGCCATTTCATCGAACACATGGCATGCACAATGAACTAAACCCTCAATTTACTTGTACCTGAGTACTCACCACAAGGAGAAGGCAAGGGGAAGGGCAACGCTGCTGCTGCTGCTTTCCGGCAGGGGGGAAGAGGGGCGCCGAGCCAGGAGGGCACCGCCAGGGGGGTGGCGCGTCGGCCAGGAAGAGGAGGGGCAGGGGCGGCTCGGCTAGGGCTCCAGGGGCACCAGCTAGGGCCGCAGCTCGACCAGCAGCTCGGCCAGATCTGAGGGGGCGCCGGTGGGGCTCGGTTATGGAGAAATGCTGTGAGAGGAGGAGAGCACGCCGGCCAGGGACTCGCCGTCCTTGAGGGAGGAGCAGGGAGGCGGCGCCGAGCCGGGAGAGCCACTGGGACAACTGGTGAGGAGGCCTTGCAGGTGGCGCGTGCCCGGCGAGGAGCCAGGAGCGCGACATCGCTGGGGAGGAAGCAGGGCACTAGGAGGAGAAGCCAGGCGCACGGGAGGGAGGGGAAGGAAAGAAGAGGGTGGAGGGAGGAGAAAAGAAGAGGGTGGGGAAAAGATAAGGTTAGGTGGGAGAAAATAGGAAAAGGCTTTTAATTATTATTTTTCGAAGCAGTAATACCGCTTGTGCCAACTGGCCAGAGGGAAGGCACCGTCGGGTGCATTTGCTGCTGCTGTCGCCGGGTGCATCTGCTGCTGCTGCTGCTCTACTCAGCAGGGGGAAGAGGAGAGGGGTGATGCCGAGCTAGAGAGGGCGCAGGGCCGGGGGAGCCGCTCGAGGAGGCGGCGCAGGGAGCAGGGAGGGCGGCGCTCGGCCTCGGCCTGGAGGCAGGAGGGAGCTTGGCTGCCGGCTAGGAGACTGGGTGAGGGCACAGCCCGGGTGAGGAGCCAGGGGCAGCAGACGCCGAGCCGGGGAAAAGCCATGGAAGTGGCGCTCTGACTGGGACAACAAGCGCCAGGAGGTGAGCTCGGGTGGAGGAGGCGGGGAGATGGATCATTGGGGAAAAATGAGAAAAGAGCTAGGGTTAGGAGCTCCTCTCACACCCCTTGGGCCACCTTAGGCCAAAAACGGCCCACACAGCCCAAACACAGCTCAAGAAAAATTCAAAACTTAAATGGAAAACTACAAAAGCGTAACTTGCTACACTGGAATATTACACCCGCCGCGAGACCCATCTCTTGAGGCCAGTCAGAGCGTCGACGACCTAGAGCACATTAATAGAATTATTAACTGTGCGACGGCTGAACCTTTAATCAAGAAGGCAGAAAAACATTTCTTGTCGAAAACCCTGGCAAAGAAGATTTGTGGTATTACATCCGCGCATCTATGCCCGCCAAAATAATATTGCAAGCGGTCCAACTATATCGTAAACATTTCCATAGCGGTCCGACAACTTTTAATTAAAATTATTTTTCCAAGCGGTATAATGACTTATATAACTTACTTTTCCAAGCGGCACTACTGACTTTTAATTAAAATTCTTTTCCAAGCGGTATGATGACTTATATAACTTACTTTTCAAAGCAGCACTACAGACTTTTAATTAAAATTCTTTTCAAAGCGGTATGACACTTATATAACTTACTTTTCCAAGCGGCACTCTGGGTTTTAATTAAAATTCTTTTTCCAAGCGGAAGTCGACTTTTAATTATTATTTTTGGAAGATAATACGCTTGCGCTAATGGGCCATCTCAGAGTGCATATCGCAAACGGTTTATGATTGAAACTGTTTGTGATATCGGATATGGTTTTATCTACAAACCGTCTGTGATGAAAGCGAGAACTTCACAGATGGTTTGTGGATAAAACCGTCTATGATGACGAAATATCGCAGACGATTTTATCCACAAACCGTCTATGATGAAAGTGAGAACTTTACATACAATTTATAGATAAAATTGTCTATGGGAGGAAATATCACAGACGGTTTTATCCACAAACCGTCTGTGATATAAGTCTCGAACTTATCACAGGCAGTTTTTCGCTAGAACCGTCTGTGATGTTCACCTCATCACAGACGGTTTTTGGCTAGAATTGTCTGCGATGATGTGATGTTCACACATCACAGACGGTTTTAATTTGAGACCGCCACAAATAATAAATATTGCTAATTACCTCTCCTGCCTTCTAATTTGAAAGAATTAAAATTAAATAATATTATATTTGAAATAATTGGAACTAATATTCCATTTGCAATAATTGAAAAGAACGACCGAAATAGATTCAAAATTTCGGAGGTCGTTTTGAGGTCCTAAACGACATATTTTTAGAATTTCATCGCCGCACACGCACTCGCACAAACCATCTGTGATTCAGTGGCATGCACTCGCACTGATTCAGGTGCTACTTTTCATTATCTTTCTAACGAACCAAAGAACGTCCCGATCGGAGTTACGAGTCAAAAGTTATGGCTATTTTACAAACATGCTCGGATTTCATATTTGCAAACTAGAATCGGTGCCCAAAAGAATGTAATTGGAGAGTTCATCGTGTGATGATTCTGGAAAACACAAAAACACCAAAATCGAAGGTACGAGTCAAAAGTTATAGTGTTTTTACAAGTTTCATTAATAGTAATGGTACATATATTGCAAGCATCATTAATAGTAAAAAGTATGAAAAATAAATTTAAAAGTTTTAAATTTTGCTAATTACCTCTATAGTTTACTAATTTGAAATAATTGGAAATCGGTGTTCGGGTGCTTCACAGAGTTAAAGGGAGGAGGGACACATTATATGCCAGATGTGATCATACTACCACTAAAGTACTAGATCTTATAAGAACTTTGAAGTTAAGCGTGCTTGGACGATGAGAGTAGTAATAGGATGGGTGACCTCTTAGGAAGTTCTTGTGTGACGTTAAAAATATCTGGATCCAATCAGAATTCTGAAGTTAAGCGTTCTTAGGAGAGAGTAGTATTAGGATGGATGACCTCCTGGAAAGTCCTCCCTTGTGAGACCCCGTTCGGATGAACAAGAACCTCCATGTGATTACTGTGCTATTCCTGGATCAGTAGCTAGCATTCACATTTTTACAACAATTGGAAATCACAACCATACATTATAGCAATTAAGCGGAAACGATTAAACAAATAAATATTACAACTCAGAGAAATAACAGCAAAGAAGCAAAGCCTTGTAGTGTACCCATCCAAACCCGCAGGCAACTGACCAGGCATAAACTCCAGATAGAACACTCCGAAGGGAAAACCCGCAACCTGCGATGAACAACTTCGAAGCTTCGCTTACTAAACCACCTACATAACAATTAAGCAAGGGTGAGTACTTTCGT
This sequence comes from Guadua angustifolia, assembly GCA_036346375.1. Lineage (NCBI taxonomy): Eukaryota > Viridiplantae > Streptophyta > Magnoliopsida > Poales > Poaceae > Guadua > Guadua angustifolia. The sequence goes on along the minus strand of CM070519.1, from coordinate 6,313,948 downwards.
ACTCCGCAAGACTTGAGCAAAACCTATCATACATGCAGGCCATTTCAAAGGAAAGGCTACTACGGTTAATTTGCATAAAGCGAATTTCATTTGTAAATCAAGTTATTTGCAAACGGAATTTGTACTGAGCATTCGATTGATAGCAAATAATTAAAGCATAAGTAACACTCACGATCCTCCATGGCGTGAGCGATTTAATCATTCACATTCCTGAAATTCCATCAATGCCAGCCCTTCGACATAAAACACAGTTGCAAGACAAAGGATACCAACCCTTTAGAAAAATGATAAAACATTTAACTCGTGCAAGTTCACCAAGACACCCATGACCGCGGGTACGGCTAATCAATTAGATTTAAACTCTGCAGAGGTGTACAACTTTACCCACAAGTCATGATCTTTCGACCATACATAGTTGTTACATTACCTAGACATGGCTTTGGTCCAGCCCGGGACGTTAATCCCCCGCCGTAGAACTAGAAACACACACCCAAGCCGTGGATCCACTTTCACACACCCAACACGACGTTTCTAAACACGGTAGGGTGTACACCGTTGCACGGGTGGAAACCCTTCCAGGCAAACCAAACCGGAATGCCTGTGCTAAGCTCCCGCCTACCAATGAACAAAACCATGTCTAATTAACATAACAAGCTATGGCTACCCCATCCTCACCCTTGTGGTTTGTACGGATTTTCTTGGATCATACAACACGATGTTCGGTCCTTAGTCCGACACGGGCGACACTTCACCCTACACTACGTGCAATTCCACTCGCACATCCGGCTATTGCCAATAATCGCCCGCATCAAAGCATAGTTTCATTTTGGATTTTTAATCAAAGTACCCGCAACCAACAGTGACATTTTCAATGCTTTCAGGAAACAAATATTGATTTGATCAGGTACATCATTGACTCTAAAGCATGGCTAAGCATGAATAATATGAACGCATATTCCCATGATGACATTAAGTAATGCCTAACCTTAATCTATGGTTATCAAGGTTCACAAGTTCATAATCATCAAAGGGGATTCACGAGACAGCAGGTATAACTACCAATCCACAAAATAGCAATTTACATAAAGTAAACGCATGCATAAAATAATTTGATGCACAAAAGGAATATAAAATCTCGGGATCAATATGGTCAAAGGATGCTTGCCTTGCTTAATCACCGACACGACGAAGACGAGGATTGCGGTGATTTACGGCACTTGGCGAAAACTAGAGACGTTGGGTTCTACACGCCGATCAACGGAAACATAGCAAAACTAAACTTTAATAAGGGGCAAAAGAAGATAGACATAAAATCCAAATAAAGAATCATTGCAGAAAACAGGAACAACCAAGAGCTGGATTAATTTATTCTATATTACGAGTTTTAGGTGATTCAAATATCTAATATACAGACTTTTTCATTCTTACCGATTCACATTATAAAGTTTAGAAAACTTAACACTTAAGGTTATTTGACTATTAGGATTTGCATGCAAAACCTGATGAAATATGGTTATTTCTTCACAATAAGATGATTTATACCTTGTATAACAATCCTAAGCTAATTCCCTAAATTTTAGGCTTTGGCTAATACATTATATTCATAGATGAAAAAGCTAATATGGTATCAAGGTTTACATTACAAGAAATCGAATTGAAAACGCGCAGTGAACAATTATCACTTAAGGTTATTGTATTAGTGAAAACTAAGTGAAGAACAGCTTGTAAATAAAATATTTTCCTTGAACATAGTAGTACATATCCCATATATCATTTCTGCACTATTCTTCAAAAAAATTCTCATTTAGACGAGCTACTTTGCAAGCTAATGAAAATGCTTATTTGATCATATTAGATTATGACTAAATAGTTCTTTATCTTTGATTGATTTCGCTTAGAATTAGTTTTACGCAAGCTAAATCTATTGATTCAGGCTATTGATAACATTTCCATCATATTTGAGAAGGTTCTGATACAACAACTTCACAATTAAAGTCCAATTGTTCTTTCTACCGAATTCATGAATATGATCAATTAGGGTTATTTAACCTATAAGATTAATATGCAAACCTTAGCAAATTGAGGTTATCTTTTCATCACAGGGTAGACTACACTTTAAAGAACACTACTAAACTAGTTACACCAGTTTTAAGGTTTGGACAAGATATTATATACTTCGACGAAAAAGGCTTATGTGGCAACTAAAGTTTACTATTCGTGGAATCGGCCAAAAACTGAATCGCATGATTGACAATTAAGGGTTTTGAACTAGCTTGATTTAAATGGAAAGCATATAGTAATTAAGATGTTTTTGCAGAACATGGTAGTATGAACTTTGTACAGTGTTTCCAAGAATCGGCCAAAAATTGAATCGCATGATTGACAATTAAGGGTTTTGAACTAGCTTGATTTAAATGGAAAGCATATAGTAATTAAGATGTTTTTGCAGAACATGGTAGTATGAACTTTGTACAGTGTTTCCAAACTAGTTTTACTGTTTTTGGTATTTAAACGAGTTATTCTATCTATCGCTGAAATAGCCTAAATGATCATATTTGAATCCTTAAATCGGCCAAGTTTCAAACTTGATTTCCAACTACACTATACATGATTCTTGATTCATTTTTCAGGTGTTAGCAGAATACCATCCTAGAAATGTTTTAAAGTTAGTTTGGCATTATTTTAGCTTTAATTGCAATAGATTATCTATTTACTTATGGTTATCGTTAACATTTTCTTTCATTAAGAACATGCAAATTAAATCTTATCTTAAACATTTTTGCATACATGGATCCTTACTGTTTTAGGAATCTAATACAAATTACATTATCATTTTGTGAGCCATTATACTATTATTTTGTTAATGGCCATAATAGGGTTCATTAGTGATTATGAAGCAAATAATTTAAATTGAGTTCAACATTAGATGGTCTTACTTATTTGAGTTTATTACGATTCCAGAGACAACAGGAACTTATTGTATAGTTATAAAAGTTATATTTTTCCATATGTGCAATAATGACCATAACAGTGTGTTTATCCCATTCTTGACTTTAAGAATTGTTCTATGATTCAAAAACTGAATGTTTCTGTATATTTGAACACATTCTGATCCTAAATTCTCATGAATATTGATTTTATCATTTCACTACTTATTATACACAATTTCTCATTAGAAACCATACTAGCACCATAATCAAGGTTCAAATTAAATAATTGTACAGCAGTTCAAAAATTAAATATTTTTGTATATTAAGAATGTTACTGATTTTATATGATTATACAAATTCGTTCCACTGAAATTGAATTAAAATTACCGAAGATATTCATGGTTGAATGCTACTCGGTTTGGAAATTAATTGGAATTTGAAAATACGCTTTGTATCAGAGAATACGCCTTTTACCCTTATGACTGGAGCTTCACCTTGCGCCACTGACTGAAGGGCTCCACTCGGCAGTCACAGAGAACAGGGGAGGAACTAGGGCCGGCCGGCGACGGCGCTCCGGCGACCTTCCGGCAACGGCGAGCACACCATGAGAAAGAGCTTGGCGAGGTGACTCCGGAAGTGGTATCGATTCGGCGGAAGAGGTGCAAGCGAGGCGCAATGAGCTCGGCGGCGCTCTAATGGCGAGACGGTGGCGCGATGAGCGAAGGGAGGGAGCTCAAATGGGTTTGATTTAAGCATCGATGCGTCGAGGGACTCCATTTTGCGATTGGTTCGCCGGAGAATCACCGAGCCGAAGCCGCCTACTGTGACCGGATCTCGGAGAAGAAGGGGCTCACGCATGGCTTGCTCGTGCTTGATGGACGAAGTTGAAGCTTGAGAAGTGATCGGTGGCTGGCCAGGATGCTCCACGCTCGAGGAATTGGATGATGAATCATTGAGTCACTCGAATTTGGATTCTCACCCGAGCTCGAGCTCCACTGGTCATGGTGGAAATGGGAGGGAGCTCTGCGTGCAGTTTGAGAGAAACGAAGGAGGAGTGGAGAGGAAGTGAGCGCCGCCTCGAGTGGCTTTAGTAGTGGTCTCAGCATCTTTGGGGCCTTGGCAAGAATCGCCATGGGTCAATGCACTTTTCGAGGCTTCGAGAGTTCTCGATGGAAGCGAACGGAGGTTGAAGGCGATGTGTTCGGCAGCAAGGCTCTGGGACCATTGTCAGTGACTGAATTTCTCCATCAATATGAGCAGGATAGCAAATCGGCCCACACTGCGATGATTGATCGAAGAAGAGCAGTATGCCGTGGGTGAATTTCTCCCTCTCTCTCTGATTCTATTGCGCTATCAGATCATGGTATAAATTCATCAAACTTTTTGACCAAGGTCTATGGACAGGGTTTGATGTCCGGTAAAAATTTGAGATTAAAATGAGTTCTAGAAGAATTATTAATATTCGACAACAAAGGATCGCTCTAATTTCTTGTTTCAGATTTTGATTTTTGATTGAGATCAATTGAAGTCTATTATTTTTGAAAAAAAAATTTCAAAAGGATTTGACCTCAGAATGCTTCTATAAAATTTTCATATCAAAATACGGTGCCCATTATTTTATAAAAATTCGACATTGAAATTTCCTATTTTCGTAGTTTTTCGCTTTTAAATTTTAAAAGATATTAAATGACATTATTAATTTATAATATCTTTACCAGGATAGATATTGCATTGAGGTGTTCATAATGAATTTTTCATCTCCATTTGAGTTATAGATATATTTTATAAATTCGACAATGCATTATTTTGTTTTAAAAGTTGTCTTTTCATTTTATCTCTTCATTTCTCTATGCATAAAATTTCAATTGCTGGCTAAAATGATTTAATTGAATGATCAGGGTTCTCATGGTAATTTTCTAAATTTTTACTTTTTACATTTTTGCTTGTTCCTCTTTTTCATTCTTTATTTCCATTTGTCGAATTTTTCATACAAAGAACAATTCCAAAGAAATCCAAATAAAATTAAAAAATACCAAGAAACCCAAGATTAATAATATTCAAATTTAAAATATATATTTTCACTTTATTAAAATTTTGGGATGCTACATCCCTAATTTAGTGTTTTTAAACTACCAGCTAGAACAGTTTGTGATGAGTCCGCATCACAGCCGGTTCTAGGCTAGAACCGCCTGTGATGTGGGAGTTTCATAGACGGTTCTAGACTAGACTAGAACCGTCTGTGATGTGATCTCATCACAGACGGTTTTAGGCTAGAACCGTTTATAATGTTAATTTTCACAAGCGGTTTTAAATTAGAACCGTCTGTGATAAGTTTTTTCACAGACGGTTGGAAAACCGTCGGCAATGACTCTTTGTCATCATTGACACTTGCTTACCGATGGTTCACAAAACCGTCTGTGATGTGATTTATGAATCATCTGTGATGACCTGCTCTGTAGTAGTGATTGGATCTCAATCCAACGACCCAACCCCTACCCCAGTGCTATAAACGGTCCATGAGCTCAACGATAGTCTTCCAGCCGGTTCCTGCCTCCTATGCTTGTGTGTCTATGCCATTCCTGTGGCTGACATGGCTCCCAGTGCCTCACCACGCCATTGCATCCAATACCCCATCACCAAGCCACCGCAACCCATGCTAAATATATGGTTAGAGGCATGGTAAACCCAAATATGAACTCTTAACCCGACGAATCCCTACCCTAACTTATTGATGTGCCGCCACTGGAGAAGACAACCACCATACTGGAATGAACAAAAATCTTCAAGCACATAGGAAGATGAGAAATTTGACCGATTTCAAAAAAATCATTTGACAGAATTATAGGAGTTCTGTAAATAATATGCATGAGACAAATTAAAGTAGTGTAACTCGAGCTCACTTTGGTACTTTCCTTGTGGTGATCTATAGTTTATGTAAAGCTAGGAATTTTGTATTACAAATAAACTTTTTGAGACTCTTGAAAGTTCAAGGCATCGTACCGTGTCTTGTCGGTTAGGCATAAGCAAGTTAGGCGCAGCTGCACGATAATATTATCACCGCCGGTTCCAATTTCAACAGGCGGTGATAGTATTATCCTTTGCCGGTTCTAATTTCAACGGCAAAGGATAAGAATAGTAAAATTTTCCAAAGACGAGTGGAGGCAATATCATTGCCGGCTTTAGAGAGAACCGGCGGTGATAAGAAGATATCACTTGCGGTTTATATTAAAACCGTAGTGATCTATCATTACCGTTTTTTTTTTAACCGGCAGTGATAAGACAATTTTCACTGCCACTTTTACTCCAGAACCGGCAATGATATTACCCAAAATTTGTTAAGATACAGAACATATCAAAGCATAATTAGATAAAAAAACAGAACATATTAAACATTTGTTATTTATCTATCGCAGAACATTTGTAGTCCATAATTACATATAGTCATAATTTTATATACAAAACATATTAAACCCTATATCGAAAACTCGTCATCGTCATCCTCCTCCTCCTCCTCGCCGGAGCTATCGCCGGATGACCGATCGGAGTTGCAGCGATGCTCCTCCTCCTCCTCTGAATCCGATTCGGTGGCGGAGTTGGTCTTACTGGCAACGCCAAGGAGCTCGCCAGTAGCCATCGCCGTCGTCGCCCTCCTCCTCCTCTTCCTCCTCTTTTTCCTCCTCCTGTACCTCCTCTTCCTCCTCCTCCTCCTCCGCCTCCTCCTCCTCCTTCTCCTCCTTCTTCTCTGGCGGCGGATCACTTTGTTTGCCTAATGCGTGCTCGCTTTTGGGGGTGCCATTCTTGCAGCAATGGTGGATTGTGAGGCGCGCCACAGATTGAGGAGCGCATTATATAGAGGAGGAATGGGAAGCCCAACAGATTCGCGATAATGGGGAAGCGCAATGGTTGGCGAGAGGAATGGGGAAAAGCGATTGCCGTTGGCGGCGGAGATGTAGAGTTCATATTATCGCTTGCGCGGTTATTAAATTCAACGGTGATAATATTATCACCGCCGTTTTTAAATTCAACCGTAGTGATAGGAACGATACATATATAATCGCTTCGCTCGGTTGGGCGATGGAACAATCAATATCACCGCCGGTTTTAGATAGAGAACGGCAAGAAGAAAGTATTAGTGTCGGTTCAACAAAGTAACCCAAAGGATAAAGTGAATTATGCGCGGGAAAAGGAAGCCATATCACTGCCGGTTTTTGAGATAGAACCGCGTTGATATATTCTTACTTGCTCAAGAGAATAAACCGCAAAGATAATATCCCACTATATATACCCTAGCTCCCTTCCCAAGATGTCCGCAATGAGAGGGCTCTGTTCTTCTTTCGATTGGGGTGGAGAGGGGCTAATTTTTCCTCTCAAATTTGGTGTAATTTGTCGCTTTTCTAACTTCGATCTAAGGTTAGTGTAACTTTGCTTAGTTGGATATTACGTTCTATATTGTTGTAGGTTGTGATCGAAATTATTGATTGCCTAGTCAACACAATTAGATATGTAATCTTGAGTTTAGATTTGAAATTACCAACTTTTATATGTATAGTGATTGCATTTAATATGTTGATTGAATTTAAATGTGGTAGCACTTCATAATTAACTATTGTTTAATCTAAATATTTAAAATTGTTTCTTTATTTAGTGTATGTTAATTTAATACTTGTGTAAGTAATGTAAATTTGCTAGACGGACCATTATATATAACTAATAGCAATTATTTAATTGATTTTACAATCTAGATTTGGATATAGATTTATATATAACTAATAGCAACCACGCACTGTGCCAAGCGTTTATCGATAAACATGAAGGTGGGATCGTAACTTAGTTGTATAATTAAAGATATGCTTTATTTTGTATGAAGGTCAAGCTTCAATTTGTAATATATACATTTTGTACGCGAAGGACATGCTTCAATTTGTAATGTATAGAGTATTGATTATTATAATCATCCGAGAAAAAGTAAATGTCCAATGGATGAATAGGTATATAATTGATGTAAAAAGGCTATGCATAAAAGAATTATGTTCCTCATCCGATACTCCTTGATAAAATAATCTTGAAATGAGAGAAGAAGAGATAATAGTACTCAAATTTGTTGGATGTACCATTATATATAACTAATAGCAATTATTTAATTGGTTTTACAATCGAGATTTGGATATAGATTTATAAGTAATGAAAATTTCTACATTAATTAGCACTACATAACAAATTAAATGTATAAAACAATTTGTGAGCACTTATTGATTTACTAAGATTTTATTTGTTGTAAATATTTGTAGATGGATCGAAGATGGATGTATGAAGCGGACCGTCGCGATAGAGAGTACTTTAACGGTGTGACTAGTTTTTCGAGCGCCATAGCGGCGCACAAGTCAAATAAGTCGATGGACTATATTTGTTGCCGTGCATCGATTGCAAGAATGAGAAGCAATTTTGAACCTTGAGGCGATCCGTGCACACTTGCTTCAAGGGTTTCAAGCACCGCCTATACCCGTTGGACCGAGCATGGTGAAGATGAGATTGTGCGTGAAGGGCATCGATTGATGATGATGAAGACAACGACTCAACCGCGATGGAAAATACGTTAAATCGACACCCATGAAGAGACATTCATCGATAACCATGAAGATGATCTAGAACAGATGTTGCATGATGGGGAGGAGGACCTCACGAGTGAAAGGGATTTTCAGAAGTTTCAGCGTATGGTAGAGGATTCTACAACACCCTTGTACCCAGGCTGCAAAGAGGAGTTCAAAAGTCGCATGTTGTGCTTCTGCCTGTAGAGTTGAAGGCAAGCAATGGTTGGGCCGACAAGAGTTTCACAGAGTCATTAGGTTTCTTGAGAGATGTCCTTCAGAGGGTAGCGTGTTGTCAGCAACCACGCATCGAGCCAGCGGTGTTGTTTGTTCGTTGGGATTTGGAAGTGCGAAAATACGCGATGTCCAAACGATTGCATATTGTATCGCAATGAGTTTGCAAATTTGGATGCATGTCCCGCTTTGCAAGGCATCTCGGTATAAGCGCGGCGATGACGATATCGAGGGTCAGTGTAAGAAGAAAAGACCTCCGACCAAGGTGGTGTGGTATTTCCCTATAATCCCCCATCTGAAGCGTCTGTTTGCGAACAAAAGGCATGCTCAATTGCTGCGATGGCATGTCGAGGAGCGTAAAAAGGATAGAATGCTTAGACACCTACGCGACCAAGATGGGAGGAATATCGATGAAAATACAAGAAACACTTTGCATATGATATGAGGAATATAAGGTTCGGACTCAGTACGGATGGGATGAACCCTTTTGGCAACATGAGTAGTCGTCATAGCACTTGGCCGGTGACTTTATGTATGTACAACCTTTCTCCTTGGCTTTGCATGAAGAGGAAGTACATTATGATGCCGTTCTTGATCCAAGGGCCGAGGCAACCCGGCAACGATATTGATGTGTTCCTCAAACCACCGGTTGAAGATCTTACGGTATTGTGGAGCGACGGTTATGCGGGTATGGGATGAGTACGTAAGAGAACTTCATGCTACTGAGCGTTGTTGTTCGTAACCATCAATGATTACCCTGCTCTTGGCAATCTTTCGGGCCAAACTATAAAAGGATTCAATGGATGCGTGCATTGCATGGGTGATACAGGGAGTCGGTGGCTGAAATACTGTCGAAAAATGTGTTACATGCGGCATCGTAGGTTCCTTTGCAAGGACCACCCGTATCGCAACAACAAGAGAGCTTTTGACGGTACAAAGGAGACTGCTTCAGCTCAAACATCTGTGACAAAGAGATATTTGCGGTCAGTAAAGGATATTAAAATTATCCATGGAAAGGGGCGGAAGTACATCACCCCGAGTTCGTGATATACTCCTTTGTGGAAAAAGAGATCGATTTATGGACCTACCTTCTTGGGCAGCACTGGATGTTCGACATGCTATCGATGTCATGCATATAGAGAAGAACGTGTGTGACAGCTTGCTTGGTATTTTACTAGACATACAGCAAAACAAAAGATACACTCAAGGCACCGGATGGACTCGCAAGATATGAAACTCGGAAGGAGCTGATCATGAAGACACAGGTCAAGGAAAAAGTACCTTCCCGCAGCTTGCTACACTTTAAGCAAGATTGAGAAAATTAGCGTGTGTGAGTGCTTGCACGAGTCAAAGTTCCATCCGGTTATTCGCGCCAACCTAAAGAGGCTAGTCTCAATGAAAGACTTGAAATTAGTTGGTATGAAGTCTCATGATTGCCACGTGATGATGACACGTATGCTTCCTAGCAATTAGGGGTGTTCTCGCCAGAGAAAGTGCGAGACCCAATTATAAAGTTGTGTTCATTCTTCAACGCGATTTCACGAAGGTCATCGACCCGTTGAAACCGGATAAGCTGCAAAGAAGACGTGATCCACACTCTATGCCGGGCTTGAGATGTGCTTCCTCCATCCTTCTTCGATATTATGGTCCATCTCATTGTTCATATTGTGAAAGAGATACGCTTTCTTGGCCTGTGTTTCTACATCGATGTACCCTTTCGAGAGGTTCATGGGGTTGTGAAGAAATATGTTCGTAATCGACATCGCCGGAAGGGTGCATTGCCAAGGTTGGGGAACCGAGGAGGTCATCGAAGTTCTGCATCGATTACATGGATCTCAAACCGACAGGTGTGCAGTATCTCGCCATGAAGGGAGGCTACAAGGAAAGGGACACTAGGTCGAAATCGATCCGTACAAATGATTGTGCTTCATTCACGCAAGCACATTTCTGCTTCTGCACTGCCAGTTATAGCGGCCCGTATGTCGAGATGCACAAGAACATGCTACGAAGACAAAACCCATGTAAGTCTCGAGGTTTGGATCGCGAGAGAGCACGAGAGATAACTTTGGAGATTGGTTGCTTAGATACATGATGCATACGCAAAAGCAGTCGCTCAATTGAGAATCAACGCTAAGGGACCATCATATACAATTTTGACATTTGAAGGATACTGACATCAATGGGTACATATTTTATACGAGCACAAGATAACAAGAGCATCAACCAAAAGCAATGAGGTCCTAGATAGATGCTTATGACAACAATGGCAATATGCACGCATTTACACGGATTCATAGAAGAGATTTGGGAGCTTGACTATGGGCCTTTGAAGGTCCCCTCTTTCGGTGCCGGTGGGTCGGAGCTACCTAGGGCGTGAACATCGACAAATCGCAGATCACTCCAGTGGACTTCAAACACGTCGGATCTGAGAGAAGAACCATTTGTACTTGCTAATGCCGTTACACAAATTTTCTTTTATGAGGATCCATTGACAAGGAACGCCACGTGGTTCTTCAATCAAAAAGAAAGATTGTGGGAGTTGAGAATGTAGTCGACGAGGAAGACTATAACCGCTTTGATGAGCTTCTCCTTTCGGTGAGAACATCGACCTAGGTCTCATGGAAGACACAGAGGAAGCTACATACATACGCCGCGATCATAACGGAAGGCGGATTGTAACTTAGTTGTGTAATCAAGGATATGCTTTATTTTGTATGAAGGTCAAGCTTTAATTTTTGATATAAACATTTTGTACGAAGGACATGCTTCAATTTGAAATTTATGGAGTATTGATTATTATAGTCAATCAAAAACAGTAAATGTCCAATGGATGAAGATGACATAGTAAGAGCAAGTTTTTATTGATTATTCCTAATTAACCGAAATTTTAAATAAAACAAAAAAGGAAAATTCCAATGTTTATATTTGGGGTTTTTTTACAAATAAATTAGCAATTTGTATGAGCCCTAAATAGCTCTTATTTGGTTGGGCTAACAAAATTCCAATGTTTGTATTTGGTTGGGATAAAACAGTGTGCCACTTTTCCTTGCCTTGAAAGAAGTGTGCTGCCAATTTTCACGCCGTGGCAAAGAAGTCCTTGCCACTTCGGGACAGCGAGATAAGAACATCGATGCGGTTGACAAACCAAAATGCACACTAATAAAACACATCGCCACCTCATAGTCTCGCAACCGCGATAATAGCTATATATCACGCGCACTACAATAGAACATCACGGGCCCTACTATTACAATATCATCGCCGGTTCATAAGCGGCCATCGAGTAATATTTATATCGCTGCGGGTCATAACGCGAAGATTAAAATAATTATTATCGCCGTTCATTTTAATGAAATGAACCGCATAATAATTATTTTAGTGCGGGCGTTATATGACCCAAGCAGCGATATAAATATTATCGCCGTCATTATGAACCGGCGATGATATTCACTATCACTGCCGGGTCTATAATAAGCCGGCAGAGATAATATATCACTGCCGGTTTAGATCTTTGAACCGGCATTAATAATCCTCCCCAAATATACATTTCACTCCGCACTTAGCCATTTCCCGCACTTAGCCATTTCGCAATTTGTTTGAGTTCTTCTCTACTTAGCCGCCGACTCTCCCCACGGCCCTCCGGCGGCCGGCGACGCCTCCTCCGGTGCCTTTCCAGGCGGGCGCCTCTCCGTCGCGGCGGCGACGCCTCGCGGTGCCTCCTTCGGCGCGGCGGCGACGCCTGCCACGCCCCTCCTCCTCACGGTGCCTCTTTCCTCCGGGCGACCCTCCCGTCTTGAAGCCGTGATGATGCTAGGGTTCTCGGCGTTAGTGCTCGTGATGTTGCTCGTGATGTTGCCTGTGATGATTCTAGGCTTGGCCGATGCTACCGCTTCCGTGATGATTCTAGGTTCTCGGCGTTATTGCTCGTGATGTTGCTCGTGATGATTCTAGGGTTGGCCGATGCTATTGCTCTCGGATGATTCTAGGTTCTCGGCGATATTGACAATTGTTACAGAAATAAGGCCTTAAGTTGGTAGACTAACATGCATTGACAATCGATGATTCTTGGGTTCTCGGCGTTATTGCTCGTGATGTTGCTCGCGGATGATTCTAGGGTTGGCCGATGCTATTGCCATGTGATGATTTAAGGCCTTATCTACTCAATTAATTGTTTTGCACATCTGTGATGAGATGAAGGTTCTAATCTTCATTCAAACCCAATAACTGAGAGCAATCGTATATAATTACTTCCATATGAATGACATAATGTTGTGAATTTGTGAGGAAATTTTGTTTTAATATTTCTACACCTTGCTGGTAATTGATATGTATGTGTATGTGTTCAAAGGTCGATCTTATGTATGTGAGTATCTTAAGTACGAATCGGTCTTGTTTAGATATTTTACTTATGTGAGGATAACTATATGCTTGTATTGAATTTGTGTGGAAATGTGTATGCTAGTCGACAAGCTTATTTCCATTATCCCGATTCATTAGATATATATTAGCACTCAGCCTCAATTAATTACTCTCTTGTCTCAGTAAAGTATTGAAATATTGTTTATTTTCAATAAGGTAAGGTTGTCACAAATTCATCCAAGAAAGCAAATTACCAAGAGACAGGGCCCAACTCATATATTCTTTAGAATATTATTATTATTGCTCATTCTATCAGAATCATTTTCGTTAGACGCAATGATTCAGTTTCCACGAGCAGTCAGATGTTTCTCCGCAAGTAAGCGAGATCAAATAAAGACAATCGCTTATCTAGCGGTTAGCACTGATGTCGCCGATGGGTCTAGCACGCCGCAACGCAACGATACGCTGTTCGCCGTGGTGAGTCCATCGGCGCATCAAAGCCACCGCTGAGAAAGTCTCGTCTCGACGGACCAAAGACCGCAAAAACATGGTCGCCAAGAGAGCATACGATATACCGGGTGAAGAAGGCCACAAGGAGACGGGTTGGTTGATAAGGAACCGATTGCTTTTGCTTTTTGGTGTAATAGACTACTAACATTCTAGTTGTGGATTTATAACCTTATTTCATTTTTTGAAAATCATATTAGTGTGAATAAGAATGATTCATTATTTTTATTGAGCAAATAAGTATATATGTGAATTGTCAATCAGATATTTATCATGTGTAAGTGTATGTGATATGTATAAGTATATGTGAATTGTCAATGTATATGTATCATGTGTAAGTATATGTGATATGTATAAGTATATGTGAATTGTCAATCATATATGTATCATGTGTAAGTATATGTGAAATTGTATATGTTCTTTGTTACCGCTCCCTCTCGTCTACAGTAGGTTGTCAGTAGAATCGATCCATGCGATTAAGATTTTGAAATTTACACTATTCATATATATGTACGCTATAAAGATATGTAACGTATGACAAAATGGTGATTACGCCTTATATATGCATAACATTGATATATATGCGAAGATTCATCTCGTGATTTTGTTAATTTAAAATTCTAGAAAACTTGCCACATGGCCTCTCACAATGGACAAGTGTTTGGATGGCGCTTAAGCCCATGGACCAAAGCCCGAGCGAAGCTCGACAGAGTTCCTCAACTCGAACAAGTCGAGGCAACAAATGTACATGAGGTAAGTCTTTACTAGGATTATATCGTAGGATATGCTTCACGATGAAATTAGAGCAGAGCCAAACGACTAATGAAACAATCAAAATGCAGGTCGGACATCTAGTGCACCGAGCCGCTAGTCCGCACGAGGTCCCAAAGATGATGCGACAGTGAACGAAAGGTGATAGTTGAGCTTAGTGAAGTCGGAGAACCAAATATATCCGCGTCATTGCTTGGGCCATATCGGACAGCATCACGGGTCCCGGCTAGAGACAATGTGCCCATCATGTACAGATCATGGACACGTCGGTAGCGATTCTCCGTCAGATGTTCCCGGCGACATCAAGGAAACATTGTGGGATGAGTTGATGAAGTTTCAGCCTCAAGATTAGTTGGAGATTGCCGAAACATGCACTAAGCGTTATGGGAACTGCAAGGAAGAACTGGAAGACAAAGCTGAATAAGGAGTACGCCAAGAAGGATCAAACGGATTTTAATAGATTCCCGAGGTTACTGACAATTTTGGGATGAATTCAAGCAATATAAGATATCGATGAAGCCAGTGCTATCGACCCGGTGGAACAAAACAAATTCGGACAAGAACATTTACCCCCATGTGCTGAGCACCGGTGGCTACGTGAAGAAAGTACCCAAGTGGGATGCAGGGAAGAACATTAGCACTTGATGGAGTTATTCTTGTGGACGTCTCACATGGCCCCAAGATCAAGCATTGGCGCTGCGAGGGAGCTACTCTGCTTGATGATGGCGGCTTAAGCTTCAAAAGCGAGAAAGAGAGAAATCTCGAGGAAGATCGCGGATGCCCACTCCGGTTATTGAGGCTCCTTCCCGCTAAGAAGGGAGGACGACGAGCTAACAACAGCGCCTTTAGGTAATAGGGAGCACCGGTCGCACTGCAGGGGTTGACTTGGTGTCGTGGAAAGCAAAGATTCAGAGGATGCCTATATGTACAAGCGACCAAAGAAATCCAGACAAGAACAGTTGAATGAACGTGTACGAGAAATTGAAGACCGGATGCATAGAAGGGAAGTCGAATTTGAAGAACAGATGAAAGTGATGCGAGAAATGGTAACAAAGGTCCTGAGCGAACGTCAGTCACATGACGTAGGTCATCAGTCACATGACGTAAGTCCCGCCGGGGTTCTCAAAAGCAGCCAAGCATCCGCTAACCCTCCTGAAGAGGGCTCAGCGTGTAGTTTTCCTGTGGACAAAATCATAGAGCCGACACGCAGCAGCGATGACCGCTTTTTGAGCTGAACATTACCATCAAGGTGGCTAAAGGTGGCTTGGCCATACAACGAGGCGAGATATTGCATAACCGCCCAATTCCTGAGGATACGCCAGAGTTGCGCTTGACAACAGTGGTTGATGATACCGCAAAGTAGAGGTTGAGATCGCCCGGGCGAGGAGGGCAAAGTCTTGGACAAAGCATAGGCACATTCATCGCGTGGCGCAAGCGGTATATAAAGTTTGCCTCAGAAGATGACAACGACGATGATGTTAACAACGATGACGAGGCGGAGTCTCCATCTAGGAACAGTCCTCCTCCTCCTCGGCCATCGAAGAAAGCTCCTTCTCTGCTCAGCGCCACCAGAAAAAGTCCTCCTCCTCCGCCACCCAAGAAAACTCCTCCCGCCTCCAAATACGCACAAGATGACCAAAGAGCACCGCGATCTGAACATTCTACACTGCCGGGGAAAAGTTCATCATCTGTGAAGCTAGCCAAAACTCTTAGCAACAAACGACCATATGAAATGACCGACGAAGAAACAAAAAAAGAAGTAGGCGCCTATGTAGAAAAGCACTTCAAGAAGACGCCACCACCTGCTAAGATTGAAATCGAACCTGCCAAACGGGATTTCTTCCGGACTTAGCGAAGGTTAAGCAGACAGACGATAATCAAGCTCCTCAACCTAGCCAACTATCGACTACGATCGATCTCTAGGAAGAAATCTAAAGGAGATGGTGGCAAAGCATTTGCTTTGAAGCCAAAGTGGTGTTGAAGGCGCGAGCACTGTAAAAGTGGCCATTCGTTAACGGGGAAGCTTTGTCAAGATCCAAATAAGGAGGTCAAACCGACCACACAATTACTGGCGTCTACATGAATGGTACTGCAGATGTCCAAAAGACACAAAACGGTGCTTTTCCGTCGGATACAAAGATATGGACTTTCACAACAATGATGACTCTTTCTCGGGTTGAACACGTGGAACTATATCGATGTACCAACGAGACGCCTCGGGCGTGTCTATATTAAGAATATGGACTCTGTAAGTCTCTTGTATAATTCATGTCAGTATATTCACGCATTTTAAACATAGAGTCCGACTTCTTTTTATGTAGAATGGAGACAAAGACACTTAGGGCGGACAACAATGAAAAGATAGGATTCCTAGACCCGGGCATGGTCAACTGCAAACTTATTGAAGATCCAAAAACAATAAATGATGTTGAGGTGTACGTACTCAAGGCGCTGCTAAAGCTACAACACAAGGACTACGTCTTCGTTACTCCTACAACTTCAAGACGTGTTTCCCCGCCTACTAGTGTCTCATATTTGATGCGCAACACAATGTGACGACTAATTGGCTTCTGCAGCTTTCACTGGATCGTCCTTGTCTTCATGTTAGACGAAAGCAACATCACTGTCTTGGACTCAATGAGGAAACCGACAGGCGAATACCAAGACTTAATAGACTTGCTAACCAGGTAACTCGATCGTTGCATTATTGCTCTAATAATCTTCCATCCCATTTCACCTAATTAATTTTAATGACTACTCAAAACCATGAACAGGGTGTACAAACAATACTGCAAGAAGAGCAAACGGCATCGTCCATACGTGAAAAATTTCAGAATACACACCGATTTTTCATGCCTGAAACAACCCTAAGGGAACAATTTATGTGGATACTACGCAATGACACATATCCACGCTGTTCATCATTGACAATACGGACTACAACGGCCGCCGGTATATCGATCATTACATGTTGACCCGTACTTTTCTTTATAAAGACGATGACACTAATTAATGCTTCAATTTCTCCCATGACAGCGTCAATCGGGCACCAAAGACTGCTCGACCACCTAAATTGATGCCCTTCAAGAGCAGATAGTTTGGGTTCATAATTCAAAAATTCTCCACACGGGCGAATTTTACGACCATTTCTCCATGGCAATAATTCGAATGAACAATTTAATGCTTCAAAAGTGAATGAACAATGTAATAATTAAATATTATGATGCTTCAATGTATTTCAATTACACTTTATCGATGCTTCAAGATTATTGTGCACAATGTATACCGTCATGAATACATCTATTGTATAATATATATACATGCTACAACATATACCGCAAAAATATATATGCAAAAGGTTTAAAAACCCATCATCGCCATTTTGGATATCAAAATAGGACACGAGCTATCAACGCTTGTTAACAAGAAAAAGGCGTGATAGTAGTTATCGCGCTCGGATATTGATAACAATTGGGCATCGATAGTTACTTATCAACGCCGGATATTATTGAAAATGTGGCGTTGATAGTTAGTTATCATTGCGCCTATAACTAATAGCGCAAGATAATATGTTATCACCGCGGTTGGAAAGTATGAACCGCGGTGATAGTGCTTATCACCGCCGGTTTAGATCCGGCAGATGATAGTCCTCGACTATCATCGCCACTTAGGTTGTCTTGGGTCCACATCCGGCGATGATGCCGATGTTGACCGACAATAATCACATGTTCGTAGTAGTGTATAACCCTTTGTGGTGCACTCAAGCAATCACTTTTCGTTTGGGCACCCGATCAACACAAAATAATTACTAGAAAATCTAGATGTACGTATTTCTCAATTTACTCTACCTATGTGTAAAATTACAAACTCAAATTAGTATACGTTAATAGTAACAAAAATGAGAAATATGTCAAATGATGGTCAAAAGGGGGGAAAAAATACAAATGCTATAGTTTATGTAAAACTAGGAATTTTGTGTTACAAATAAACTTAATGGCCCCTGAAACGGTAAAAACCCTTGTACGGCATGAGCATGGAGAAGAGAATAGAAAAGATCGAAGCGGTCACATCCCCTGGTGAAAGCTAGCCAGCTTGCATGAAAACAACAAGACATGCAGATTGCAGTCCTGCAGCAAGGAGCGTGTCCTTACCCGGCCATACCATGCCATGCATCCATAGTACTAGCGACCAGATTGACCTTCGCATCTGGCAAAGCTGTGGATGAACAAGCAAGCAATGCATCCTTTGAAAGAAACAAAAACACCTTGCTGCAAGGTTTTCACTTCACGCGCCGGCCAGCAGCCGAGCCAAAGCATTTCCTTCGCTTAGCTCAGCCACAGTACGTACGTACGTACAGCTTAGCTAGCTCACGAAACTTGGCATGCACGATCGATCGACAGCCGTCCATCCGTCCATCGGACGTCCCATCTCGGGCGCCCATCCCTTGCGTCGTTGCATCTGCGTGTGAGCGCATGTGCCCGTCCATGGATCTCGCCGAAGATGCGTGTGCCGGCCTAGTGGCCACCACGTGGACCCCGGATGACGCCGCGCTGGGGCCCACCTGCAGCTAGCTACACGGCGCAGCATGCATGGCGTCCGACCGAGAGCTAGTCAACAAAACGGTACAGTACGTAGTTCTAAAAAGAAAAACGGAGTTTCACGGTACTTTTAAAATTGTACTGTTCCTGTAATTTTCGAAATAGATCGTAAAGTCAAGCTAAGACGGTACGTACATGTTTGTGTATAACGTATGTACAACACAGGTGCTTGGAAAGATGATCGATAAGAAAGGAAATTGTTTCTTCTTGCCACACAAGCACGATTATGTCAGCAAAGTGTATTCGCTTTTTAGCCCTCTAACAATTTTTTAATACATAAATCTAGTCTCCTTGAAAATAAATTTTAAAAACACCTCAAGGTCGGTCATCCAACCACAGCCTAGAATCTACCGAGGTTCACGGTAACAGTAGATGACACATGTCGCCTGCGATATCTTCCGCAGCTCGAGAGATGATTATTTTCGTAAATTTGTTAGGAAGAGAATCATGTTTAAAAAAAAAGTTTGCTGAGGCAAGAAAAACGAAGGCTTCTACGTTGGCCTGCTCTCGTGCATGCATGACATCCGCTGGTCCGTTCCTTTCGTTTGGGCTTTGTTTCGAATATGCAAGCTAGCTTTTGTTTGGTCGCTGATGCGTGACCCCGGTGGTCAGAGGATGCTACGTAGCGGGGCCCGGAATCCGACTTGTCTCGTTTCGGAACCATGTGATCAGCTAGCTGAGAGAGGCTCTTATGGCACGATCTGCGCAGCCGTACGTCCGGGGATATGACTCGTATTGTCTCTTCTCATCGCGATCCATGACAATGCTGCATTGCTGCTGCCCTGCCGCTTCATTTTGACTCGAAATATTCATTTTGACTCGCAATATTGCATGCTAGCTTCTCTTTCTTTTCTTCTGTCTGAAACTCTAAATCGTTTGAGTTGCTCGAGATAAACGTGCAGTCAGAGTTAACAAAACCGTACCGTGTAAATCGGTTCAGTTTTCGCAAAAACCGCTTGAAAAATAATAAAAAATTAAAAAAATCGAAAAACGTGGTTTTTTCGAGTAAAACCGCTCGGTTTTCACGAAAAACCAACCCGGCCAATTGAATGTTCTTCGAAAATAGTTTTTTTAATTAGAACGGTTTACAGAGCGGTTTTGGATCTTGAACCGGAGCGGTAAGGTCGAAAACCGTAGTTTTCGAGTGGTTTTCGGCGGTTTCGTTAACCCTGCGTGTAGCCGGACCTGAGCTTGTTATTACACAAAATCATGCAATCGTTGAGCTTGTTCTTAACACAAAATCAACTGTATATAAGATGCTATATATATTGGATTATTAACATATTTCTAGCTCGTGTTTTTAACACTAAAGTTAGTGAGTAATTAATAGATCACCACAAAATTAGCTACCCTATATGGAGTAAACGACTACATCAGTAGGAAGTCGATTGATTAGTTGAACTGTTAGCAAAGAATTGAAGCATTGATGAATGTGTCTGGCTCAAAAGATTCGATGACTTTTAGCTTCATTGATGAAGAGCATTTCGAGTTAAGCATAACATCCAAGAAAACAAAACATTTCATCTCGATTGTCATAACTTAATGTAAAATTTCACCTACTATCAAGTTAAAAACACTTCTAATTAACATTATACAGGTGTTGTTGATTTGTGAGCAAACATATGGGTTCATGGGGACCATATGGAGATAAGTAACATTAATTTGACATAACATTCATGGTTTTCTTCTTTTCGAGGGAGGGCCAACCACCAATAATTTAATCATACCCACTCTATTCTTGAATTCGTGTGATTCTACCTTTTAAATTTTGTTCTAAATATATGCTATTCTTCAAATTTGATATGATTTTTTACCATTTTCTTTCTATACTCCTCCTGTTCAGCCACTTTTAATATTATTTACTATTATAGACTAATGTAAGAACTATAATCTAAAAATAACAAAGAGGAATAATATAGTTTTTAAATATACGGCTCGGTGAAAGGTTATTGCTCATGAACGGAGGGAGTAGGTTGAACATGTCCATGCATACAAGTCAAGTTGCCCTAACATCGAGGCATGCCTTAATCACTTTACCTCACATCAAGGGCAATCATGCATGCGAAAACTTCTTAGCTATGGACCGTTCACTGTGTTCACAAGTCACAGGCTCACAGCTAGCCAATGGCAACTATTTAGTTTTATAAATTAATGCAGTGGTTGAAAAGACAATCAACAAACTACTGCCTTTTTTTTAAATAATGCCATGTCATTAGCGTAAGCGTGTGTGCGCGATGCCCTCTCGATCACAAATATTTATGGTTTTAAAAATTGATACGATCTTCAAAATGTAATTTTAACTACTAATTTATACTATAATATATTTATAAAACTTAATAGGACTATAATATTACAAAAGTGCTTTTCGAGATAAATTTACGCATATAATTTTCATGTATCTAATTTAAATATTTAAAAAAATATTAGCGATCAAAGTTACAAAAGTTTGATTGCATCTACAACGATTACTATTTGTGACCGGAGACTAGTACACCACTTAATTGCAATTTTGATTTGACGTCCCTATGAATGAATATGTAGAAATTTCAACTAGACCCTCGAGTCTTCATGTTTGATGTGAAAAATTGAGCTCTATACTAGGAGTGAAAACGGGTCAAGTAATATCCGACCCGTATCCATATTCAGGATAAATTTATCTGAAATTGTGGATACGGGTTCGTATTTTGGTTCGGCACGGTTCGGATACTACCCGGATAATTTTGTTCGGATACAGATGGAAAATACCCACTAAAACGGGGGATCACGGGTACAAACCGGGTAATTGCAACCGGGAGTCCGGTGAAACTCACTCCCAACTCCTAACCCAAACGATCATAACTTTTTATTCCGAACTCCGATTTATGTGATCTTAGACTCTATATGAAGCTTATCAAGAGGGCTACAATCTCCATCTATTTTCATAATTTAAGCAACCATAGATATTTTTGAATATGATAAAAACATAGACTCTAATGTAGTCAATCAAGCCTAAAATCTGATTTTCGAAATCCTTCACAAAGACTTGATCAAAAGCATGACTACAAGCTAGTAAGAGTCAATAAGATCCAATATTGAGCCATGTGATGATCAACACAATTTTGCAAAATATATTTGCATATCAACCGAGAAGCTATGAGATCAATCCTCTAGCTATGTAAAGATCAATACATGAGTTGGTATTTAGCGCCAGTGGACGTGTTATTGATCCATTTCGTTGTCATCATGATGCTGAAATTGTTGAGACCTTAGTTTGTACAAAGGATTGGATGATTGCTTCACAAAATGGTAAATTATTATCTTACTTATGTGACTTTCTTTATTTATTATGTATATGTCTTTGTTCATAATTACTAATTTGTTGTTTATCAATTTTAGATTCAAAGGGTAAAATAGAAACTTAATTGAAGATATGAATGCTATGGAGATGAAGGACGATGTTGAAACTTGAGAATTGAGACCTCCATACATGCATAATGAACTTTATTTCGTTTGTTAATTGTACTCTATATGTTGAACTATGTGTTTGAATTGAATTCTATGTGTGCCAAAGTCTATGTGTGAATTGCACTCTCTGTGTTGGACTATGTGTGTTAATTGGACTTTACGTTAAACTATACATGTTTATTGGACTTTACGTTAAACTATACATATTTATTGGCCTTTATGTGTTGAATTATGTATTAATTAGACTCTATGTTGGACTATGTGTGTTTATTGAACTCTATATGTTAGATTATATATTAATTAGACTCTATGTTGAAGTACGTGTGTTTATTCAACTCTATGTGTTGTCTTATATCTTAATTTGGCTCTATGTGTTGAATTATATGTGATAATTGGATCATGTGTGTTAGTTAAATTATTTTTATCACATACTTTGATTCTAGGTAGTTTGTGTACTATTCGACTAAGTACTTGTTATCCGTATTGTACCCGTCTGTATAATATCCGGTATTCGTTTTCTACCCGTTCGTAAATACCCGGTATCTGTATTCGTATCCTACCCAATTTTTCACTACGCATCCGCATTCGTGATCCGAAAAAAATAATTAGGGTATGATACATGATGACCTACTACCTGACCGTATCCGACCAAAAGCTTAAGATATTGAAATTAAAAACAAACAATATACTCGGCATACTTCATATACTTGCCACTCTGGGACACTCTTTGTCTTCACGAATATTTATAGATTCCTAAGTTATGAATTACGTTTCTCTTAAATTTGATTGCAAAATTTCGTTTTTCTTTACTATATAAAGTGAGAGTTTCTTCCCGCGTCACTTCATCAAAATTACCCACACCTTTGCCACTGCTTTTTAATTATCTACCTTTGCCCGCGTCACTTCATCAAAATTACCTACCTTTGCCACTGCTATTTAATTACCCACCTTTGCCACTGTTATTACTCTTCGCAAATAATTTTTTTATCGCAAATTGAGTTTTCGTTGCAACACACGGGCACATGGCTAGTACCATTAGTTACGGTCCACTTCTCACTTTTGCCACTAAATTTTGTAGTCTCTCACTTATGCCACTATTCCATTAGGTACATGTTTGGTTTTGCTGCTGCCGTCCAATTCCCATCAAGTGAACACGGTTTGATCGTTAAGAAAATTGCAAACAAATCATAAAAGTATAGAATGGTATGATAAAAACATAGAAAATGCAGAAAAATACCAAAAAATAGTACTGGAGTATACAGAAATATTCATGGATCAATTTTGTGAAAAATTACAATAAATTTTTTTACACCAAATAAAACTTTTCAATCTTTCTCAGCATTTAAGGGGAACATCCTTAATATTTTGCTAGTGTAAAATGTTTTCAAATTATAAGAATTTTGTTCAGAAGTGATCCTGCTATTTTCTAGTTTTTCTATTATTTATGGTATTTTTTTAGATTTCTTAATTTCTCTGCTAATTTTTATGAATTTTCTATGATTTATGGCATATTTCTTAACAGTCAAACACATGCTCCATAGAATTGGTGCCAGAATTGCAAAACCAAACATGTACCTAATAATGAGACAGTGGCATAAGTGAGAGGTTGGAAAATTTACTGGTAAAAGTGATAAGTGGACCGCAACTAATGGCATAAATGAAACTTTTCCAATTTGATTTTAGACTAACTAGAGACATGCACAACACTATGTCGTGCGAAATTTCGTCGCTCAACGCTACATCATGCGAAATTTAGAAAATTCGACCGCGTGATGTTGTGCTGCATGAAATTTGGTCCAACGGATATTTCTGAAAAACATTTGAGAGAAAAATGCAGAGGGACATAAACGTATTTTCTGTTTTCTTTTTGCGTGATTATGGTTTTCTTGTTTTTCTTTTAAAAAGTGGGTTGCTAGAACACGTCGGTGAATCTGTGGACTACTATAAACCGTTGGCGAATCTATAGTTTTTTTTTGTAGAAAGCAAACGTATTTTAGTTTTTTGTGTAACTCCGGTTTCTTGTTTTTCTAAAAAATGGGTCGCTAGGACTCATCGGTAAATTCATGGGCTGCTATAAACCATTGGCAATTTGTGGTTTTTTGGGAGAAAACCATAGAGGACCTAAATATATTTTCGTTTTCTTGGATCTAATATGCTAAAAACTGATTTCTTAGGATTCAAACGTAATTTTGTTTCTTTTCGAGTTTGTTCTGCTAAAAACCGCCAGATGACCTGAACGTAAAACGTAGAGAGACCTAAACGTAATTTCGGTTTTTTGGGTCCTTTCTATTAAAAATCGATCGGGGACCTAAACACGATTTTGAATTTTCTGGAGGACCTCTTTGCGGAAAAAGGTGATGTGGTGTAGCTGGGAGGGCGCCAATCCACCTAGCTATAATATATGGTAATATAAGGTATACATTAGTATTTTGTTAAGTTTCAATCGGTTCATCAAAAACTTAAGTTGCAGAGAAAAAGATGGACATTTTTCTCGTACTGCAACAAAAAAGTTGCCTGTGCAAAAAAAAAAAATTGAATTAACAGATCTATGACAGTTTTGGATTTTATACATTCACAAGGGTTAAGTACGTTCTCCATGTTATTGTTCACTTGTGCTGTTGCCTCTTGTTCTCTAGCCTTGATCCGTAGCACGGGCATACACGCAGCAATGCAGGCAGGCACTGGGGCACAGGTGACAGCCGATGTAGTGCACATCACACTCAACACATTCATGCAGCAGTAGCAGCCTACAGTAGTACAGTTTTGTTGAGACTTGTGCAATGTTTATATGCAGTTATGTACATATTTTGACTGGAGTACGTGCTTGCAGTGGTGATGGCAACGCCACAGTCATATGGCCAGAGCTCAGCAGGGGTAGCTAGAAAAGGCTTATGTTACACACTGACAAGATTCCCTTATAGCTGATGCTCGCACAGCGGTAGGCATTTCATGTGCCAATCTGTCCATGCATGCCAAATGGTCGACTAGTCCCGGCAGCTACTGGATCGGATCTGGTCTTCTAATGCCAAGACGTACGTGGATTTGTTACTTTGTGTGAATTTAACAGGACCCCGGCATAGGCTGCAGACAGTATTTAGGTCTGACATACATACGCATCCTATGCTCAAACAGCCTGATTAGAGTATATATATTTTGTACTGTTTGGTCTTGGTTTTGGTTTACAATCACAAAGGTTAAACCTGGCCGAATGGTAGACACGAAGGAGTCTTTGGATTGATCTCATAGTTCCTACGAGTAGGCCGGGTTCGAAAAGTACGACATTCGTTGGAATAGGATTAGAACTATGTATAGGAATTTCATATGAAACTTAATTCAAGATATTTCTCATAAGGAGCTCGAAAAGTATATGTGTTTCAAATTATTATGAGACTAACTAGATGCTTTGCTACAAGCGAGACTTAAATGCAATTACAGAATTTTCAAGTGGGCTTCATGCAAAAGAACCAACAAGCTTAAATGTAATTGTGTACTTTTTGGAGGGAATTAAATGCAATTTTAGAAATTTTGAAGGGCCTTGCAAAATAGCTGATAGAAGGACCGAAACACAATTTCAAAACTTTCAGAGGGCCCTCTTGCAAAATCAGTGACATGGCACGGCCCTTGTGCGTGAAGTCCCCATGGTTTAATATAGAGAAAAATTTTTATTTGCCACTGAAAGTTGACCGGATTGCTAAAATGCTATTACGAAACTGCTCTTCCCTTCATTACCAACAGGTCTCAACTTTCATTCCATTTTTACTATTCCCGTTAGTGGCCCGTCACTTGGCTGTTAAACTGTACGTGAAAAGACAATTGAGCCCATCTTACCCTCATTTAAATCGCTCAAATATTCTTTGAATTTTCTAAAAAATTTTGGAGATGGTCCTGACATAGTGCTAATATTTCTATAAAAATTTTAGATCATGATCAACTTTTTGAATTTCTGAATTTTTTTTACTGATTATGTCTGAAAGATCGAGGATGCCGACACTACTACAAAACACTATATTACAGACAGTTCACAAAACACATCACAGACGGTTTGAAACCGTCTGTATCAAAGTGTCAGTGATGACAATAGGTCATCATAGACGATTTTTGAACCGTCAGTGAAAATTAACATCATAGACGGTTCTAACAAAAAACCGTCTGTGATAAGGGCTTATCACAGACGGTTCAAGGCTAGAACCATCTGTGATGAGCTCTTATCACAGACGGTTCTAGATGTGTGGTGTTAAAAACGTCTGGGAAGACCACACGAGTAGTAATTAGGCGAGAGTAGTATTCCTAGGTATTAGGATAGGTGACATCCTAGGAAATCTCTTCTAATTTAGTGTTTTTAAATTACCAGCTAGAACAGTGTGTGATGAGTTCTTATCACAGATGGCGAGAGTAGTATTCCTAGGTATTAGGATGGGTGACATCCTAGGAAATCTCTTCTAATTTAGTGTTTTTAAATTACCAGCTAGAACCATCTCACTACAGAAAATCGCATTTTTTAAATGCCGGCCAAAACCCATTTAAAATTGGGACATAACCGACGAATACACATTTTCGCTTGGTCAACCACTAAAAATTAGCCGACGAAAAAAACGGCGAATACACACATTTTATGGCCGACTCGATTTAACAATCGCATGTTTTAAATCGGCTCAACGGGCCGATTTAAAACGTGATTTGTCGTGGTGGATGGCGTGGCACAACGCTTTTAAATCGGTTATTACACGAGCGAAAATAAAAACATATTTTCGTTACCGGGCTTAAGACCGCGAAAATAAAACCATATTTTAAATGCCGAACTTAAGACCCATTTAAAATAGTCGATCGCAGGCAAAAAAAAAGTATTCAGGCTCATTTGAATTTCGCATATGTTATTGAAGTGATTTTTGCTCTGTTAGTGAATCGATATATAGAAACAATCAGTTCTTCAAATCGAGAATAGAATGGAGAATGAGTATTGCTTCTATGCTCTCCACAAAGCAAAATTGCACAAATTTTAAAGCACCGATGTTAGTGCAACAGATGGTTGTAAACCGGCTCTCGGTTGCTTAAAAATTGCACTTTTCATTCTTGGGAGAGCATTGGCGTGCTTCGAAGATAGACACACGTTAAAAAGTCTTCATTGGACCAAACAAATTGAAGGAAAAGGCATTAGCACATGAAATAAAAATCGATGAAAGGGCACACTTGTCTCATCTTGAAGCTCGGATTGAGCATTGGGCCATACTCTTTGGGGAGTAAATCCTAGTAAACAAAGTCACCGCCAAAAAAAAGAGGATCGAGTACCCAATTCTCAAGTTAGTGCTATATAAATAGAAGTGCTTTCTTACCCAGTAACCAAAATCATACATAAAACAAAGTCACACCTTTGAGATCTAGTGGCTTTATTATGAAGCCCGAATAACAAAAGGAAGCATCAAAATCGACTCTCCCGAAAGCAAAGACGCCAATGCAGATTATTCCCAACCCGATAAGATGCAATGAAATTTTGAACGAGAGAACACGAGATAAGGACATTATCTTGAAGATGCACTGTTACTCAAAGCGTATAACTTGACACAAAACTAAAAGAAGAAAAACAGTGTAGCATAAGACGTACCGACCGCCATAATCATAGCCCGATGCTATCCCGGTGGGTATACACATGTAGAACATAGCAAGCCATCTTTGTTTTACATTAACATAATCGGTGTATATAATACTTGCAAATTTGCAAAGAACAAGATCTGTTCACTGATGCGGTCTCTCATTTTATGAGATAAAATAGCCAAGACATACTGCAAGTATATTAATATTAAGAGAATATCAATTTTGGTACAAAAGTTTCGTGTAACTTATCAATTCGTAACACGAGGTGCATGTGCCACCGAACAACCTGCGACTACGATTGACACCATTACTTGCAATTGCTCCCCGGTCAACATAGTTTAGCATGTTAATGATGCAAAACATCACAAGTAATAGTACAAAAGAAAATTAAAATCATTTGAAACATTCTAGCAGATCCTTAGTTAAACAATCACGCATCCAACAGGCAATTTGTAAACTACGCCACTGAAATTATGGATCATTACCGGTTCATCATTGGTTCATCAAATTAAATATGTATCCACAATATAGCTACGATTCAAACTTATAAATTCAATTTCCCACTGTTCATACTTAACCTTGTGAATTATAAAAGAAAAACACTAATGAGTAAGAGCAGAATACATATGGTCCAACAAACTAATATTAAATTTAGGTTACATCGGTGCTATAAATTCAAAATATGTTTCCATGCACAATCGAAAAAAACATGGGGATGCTTTTTAGCCAAAGATGCATCTTAGATCTCTGAGACTCACTTCACTTTGTGATTTCGATACATGTTTTTAGAGTGAATATTATAAATTGTAATCCTTTTATTTTTGGCGGTTTTAGAGATCCGAGCTCATAGAACTATTCATTAATATACAAATAGACATGCTCATATAACGAGGCATTCAGGATGTTTTGTCAGATGAAGAAGGTTCTTGTTCCAGATTATGCAACACTCTGTACTATCCTCCCAAGTTTTGTGAAAAATGGGTGACGAAGGAAGCTCAGCATATCTTGTCAAGGAATACATCCTCCAACCGTGTTCTAGAATGGATAGATCTTCATGCCAATCACTAATGGAAGGGATCTTGAAGAAGGTCGCACATAAAGGTCAATTCAGTTTCTTTGAAAACATAGCATCAAGTGGTATTCTCTGAATGATTTCTTTCTGTGCCCATTAATTAGGCATAAGAAAGCTCTTGAAGCACATGAACTCGTAAAAAGTTCAAGAGGCTTGGAGTTTCACCAAAAGGATCATATAATTCTCTTATTTGTGGTCTTGTGGATGAAAACCTAATTGATATTCTTTGAAGGCATGTTTGCTGAAATGAAGGAACTCGGATGTGGCCCAGATGAGTTTACTTACAACTTGATTCTCGATGCCATGGGAAAGTCAATGCGAATTGAGGAAATGTTAAAAGTTCAAGAAGAGATGCATCGCAGGGGATTTGAATCGACTTATGTCACTTATAACACAATCATTTCAGGTGAAGATAAACTGCTAATACCATCTCGGGTAAAGATAAACTAACAAAATGAGAGCATAGTAATGAAGTCCTAGGAGAAATTCAGCTCACCGATTTGTCGTGAGATGTTTCTTGTCCCGCCGGGGCGCCTGTATGTGCCGGGAAGGGCAACATGGAGGGCTGGTGTCGGCGGGGATGGCGTGTGCGGGCGGCGGTGGCCGGGAGGGCAGTGGGAGGGCCGACGTCTTGGCGGGATGGCGTGGCGGTGGCGGCCGGGGAGGGCACCATGGAGGGGTGGCGTCTTGCCGGAGGAGTGTCTGGCGGTGGGGAGAAAGTGATGGGCGGGGGGGCGCTGAGAACAGTCGAGTAGATAAACGGTAGCAGAGCTCACCCGTGTACATAAACCCTAAACCACAGATTTTAAATCGGCCTCGGTCCGTCATTAAAAAATTGTGTATTTTAAAATCGGCTAGGTTTATAACCGCACGAACTTAGCGACCTATATTTTCGCTCGGTATGTCTTTGAGCCGACGAAAATACTTACATTTTCGACGGTAAAGTAAGGGCCGATTTAAAACATAATAACCGTGTGGTGGTCGCCAACCCTACCTTCTATATTTTCGCTTACCGCACTATAGCCGCGAAAAATATATATAATTAATCGTCGATTCTTGAAACCGACGAAAATATCTGTAATAATCGTCGGTTCTGATTAAGCCGATGAAAATATGTGTATTAATCCTCGGCTTTTGTCAGGCCGACGAAATACATTTTTGGCCGACGAAAAAAGTTGGTTTTCCTGTAGTGTCTGTGATGAGCTCTTATCACAGACAGTTCAAGGCTAGAACCGTCTGTGATAAGAACTCATCACACACTGTTCTAGCTGGTAATTTAAAAACACTAAATTAGAAGAGATTTCTAGGATGTCACCCATCCTAATACCTAGGAATACTACTCTCGCCGTCTGTGATAAGAACTCATCACACACTGTTCTAGCTGGTAATTTAAAAACACTAAATTAGAAGAGATTTCCTAGGATGTCACCCATCCTAATACCTAGGAATACTACTCTCGCCGTCTGTGATAAGAACTCATCACACACTGTTCTAGCTGGTAATTTAAAAACACTAAATTAGAAGAGATTTCCTAGGATGTCACCTATCCTAATACCTAGGAATACTACTCTCACCTAATTACTACTCGTGTGGTCTTCCCAGACATTTTTAACACCACATGTGTGGTCTTCCCAGGAGGTCACCCATCCTATTACTACTCTCGTCTAAGCACGCTAACTTCAGAGTTCTTATAACATCCAGTATTTTAGTGGTGGTATGATAACATGTAACATATTATGCCTCCCTCCTCCTTTTAACCCCGTGAAGCACCCGAACACCGATTTCTAATTATTTCAAATTAGCAAACTATGGAGGTAATTAGCAAAATTTAAAGCTTTCAAATTTATTTTCCATACTTTTGACTATTAATGATACTTACAATATATGTGCCATTACTATTCACGGAACTTGTAAAAACACTATAACTTTTGACTCGTACGTTCGATTTTGGTATTCTTGAGCTTTCCGGAATCATCACACGATGTAACATCCCAAAATGTCAATAAAGTAAAAGTATATATTTTGAATTTGAAAGTATTTATTTCTGAGTTTCTTGGCATCATTGGTTTTTAATTGAATTTCCTTGGAGTTTTGTATTGTATGAAAATCCAATAAATAGAATTAAAGAATAGAGATCACCCAAACATTATCTGAATCCAAGAAAATTACCATAATACCCTCAGAGTGATATTTACCTCTGGTAAAAATTCTAGGAACTGATCATGAGATATAACACTTTTAAAAATTCAAAACAGAAGCTCAAATTCTGAAAATCTTAATGTCAGAATGTTTATAAAATACTGGAGCAATATCTTGAGCTGAAAATTTTACATAATAATACTTAGCTCAAATTAATTTGAAAAACAAAGTTTCAAAAAGTTATAAAAATATTTGAATTGTCTGATAAATCAAAATCAGGAAAACAAAATATGTGCTGTAACTTGTCAGAATTATTATAATTTCTGTGAATAGTATTTTAATCTTAAAATTATACAGTAGGCAGATAACTAGCAACTCATCACGAAATAAATTTCTCATAAAAATTCAGACATGATAGATAACCTATCCATTGAGCTTTATCTCGTGTAGCTGGCAGCCAATTCTCAATTTGCTTTGCCTCCACCGTGACTTTCACCGCCATGTGGGTCCCGATTGCAGCCACTCCAATTCTCTAGATCTTTCCATCGATGCAGCAAGCCCAAGCCGTGTGCCCTCGAATATCACGCCGAAGCCTTTAACCGATGCATTGCACCTTAGAAAACCACCAAAGGTGCTCCACTTCCCTCCACTACTTCTCTTTCCTCCTCAAGCAGTAGAACTCCATTCCCCATTTTCGCCATTTCCGAAGCCCCACGAGCTCAAAGCCACCATAAAGCTCGTGAATCAGCCAGCCATTTCCAAATCCCCTTGAGCTGGAGCATGACCCCACCCTACTGAGCTAAAGCCCCAACAAGAATCGTCTTCTTCCATGCAAAATCGTGCTGTAGCCGTGCGCCCTTCTCCTCCAAATCTGGCCACCGTGGGGAGAGTTCTCCGGTAAGTCTCCGACTCAAATAACCCAAAAAATGGAACCTCTAGCACTCCCTGATGCTCACAATGCTACCGATTCAAGCTCTCATGCCTTGTTTTTCTCTCCTGACCTCCCGCCATTTCCACCGTCGCCATTCATCCCCTGGCCGTGCTCTGTTCTCTGCCTCTGCGCGGTGGGACCGAAACGTCAGACGCTTGAGGTGGAAGAGAGCTGAGCCAAAAGGCGCTTTCTCTTGGGTAAGGCGTATTCTTCAATTTCCAGTTAATTTCCTGGCCGGAATATATTTAACCATTAATAACTTGTGCATTTTAGTTAGAAACCAGTGAAATAAATCTATATATTTATCTAAAATCAAGAAGAATCTAAATATGTAAAAGTATATAACTTTTGATCTGCAGACTAATTATTTATATTAAACTTTGGTAATGATGCAAGTATGGGTTATAATGGAAACTTGTGAATAATAAGAACTGAAATGGTGAAATTAATATTAATGTGATGCTAGGATCAGGATGTATTCAAATATTCAAAAACATTTAATTTTTGAGTAACAAAACAATTATATGACTTTAAGATGAGGTAAACTCACTATTATGAATATTATTGTGTATATGAAAAATATAAATTCGAAAATCATTAAATAAATTTTCATGTGCCTCTAGAGCCATAATAACCTTAAATATACAAAAATGCTTAAATGCTAAACTTAGTCTAGTTTATTTGCTTTATGACCACTAGTAAACCTTAATATGTCCATTAGTGAAAGCAAAAGCATGAAAGCTCGTAAAAGGATGAAATAATTGATATTAAACTCCTGGAAACAGCAAGAACCCATGTATGCATAAATGTTTAAAATCAAACTCAAATTTGCATTCTTTTAATGAAAGGAAATGTTAGTTATAACAATAAGTAAATAGATGATCTATTGCAATTAAAGCTAAAATAATGCAAAATCAACTTTAAAACACTTCTAGGATGGTATTATGCTAATACCTTAAAAATTAATCAAGAATCATGTATAGTGTAGTTGGAAATAAAATTTGAATCTTGGCCGATTTATTGTTGACAATATGATCGTTTAGGCTATTTCAGTGATAGATAAAATAACTCGTCTAAATACTAAAATCAGTAAAACCAGTTTAGAAACATTGTGCAAAGTTTATACTACCATATTATGTAAAAAGAATCTTATTTCATTAAGGTTTACATATTAATCTTATTAGTTCAAAACCCTTAAGTGTTAACCTTTTGTTTCACTTTCCTGCCGATTCCGAATAGTGTAAACTTTACAATGCTACTTAAGCCTTTTCAACAATGAATACAATGTTGCGTCTAAATCCAAAAACATATGAAATTGACTCTGTAGCACTCTCCAAAGTATATACTACCCTGCTATGAAAAGATAATCTCATTTCACCATGATTTACATATTAATCTTGTTAACTTAATAACCCTAAG
The DNA here is from genome assembly GCA_036346375.1 of Guadua angustifolia. Lineage (NCBI taxonomy): Eukaryota > Viridiplantae > Streptophyta > Magnoliopsida > Poales > Poaceae > Guadua > Guadua angustifolia. The sequence continues at coordinate 6,280,370 of CM070519.1, read as the reverse complement.
TAGTCGCCATGCTTAAGTCCGTAATATGAATAAATGAACTTTGAATACAAATGAGAAATCAGTAACTATTATATTTGTATCACCAGAACCTTCTTAAATATCATGTAAATAAGGCTAGTAGCCTGAATCAATGGATCTAACCTGTGTAAATCTGATTGTATGTGAAGTCAATCAAAGGTAAAGCACTATTAACTCGCAGTCCAATGTGATCGTTAAGCCTATTCATTAACTCGCGAAGCAACTCATCTAAATCTGAATTTAGTACAGAATAGTCTAGAAATGATCTTTAGATTATGATCTGTGGTAATCTAAGAAAGTATTCTTATTTCATCTTGCTTTGACTCTGAATCCTCATAGAGCAAAACCCATAAGTAACAAAGTTACTGAAATCGTCTTATGAATAGTAAAATCAATGAACTTTGTAACTAATGATTAATTCTATTAATCCAAACAATTTTTGCATCTTGAATTCATAAAGTAAGATTAATAAATTCATAAAAGAGCAATCCCTATTTCTTGTGAAGAGTTTTATTTGTTCTTTCTATCTACTTTCTTTTTGCCCTTATTAAAGTTAGTTATTTGCTATTTTCCGTTGATCGATGTGTAGAACCCGACGCCTTTGATTCCGTCGTCGCCTCCGTCAGCCTCAATCCCGACTTCGTCGTAAGCAACGATAAGCAAGACAAGCATCCTTTGACCATATTGATCCCAGTATTTTATATTCCTTTTGTTCATCAAATTGTTTCATGCATGCGTTTATTTTATATAAATCTGCTATTTTGTGGTATTGGTAGATATACCTATTGTCACATGAAACTCCTTGATGATTATGAAAGTGTGAACCTTGATAACCATAGATCGAGGATTGGCATTACTTAATGTCATCATGGGAATATGCGTTCATATTATTCATGCTTAGCCATGCTTTAGAATCAGCGATGTACATGATCAAATCAATATTTGTTTCCTGAAAACCTTGAAAATGGCACTGTTGGTTGCGGGTACTTTGATTAAAACCCAAAATAAAACTATGATTAGATGCGGCGATTATTGGCAATACGGTTGTGCTGCGAATTGCACGTAGTGTAGGGTGGAGTATCGCCCGTGTCGGATTAAGGACCGAGCAATGGGACGCTATTGATCCAAGATTTCTGTGCAACCACAAGGGTGAGAATGGGGTAGCCTTAGCCTATTAAGTTATTTAGACATGGCTTTGTTCATTGGTAGGCGGGAGCTAGCACAGGCATTCCGGACAGGTCTGCTTGGAAGGGTTTCCACCTGTGCAACGGTGTACGCCCTGCCGTGTTCAGAAATGTTGTGTTGGTGTAATGAAAGTGGATCCATGGCTTGGGTGTGTGTTTCTGGTTCTACGGCAGGGGATAACGTCCCGGGCTGGATCAAAGTCATGTCTAGGTAATGTAACGGCTTTGTATGGTCGAAAGACCATGACTTGTGGGTAAAGTTGTACACCTCTGCAGAGTTTAAATCTAATCGATTAGCCGCGCCCGCAGTCATGGGCACTTGGTGAAATCATTCCAATGTTAGATGTTTTATTATTTTCAAAAGGGTTGGTATCATTTTGTTTTGCAACTGTGCTTTAAGTCAAAGGGCCGACATTGATGAATTTCAGGATTTGTTGATTCGTCGCTCACGTCATGGAGGACTGTGAGTGTTACTAATACTCTACTTATTTGTTATCAATCAATCTTGCTTTTACAAATGCCGTTTGCAAATAACTTGATTTACAAATGAAATTCACTTTATGCAAATTAACTGTAGAAGCCTTTCCTTTGAAATGGCCTGCATGTATTATAGGTTTTGCTCAAGTCTTGCGGAGTACGAAAGTACTCACCCTTGCTTAATTATTATTTAGGTGGATGAGTTAGCGAGGCTTCGAGTCTCTTTTCGTCGCAGGTTGCGGGTTCTTCTTCGACGTGTTCTATCTGGATTTATGCCTGGTCAGTTGCCTGCGGGATTGGATGGGTACACTACAAGGCTTTGCTTCTTCGCTGCTATATTCTCTGAGTTGTAATATTTCTGTAATTAATCGTTTCCGCTAATTAATTTAATGTATGGTTGTGATTCCAATTGTTGAAATGTGCGTGCACTCTTGATCCAGGGACTAGTACTGCAAGCACATTAGATTTCCATTTTTGTATTCTGTGTAAAAATGGGGGTCGCTACACATGATGAGCTCTCCGATTATATTCTTTTGGGCACCGATTCTAGTTTGCAAATAAGAAATCCGAGCACTTTTGTTAAAATGGTCATAACTTTTGACTCGTAACTCCGATCGGGGCGTTCTTTGACTCGTTTGAAAGATAACGAAAAGTAGTACCCAAATTTCATAGTCGGATCCTGCTGGTTTGTGCGAGTGCATGTGCGCGATGAAATTCCAAAAAAAGGTCGTTTAGGGCATCAAAACGGCCTCCGAAGTTTTGAATCTATTTCAGCTGTTCTTTTTAATTATTGCAAATGGAATATTAGTTCCAATTGTTTCAAATATAATATTATTTAATTTCAATTCTTTCAAATTAGAAGGCAGGAGAGGTAATTATCAATAAACGAAGTGGCCAGAGCTCTGTTTATATGTGAGATATCACAGACGGTTTTATATTATAGCCGTCTATGATGTAAGAAATATCACAGACATTTTCTAAATATAACAGTCTGTAATGACTACTGTAGATATTACAGACGGTTGTGTTATATAACCGTCTGTGACTTCACAGACGGTTTTACTTAGAAACCGTCTGTAATGAGTACTGTAGCCATCACAGACGGTTATATTTAGAAACTGTCTGTGATATTTCTTACATCACAGACAGCTATAACATAAAACCGTCTGTGATATCTACACTGGCAGTTTGAGTACATAACCGTCTGTGATGTTCCATATCACAGATGGTTTTTCAAAAACCGTATGTGATCATGCGTCTGATATAAGCCTCGCTGTAGTAGTGCGACTAGAGGGGGGTGAATAGGCAGCTTTTAAAATTTTTCTTCGCTCTACAAATTTTTACAAATCAATTCACCCCAAATTACCCTTATGCCAAAACCTTAATAAATAATAATGCGAGCGAGAAACTAAGATTTTGACAATTAAAGCCTAGATCAACTAGGCTCACTATGTGCACTAACTAATTATGCCTCTACTCAATAATATACAATCCTAAAGACAATCAAGCAATTTAATTCTAGAAATATAAATTGCAACAAAGTAAATAGAGAATTGCAGGCTGACGAATACTTATACCGGTGGTACCCCACAGCAAGGTATACATCTACTTCAAGATCATCTCTCTCTCAGTCGAACGGACATGGCGGCAAGATCGGCAGCGATGCAGAGTGATAGAGAGGGTATTTCCAAAGTCTCCGTACCTCACAGATGGGATTATCACTAAATATTGGCTAGAACACCAAATGATACGTCTTGGGCCCGGCTCTAGGCCTCGTGGGCCCACAAAAGACCCTCGGCCTCGCTCAGGCCCGCCAGAGGCGGTCCGACCTAGCCTCGGGTCGGACGCTCCCGTAGGCTCCGATCTGGCCACGAGTTGGACGCCCCCGTAGGCTCCGACTTGGCCTCAGGTCGGCCCAAACGACCTCCAACTCAGCGACCTCCGCCACGTCCCTGGTTGACCTCAAGCGGTCGCTCGCCCATGGACGGACGGCCATCTTTGGAGCAGTGGCTCCTTCCCAAGGTGGCTAGGGGCCGCCAAAGTCAAGCGCCCGTCCCTTCACTCCGTCCCCACGCGAGGAAAGACGCGCTCTGTCCGGAGGCCGTGCGAGAGCACAACAGAACGGCGTCAAGACGACAAGCACTCGGAGGGCGGTGCGCACCTTCCGACAGGCACGCCGCCGTTGTGTCTACCAACCCGGCGTGGGATAAACAGGACCTATCAGTCATCGAGACCGAAGACCGGGACTCCTGGGCGTAACATACCCCTACCATTTTTCTCCAAACTCCCGTGTAACCTGCCCCCTCAGCTTATATAAAGGGAGGCAGGACCCCAGGGAAGGGCATTCGCATTTGCACTCGCAGTCGCATTCGGATTCGCATTCACATTCGAGTCATTCCGACTTAAACGAACACTCCCGAGCCCCTTCACTGCATTTAACGCTAAGGACTCCGTCCTTAGCTCCCGCTGTAATCCAAAGGTGTAGTCTCATCGCACCTAGAGCAATACAAAATCACCACCACGGCCCGGGCGTAGGGATATTCGGCCCGAACCAGTATACATCTTGGACTCCCGTAGTCAAACCATTCAAGGAGAGGGAACGCGCGGCCCCTATACTTACAAATTTACTTGCCGGTTGTACAAAACTCCGACAGTTGGCGCGCTAGTTAGGGGACGACGCACGCCATCGTCTTCGTCTCTGGACTCCCAGTCACCTCCTTGATGGCTTTCTTCACCTGCGACGGCGCATTTGCGTTAGGGAGCTGGATCCGCTTCGGCTCCCTCGACTTCGTCGCCACTCCGACGGGAGAGCTCGTGCTCGTGCTCGTCCCCACCGTCTCTCAGGTCCAGGCCTCTGCTGGGAGCCTGGACTCCATCGCCGATACCTTCGGTGGCCTCCGGCTTGAGGCCCCCGCGCGAGCCTCGATGCCGGGGCCTGTCCGCCACTGCGCCGCTTCTACCGGCGGTGCGCGTGAGCCTCTGTGGGCAGAAGCTTCATCCCCCGTGGGCTCACAACTCGTGGTGATGGTCGTCTATGCGCCAGCCTCCGTCCACGAACTCCTGGAGGTTTCCTCCAGCGACGACTCCAGCTCCGACGCGGAGCACACTTCGGACGAGTTGTACTCTCGCGAGTGCAACATGGTGGGCTTGGCCGATCAGGCCGTGACCCCCGTAAGTCCGGGAACCGCCGCCCGGCGTGCCGAGGCGCAGGAGGCGGAGGAGAGCCTCCAGGCTCGCCGCGCTAAGCTTCAGCAGCAGCGCAAACAGCTAGAGGCTCAAAAGGCCCAGCTGGACAAGCTCCAGCTAACTCAGGCGGCGCCACCGAAAGCCCCCACCGCGCTTAGCGGCATGCGTCACGCCGCCCGCCAGTTCAGCAACAAGCGGCGAGGGTATGACGGTCTTCCATTCTTCCCCCACGCCAGCCAAAATGTCGCCGCAACAGCAATGTTACTCCGCGGCATCCCCGAGCCAGAAGATCCGGAGGCCAAGGCCACGTACCAGAACCTCCGCGGGCTGGTAAAGCGTCCTGCCATGCAGGACATGCAAGGCTCCGATTCCCATCACTCGGGGGCTTCCTCGAGCCACCCGAGCCGTGCCGCCGTGCGGGACCCGCGTGGTCCAGCGAAGACGGCACCGCTCCCTGAGCGGCCCTAGGCCTCGCGCACTCCGGTGCGCCAGCGCCTGGGCGACAGCCGTGACGTTCGCAACACCCTCGAGGCACGGAGGAGTGTGATGGACGAAGCGGCCCGATCACGGGCCGTCGACAGCGGTTGACGCCACGACCGCGGCTCAAGCCCTGACGGCCCCGGGCCTCAAGCATTCTGTCGGGAGATCCACAACGCGAATTTCCCTGCCCGGTTCTGGGCACCCGTCAACATCGCCAAGTACATCGGCGACAAACCCCGTGTTGCGGTTGAAGACTACTGGCTCGCATGCGGGCGAGGAGCTACTGATGATCTTTTTATCATCCAGTACCTCCCCATTTACCTCGCGGACTCGGCTCGAGCCTGGCTCGAGTACCTGCCCGCGAACACCATCAGGAGCTGGACCGACCTGAAGAGCCTCTTTGTCGGCAACTTCCAGGGCCCTTACAAGCGCCCTGTCAACTCCTGGGACCTGAAAGGCTGCAAGCAGCAGCCAGGGGAGAGTCTCCGGGAGTACATTCGGTGGTTCTCCCAGCAATGCAATGAGCTCCCCGACATCTGCGACGCCGACGTTGTCGGGGCGTTCATCTACGGCACCACCTCCAAAGCTCTGGTCCACAAGCTAGGCTGCGCCAAGCCCAGGACCACTAAGGAGCTCCTGGACATCGCCACCAACCACACCTCCGATGAGGAGGCTGTGGGGGCCATCTTCGACAAGGGGAAGGCCAAGCGGGACTCGGTCGACGCCGCTTCTTCGACCGACCCGGCTCCGACAAGCGGAAGGAAAAGCAAGGTCGAGGCCCATGTGATCGCCGCCGCATCGCCTGCATAAGCGGCGAGCCGGCAGGCGCCCGACCACTACTGAAAGTGATGGACACCGGTGTCCGCATCACGGGTACCCGTCAGCACAAACTCGGGATGCGAGACCACAAGCGCTTCATCTCTGGAGCCACGCGGGCAAAGGGAAAAGCGAGACCCGGCACGATGCTCGGGCCAAGGAGGCCACGCGAGTTCCCGGAACCCGACGGCTGCCTCATGATCTTCGGCGGGCCGGTGTGCTACACCGACAAGCAGCGCCTCAAGCTCGCCTTCCGTGAGGTCCACACGGTGACACCCGCTGCGCCCAAGTACCTCCGGTGGTCGGAGTAGCCGATCACCTTTGATCGGACCGACCACCCCGACCACGTCCCGCACCCGGGGAGATATCCTGTGGTCATTGCCCCGTCGTGGAAGGCCAGCGCTACCCACGGTGCTCATGGACGGCGGCGGTAGTCTCAACACTGTATGTTGAGACGCTTAGACGCCATGGGAATCCCCGCCGCGCGTCCCGGCCGAGCAAGGTGCCTTCCACGGCGGCGCCGTCACGGCCGCCAGCCCACTTCCGCTCGGCAGATCACCGCCTGCTACCTTTGGGAGCCCGGATAACTTCGCAACTAAACCCTCACCTTTGAGGTCGAGGGTTTCTGCCCTACCACGCCATCATGGGGAGGCCGTGCTACGCCAAGTTCATGCCCGTCCCAACTACACCTACCTCAAGTCAAGATGCCGGGCCACGGGAGTGATCACGTAGCGCATCCTTTCAGCTTCGCTTACAATCGCGAAAGACACGCTAGATTCGCGGTGGCCGTCACGCTCATTGCGTCTCGCTGAACTCGAAAACCTCCGGGAGAAACCTCCGAGTCTACCTCCCCCTCCCGCAAGTTGGGGCCAGGGTCCTTCAAGTCTGCCGAGGAAACGAAGGCAGTCATAGTCGATCCTGAGGATCCGGCCAAGACCGTGCGGGTCAGAGCCACGCTCCCCGCAAAATAGGAAGGCGCGCTCGTCGACTTCCTCCGCGTCAATCGAGATGTCTTCGCATGGAAGCCCTCCGACATGCCAGGCATCCCAAGTGAGGTCACCAAACACTCCTTGAATATCCGACCCGGCTCCAAGCTGGTCGCCCAGTGCTTGCACCGCTTCGACGAGGAGAAGCGCAAGACATAGGAGAAGAGATCGCCAAACTTTTGGCTGCAGGGTTTATAAAAGAGGTGCGTCACCCCAAGTGGCTCTCCAACCCTGTCCATGTACAAAAGAAGTCCGGGCAATGGAGAATGTGTGTTGATTACACGGGCCTGAACAAGGCATGTCCCAAGGACCCTTTTCCATTGCCTCGCATCGACCAAGTTGTCGACTCCACTGTAGGGTGCGAGTCCCTGTCCTTTCTGGATGCCTACTCAGGCTACCACCAGATAGCGATGAAAGAGTCCGACCAGCTCGCGACTTCTTTCATCACTCCGTTCGGCTTGTTTTGTTACGTAACGATGCCATTTGGTCTAAAGAACGTGGGTGCTATATACCGCCGATGTATGCAAACGCAGTTTCAAATGACCGATAGGTCAGACATATCGAGGCGTACGCCGATGACATCGCTCGTCAAGACTAAGGAGGCCGACGATCTCGTCGCCGACTTGGATGAGACTTTTATGAACCTCCGGCGGTTCAGATAAAGCTCAACCCCAAAAGTGTGTTTTCGGGTCCCCAAAGGAAAACTACTCGGCTTCATCATCTCCGTGGCCGCATCGGCCAATCGGAAGAACATCTCTGCGATCATGAAGATGGGCCCGTGGACAACCTCAAGGAGTCCGTAGGTTTACAGATGCCTTGCACCTTTGAGCCGCTTTTCATGTCTCGCCTTGGCGAAGCGAATGCCGCTCTACAAGCTACTCAAGAAGTCCGACCACTTCACCGACCAGGAAGCGCAGAAGCCCTCGACCAGACTCAAGGCGTTTCTCGACTTCACCCGTCTTTGGTCACCCCAAAGACTAGGGGAGCCGCCTCCTCACATCGCCGCCAGCGACCGGTGTCGCCAAGACGACGCTTGTTGTGGAGAGAGCCAAGAAGGCCATGTGCTCAAGGTACAATGACGATGTACTTCATCGATAGAAAGTATTCTCCGAGACTAAGGCTCGGTACCATGAGTGCGTGGCTTGCTTTATGCGCAAAGGCTCATCACGAAGAGGAAGCCGGTCCACTACTCGACCGCATCCCTTCTCCGTGGTGACCTCCTCGCCACTTGGCGAGATTGTCCGCTGAAGCGCCGACGCTTCGGGAGAATAGCCAAGTGGACACTTGAGCTCAACGTCACGACATATCCTACGCCCCTGACGGAGCGATCAAATCGCAGATCTTGGCCGACTTCGACGCCGAGTGGACCGAATCGAAGCGCCACGGCGCTTGAAGACCCCGAGTCTTGGACGATGTACTTTACGGGTCCTACACCAAGAACGGAGCAGGTCTGGGGGTCATCCTTGTTTCCCCGCTTGGAAACAAGCTCCAGTACGCCATTCGGTTGCACTTCGATGCAACCAACAATGTCACCGAGTACGAAGCGCTCGTTAACGGTCTCCGGATCACTGCCGACTTCGGCGCGCGTCGACTCCACATACATGGCGATTCCAAGCTTGTTGTCGACCAAGTCATGAAGGCCTCGGAGCCTCGTGACGCCGGCATGGCGGCATACTGCCGTGAGGTGCGCAAGCTCGAGGAAAGGTTTAAGGGTTTCGAGCTTCACCATAGCTATCGACGCTACAACGTTGAGGCCGATTACCTAGCCAACCTCGCCTCCAGCAGGGGACTGATCCCGCCTGGGATCTTCATCTCCGACCTCCACAAACCCTCTGTTCGACCGACTCGCTATCGAGCGGTAGAAACCGATACTCCGGTAGCATCCTCCCGATCACGGACAATCGGACACGAGATCTTCCGGTGCGCCATGGCGTCTTTGGTTACCGACTCCGATCGAGGAAACCTTCATGGACCAGCCGACGACGGATCGCTCCCCGCCGACCCAACCGAGGCCCGACACCTCGCTCGGTGGGTGAAATCCTTCGTCCTGGTCGGAGAAGACCTCTACAAAGGAGTCCTCACGGTCCTCCCGTGCGCATTCTCGGCGACTAAGGGAAGCGGCTGTGGCGATCGACATCCACGGTGGTGTCTACGGCCACCACGCAAGGCGCCACGGTCCTCATCGGAAAGCCTTCCGCCAAGGTTTCTACAGGCCAACCGCCGTGGCCGACGCCGAGCAAATCATTCGCACATGTGAAGGGTGCCAATTTTTGCTCGGCAGACACATCTTCTAGCGCAAGCCTTGCAGACAATCTCCATCACTTGGCCATTCGCCGCCCGCAGGGTCTTGATCTGGTGGGCCCTTCAAAAAAGCGGCCAACTTCTTCCGCGACATCGTGTATCGGTTTGGGGTCCCGAACTCCATCATCACCGATAGCGGAATGCAGTTCACGGGGAAGGAATTCTTCGAGTTCTGCGACGACTTCAACATCCGCGTCGACTGGGCAGCCGTACCCCATCCGCGGACCAACGGCTAGGTTGAGCGGGCGAACAAGATGATCCTCCAGAGGCTCAAGCCGAATCTTCACCGATCAAGAAATTACGGCGGAGACGATGGGCGCTGCAGCTACCCTCCGTTCTCGGAGCTGCAGACCACACCCGACCTTGCCGACCGGGTTTACACCATTCTTCATGGTGTTCGGTACCGAAGCTGTCTTCCCAACCGACCTGAAATACGGCGCCCCAAGATTACAAGCCTTCGACGAGACACGGGGGCTCGACGCGCAACAAGACGCCATCGACCAACTCGACGAGGCACGCGATGTGGCCATTCTGCGATCGTTCAAGTACCAGCAGACGCTGCGACGCTACCACAAATGTAGAGATCCACGGAAAGTCCTTCAACGTTGGCGACACTGTCTCACAGCCAGTCCATCCAACAAGGACAGGCACGAGTTGTCCCCTCCGTGGGAAGGGCCCTTCACCGTCGTGGAGGTCCTCCGACTCGGCACCTTTCGACTCAAGGACGCCGATGGCAACATTGTATCAAACGCATGGAATATTGAAAAGCTAAGGCGATTCTATCCCTAAAACTTTTCCTTTATTCCTGCATCTCCGGCGAAACCCCCGAGTTCGAAGTGCGGCATGCTGACCAAGCCCTGGTCCTCGTCGCCACTCGGAGGCTACTTGCTCGCATACTCACCCAAGTCGGTGCCCCCACCGGCCATCGAGACCTCCTAGCGGTAACCCTTCTAGACCTAAGTGCTCGACCTCGCCCGGCTGACTATGGTTGGCAGTAGTGCCTTATGCGGAAGAAGGGAGTGCCCATGCAGGGAGATCCATGGTCGATCAGGGACACGTCTTTGGGCTACTAAGTCCCTTGCTATATTGGCATTTCCCCTAAAGTGTTAGCGCTCCGACCTACGCTCTAACGGCCCTAGTGGCTTTAAGGGCTACTTGGTTGGCGAAAGTGCTCATCCCGAGAAAGGAAATGCGGAATATCAAGCAAAGTCCCCAAAATCCACAAATATGTAATGTGCATACATCACATTCTACAAAACAAAAATCTGGCGGGCGCTTGGCGGTCTTAGCCCGGTGCGCCGTAGTCGGTCGGTTGCCTTTGTCGTCCCCGCCCTAGGCGTCAACGCAGCCGCTCCGCCATGCCGTCTCGCCACCGCCTGCTTTCGCTTCGGTGTCGGGTTGGTCGCCGATCCGGCGGCGACGATCGCCGCCGGTCGGCGGAGGCGTCACGGCAGGCAGCACGCGAGCCCGACGCATCTTCGCCCGCGAATAGCGACTCCGCCCTTCCGAGCGGCCCAGCGCTTGTTCAAGGTGCGGGCAGATCGGCCAAGCGTCGGTCGCTGGGTGAGGCCAAAGGCGCATACCCCACCGAGTATGGTCTAGCTTGCCGATCAGCCTCACCCTAGCGGCTCAAGCTCCTGCCCATGCTCTCGAAGAATTTCAAGGAGCATGGACAGAGGCTCGCGCATGGTCCAAAGCTTCCCGTGCGGCTGCCACCTCCTCCTCGTGTCTGGCCCGAGCCCGCCAGCTGCGACGATGCCTCCTCGCGCTTTTGGCGAGCTCTTCCTCGCCACCTCGGCCCAGCCCTCGCAGGCCGCCTCCTCGGCGTCGCGATAGCTCCTCCTCAACGACCCGGACTCGAGCCCGCCGCCACGCGCCTCGCCTCTGGGCGGTGGCAGCCTAACCTAAACGTTGAAGGAAGCTCTGCAGCCGCTACTCGATCGTCCGAATCCGCCCGGATTACCCTTCGCTAGGATCGCCCGGCGGCCGAGAACGCAGGGCCGACCAGCGGCATCCGCCTCCACCAAAAATGCGGTACGGCGCGCACTGGCAAGGGCGGTTCGAACCGGAGGCTAAGAGATTAAGCTCAGAAGAAACAAGAAGCAAGTCAGCATCGGCAATAAGAGATTAGAGCCTTCCTGAAAAGAAGCAAAGGAAACTCACGGTGGCAGAGGGTTCCAAATGCGAAAACGCGACGGGGGCGGAGCGGTCCAAGCAGGTGTCGCGTCGGGGCGTGCACCGCACGTGCATTAACTCCACGCCCTGCGGATGAGACGTGTCCTCTCCACTCATTCCACTATGCATTAAAATCCCACGACGCATTAAAACGCGACGGGACGGCACAGGGCGGAAGGACGCCGCTTCGGACAGGGCGCGGCGCGACTCTTCGGTTTCGGTTCCTGGGCTGGACCGACCGCACCGACATAACGAAGAAAGGCCTGCACGGGCCGCAGTGGCTAAAGAGAAGGGCCCATTAGCTCAATCCGCCTTACGCCGAGGGTCGAGCGAGGGGCTTCAACAAATGCGTCGTCTCCGACACAGCGGAATAAAGAGTTAAGCTACTCTATCCTTAAAACTTTTTCTCGTCCCCGCACGAATCTTCTACCCCTCCGAGTTTAAGCGCTGCGTGACGACCACAGCTTGGTCCCCACGCACCGCTCGGGGGCTAAAGGTTCACACACTTACACAGAGTCGGTGACCCGACTGACCATTTGGTTCCCCCTAGCGGTAACCCTTTCGACCCAAGTGCTACGGCCTACGCCCCAGCGGCTACGGTTTCAAAGTTGTGCTTCGCGGTAGAAGGAAGTGCCCGTGCGGTGCGATCCATAGTTGGTCGGGAACACTCCTTTCCCACGCAAGTGCAGATGAACGATTTATACTTAAGTTCCTACGCTCACACGGGTCAGTGACCTGGCTGGCTACTCGGTTCCCCCTAGCGGTAACCCTCTCGACCCAAGTGCTACGGCCTACGCCCCAGCGGCTGCGGTTTTGAAGTAGTGCTTCGCGGTAGAAGGAAGTGCCCGTGCAGTGCGATCCATAGCTGGTTGGGAACACTCCTTTTTCCATCTCGAGTGCAAATGAGTGTTTTTGTTCCTTAGGTTCCTGTTTTTCCTCGAGCTTTCCTCAAAGGTGTTAACATACCAACCTACGCTTGTACAACCCCAGTAGTTTCTAAAGCTATGGTCGTCAAAACGTTTATCACCTCTGGGAAGTGCGAAGGATAAGGTCAGACCTACGGAATGGCCCGACTAGCCGAAACGCTAAGGCGAACTTCAGTTCATTACATGATGAAGTTATTGCATTACAAAAATCAAAATATCTAACTTTCTTCCCGCTTCTGGTGGAGGATGCTCTGTGGCGATATCCGGCCGGCGATCACCGCGGCGTGCGGGTCGACCTGGGTGTTGAACTCATCGACCTCCCCGTCGGTCCGGTCCGCGGTGACCCCACTGCTAACGGCGGCAAGGTCAATGCCGTCAAAATGGGAGATGACGAAAACGAGCGCTGAAGAAGCTCCGAGGTCGATCCCCTCGCTCATCAAACGCTCGACGTGCTCCGACACACGGGCCAAGGCAGCGGCAAGCGAGCTTGGACCCTGCACGATGGTTCCGAACACTCGGTTGCAGACCTCCTGGCCGACCCTCCGAAGGGTCGCCAGCTCGGCGGTCTACTTGGACAGCTCCTTCTCCGCCAGCCCCTTCGCCGACATAGCCACTTCCAGCGACGTGGCCGCCGTGTCGCACTCCTCCACCGCTAGTTTCCACACCTCCACGGTGTCGCAGAGATTTTTCTGCAACTCTGCAGATCGAAGCAATATCAGAAGGCATGCCCGTCAATCCACGATGGCGGAGACTAAGCCAATGAAGTGCTTATCACCATGAGGCCGCCAAACGCCGAGATCCTCATCAGCCTTAGCCCGGCCTCACAGTGGCAGGGCGTCCCTCCTCGCAGAATCCAACTCTTCCCGGGCTTGGTCGCGCTCACCCTAGAGGCGGGTCACCTCCGACTGCGCAGTTTCTCCTGCGGCAACAGTAGTGTCCTTGGCGCTGTTGGCCGCCGCCAGGAGGGACTCAAGCTCGGATATCCTCGTCTCCTAGGACTTGGTTATCCGACGTTCCTCAAACAGCGCCTTGGAGGATTGACCAAGCTCTTGGTGGGCCCCCTCCGCCTCCGTCGCTCAGCTCTGTGGCTTCGGCGTCATGCGGCTCGGAGTCTGAGCGATCGCCCTCTTCCTCGGCGCCGTCCTCCGGCCATACAGGATTCGGAGGAACCCTGACTTTTCCGCCGATCGGACCTTCAGTTGCTGTGGAACTCGAGCATTCTATTAAGCCCGCCGACCGCTGAAGCTATTCAAAAGTCAAGTCGGGTTCATTTGGCTTCTTGTGGAGACCCGTTCGGATGAACAGGAACCTCCATGTGATTCTTGTGCTATTCCTGGATCGAGAGCTAGCACTCACATGTTTACAACAATTGGAAATCACAACCATACATTTTAATAATTAAGCGGAAGCGATTATACAAATAAATATTACAACTCGAGAGAAATATAGCAGCAAAGGAAGCAATGCCTTGTAGTGTACCCATCCATTCCCGCAGGCAACTGACCAGGCATAAACTTCAGATAGAACACGATGAAGAAAAACCCGCAATTTAAGATGGACAACCTCGAAGCTCCGCTTACTAAACCACCTACAATATAATTAGGCAAGGGTGAGTATTTTACATACTCAGCAAGACTTGAGCAAAACCTACAATACATGCAAGGCCATTTCAAAGGAGGCTACTACGTTTAATTTGCAAAAGCGAGATTTGAATTTGTAAATCAAGTTATTTGCAAACGGAATTTATAAAAGCAGGATTGATCGATAACAAATAAGTAAAGCATAATAACACTCACCGTCCTCCATGACGTGAGTTCGAATCGATCCTTGCCATCGCATGGCATATATCCAGTTCTTTGTCCACACAGGGCACAACAGCTGATTCCAATACTTGCCCACACAGGGTATAGCATTGGGTCATCTGTGGGGTAAGCTAACTTGTAAAATAACCCTTTTGAGAAATAATAAAACAGTTAACTCATGCAAGTTCACCAAGACACCCATGACCGCGGGTACGGCTAATTAATTAGAATTAAACTCTGCAGAGGTGTACAACTGTACCCACAAGGAATGATCAACTTTTGCCCGACACACTTCCTTAGGTGAGTCGTCAAGAAGACCATACATAGTCATTAAATTCCTAGACAAGGCTTTACACCACCGGGCGTTAACCCCGCCAGTAGAACTAGAAACACACACCCAAGCCGTGGATCCACATTCACACACCCAACACAACGTTTCTAAACACGGCAGGGCGTACACCGTTACATTAGCAAGTAGAAACCCCGTCAGGTAGACCTGACTGGAATCCTGTGCAAGCTCCCGCCTACCAATGAGCAAAGCCATGTCTAAACAATTTAATAGGCTAAGGCTAACCCATCCTCACCCTCGTGGTTTGTACGGATTTTCTTGGATCATACAACACGATGTTCGGTCCTTAGTGGGACACGGGCGACACTTCACCCTACACTACGTGCAATTACTTCTGCACAACCGGCTATTGCCAATAATCGCCCGCATCAAAGCATAGTTTCATTTTGGGTTTTTAATCAAAATTACCCACCACCAACAGTGACATTTTCAATGTTTCCCGAAACATTTATTGAGTTGATCATGTACATCATTTATTCTAAAGCATGGCTAAGCAGGTTAATATGATCGCATATACCCACGATGACATTAAGTAGTGCCTAATCCGTAACCTATGGTTATCAAGGTTCACATGTTCATTATCATCAAAGGAGATTCATGTGACAACAGGTATATCTACCAAACCACAAGATAGCAATTTACATAAAGTAATCGCATGCATAAAACAATTTGATGCACAAAAGGAATATAAAATATTGGGCTCAATATGGTCAAAGGATGCTTGCCTTGCTTAATCACTGCTTACGACGAAGACGAGGATGCGACTGATGAAGGCGATGACGGAATCAACAACGTCGGGTTCTACACGTCGATTAACGGAAAATAGCAAAACAATAACCTTCAATAAGGCAAAAGGAAAGCAGATAGAAAGAACCAATAAAACTCTTTACACGAAACAGGGATTGCTCTTTTATGAATTTATTAATCTTATTTTACGAATTCAAGACGCAAAAATAGTTTAGATTAAATGGAATTAATCATTAGTTGCAAGTTTCATTGATTTACTATCCACAATATGAGTTTCTGCCAATCCTTATTACTTACAGGTTTTGCTCTATTAGGATTCAGAGTCAAAGCAAGCTAAAATAAGAATATTTTCTTAGATTACTACAGATCATATCTTAAAGATCAATTTTGTGCTATTCTTTGCTAAATTCAGATTTAGATGAGCTACTTTACGAGTTAATGAAAATGCTTAAATGATCATACTAGATTATGACTAAATAGTTCGTTACCTTCGATTGATTTCGCTTAGAATTAGTTTCACGTAAGTTAAATCTATTGATTCAGGCTATTGGACTAATTTACATGATATTTAAGAAGGTTCTGGTGATAAAAATAACTTAACTACAGGTTTCCTCATTTGCAACTATAGTTCGCTCATTCATATTACGGCTAAAGTAATGTGATTATTTAGGGTTATTAAGTTAACAAGATTAATATGCAAATCATGGCAAAATGAGATTATCTTTTCATAATAGGGTAGATTATACTTTAAAGGACACTACTAAACTAGTTTCACAAGTTTTAAGATTTGGTTTAGATATTATATTCACTAACAAAAAGCTTAAGTGACAACTAAAGCTTACTATTCACGGAATCGACCAAAAGCGAAGTAAAAGGTTATCGCTTAAGGGTTTTGATCTGATGAGATTAATATGTAAACCTTGATGAAATAAGATTCTTTTTACAGAATATGGTAGTATAAATTTTGTACAGTGATTCTAAACTAGTTTTACTAATTTTAGTATTTGAACGAGTTATTTTATCTATCGCTGAAATAGCCTAAATGATCATATCGGCAACAATAAATCGGCCAAGATTCAAATTTGATTTCCAACTACGCTATACATGATTCTTGATTCATTTCTCAGGTATTAGCAGAGTATCATCCTAGAAATGTTATAAAGTTGGTTTGGCATTATTTTAGCTTTAATTGCAATAGATTATCTATTTACTTATTGTTGTAATTATCATTTTCTTCTATTAAAAGAATGCTAATTGAGTTTGACTCTAAGTATTTGTGCACACATGGGCTCTTGCTGTTTCCAGGATCCTATTCAAAGTGTTGTTACCATTTTATGAGCTATCATGCTATTATTTTGTCAATGGCCATGACATGGTTAAATAAATGATTATGAAGTAGTTAATTCAAATTGAGTTCAACATGAGATGGTTTTGCATATTTGAGTTTATCAGGATTCTAGAGACAAACAAGAATTTATTTTATAGTTTTAAAAGTTATATTTTGCATATATGCAATAATGACCATATTAGTGTGTTTATCCCATTTTAAGTTTAAGCGATTGTTCAGGATTCAAGAATTGAATATTTTTGTATGTTTGAATTCACCTTGGTCTTAGCATCATATAAAAATTTATGCTCTTATTTTATGACTCATTGTTTACGAGATTAATATAAAGACTATATTAAGGTGATTAACAAGGTTTAATTAAATAATTACTCAAATAGTTCAACAATTTAATATTTTTACATATTTAGATTACTTCTGATTTTAGATGAATAATTAAATTTATTTCATTAAAACTGGATTAATACTTCAAAAGATATTCAATAATGAAATCTATTCGGTTAGGAATTGTATTGGAAAATCAAAAATACGCTTTACCACTTGAGAAAACGCCTTTTGGCTCTGCTCTTCTTCAACTTTGAGAGGCTGACTTGACTTGGTGTGACAGATGACCCCATGTGATGAATACAGAGAGCAGGGGACCAGTTAGGGCTTAGCGGCGAGGGCTTTCCGGTGGAGCTCCGGCGACGGCGAGGGCATGGGGACCACCAGCACGGAAAGGAGAATCCAGGGGTGAAGTCAATTCGGCCGGAGAGCTCCCAGAGAGGTACGCCCACGAGGAGGGGCGGCGGCTCCAATGGCGGAATGGACTGGGGATTTTGGCGCTTGGTTGGGGAAAAGAGAGGAGTGGAGGGGAATGAGAAAGAGGTGCACTGTGATCACTGAGGAGCACTTTATAGCCAAAGAACGCAACGGATGAGCCTGCCTTGGTTGCCTTTGTCTCGGACGGAACTTCACCGAAGCGACGAAAAATGGCGGTGGCGGGCTTAGCCTTCGGTATGGCGAGATGGTGAGACGGAACGTGGCGACAATCGTGGTACGTGATGAGCTAAGGATGATCTTTGGGGACTTGACCAATTGAGCGAGCGATGCATTGAGCAGGGATGGTCAAGGTGCAGCAAGCCAGGTGAGTCTCGCTCGATGCATAAGCCTGAGAGGAGGAAGAAGATGACGAGTGGGGTCGAGGGTCCACCGGTCGGTGAGTGGCGCCCAAAAATGAATGGTCAGCTCGGATGCTTCTAGTTCTGATTTTCTGTACTACCAACTCACGGTAGAAATTGATCAAACTTTTGAACATGGTCTTATGGCAGTGACAAACCTTTGGTAGAAGTTTCGGACTAAAATACATTATGGATAAATAATGAAAATTCGACGCGATGAAACCTTTGCCAGATTTTCTCAATTCGGATTTCAATTTAATTAAGGGTCTATATGATATTATTTATTTTTATAATTTTTTTTCAGATGGATTGGATCTAATAATACTTATGTAAAATTTTCAGCTCAAAATATGGTTCCATTATTTTATATAAATTCTAACATGGCAATTTCTAGATTTTCGAGTTTACATTTTAAATTCTAAAAGTCCTAAAGCACATTATTAATTTATAATATTTTTACCAGAGGTATATATTGAACTTAGGGTTTCATGATAAATATTTCAACTCCATTTGAGTTTTATAAATATTTTATAAATTCTGTCAATGCATTGCTTTGACTTAAAAGTTGTCTCTTTATTTCATTTCTTCATTATTCTATGTATAAATTTTCATTTGCTGGCTAAAATGATTTAATGGAATGATTAGGGTTCTCATGACAAATTTTCCAAATTTTTACTTTTTGTTTCATTGCCTTTTCTCCTTTACTTGATTTTACTTGCAACACAAAATCCAAGAAAATCAAATAAAAATCAATAATGCCAAGAAAACTTAGAAAGAATAATATTCAAATTCAAAATATTGATTTTTATTTTATTAAAATTTTGGGATGTTACACTTACCTTGCCGATCGGGCGGTTTACCTCAGAAATGGCGTTCAGCGCCTCGTCAGCGGACTCCAAGGCGAGAGCCAGACCCTTTCGGATCTAGCTCACTCGAACCTCGACTCGGTGCGCGCCCTCTTGGAAGGCCCCCCATGACCCGTCCTCTACCTCATCGTCCAGCATGAACTGCGGCTTCCCGGTTGGGTCGTTGCGGCGAGTTAGCACGAACCAAGCGTCTGCGCTTGAAGGTGGCGCCGCCTCCGCCCTGCGACGGCGGCGACCACCTCGGCGTCGGGACGCCCCGGCGTCGGGGGGATGCCTCGGCGTCGGGACCACCTCCAACGTCTCGGCGAAGCAAAAGGCGAAGCGAAAACAAAGGGGGCAGCGAAGGCAAAGGCAAGAGCGTGCCCTAGCGCTCTGGGCGCCAAATTTATAGGCGCCGAACAAGCACCAGCCGAAACACGCACCAGCCGAGCAAGCATCGACCGAGCGGACGCCAATCAATCGGACATTGCTTTGGTTCAAGCATCGCATGTCCCGTCAGAGCGCCGCGCCGCTGGTAAGACGTATCGGTTCCCAATCATTTCCTTTCGCATTTAATTGCCTCCACGCATTAAATACCCAGAGCGTCGATCGCCGTTTGGGCGACACGCCCACGACCTCTCGATCTCTGCTTGCATGGGTGGGCAGCCGGACCAGCGGTTAGTATAAAGCCCATCAGGCCACTACGGCCTCGAGGTGGCGAGAGGGCTCAAATAGCTCACGACCAACGACTGGCCTAGCGCTACGGGTTCCAAAGGCCTAATCCACCAAGTGGATATCAAGCCGCCCCAGCAGGCAAAACGAGCGAGCGAGGACAAGGCGAGCTCCTAGTGGGCCTCGAGTTGGGTTGGCGGATGACCCAATCGCCATAACAAGTGTCCGAGGCCATACTTCACACTCTCCCACGGAGCCCATCGATGGGTGGTAGCTAGCTGCGCTCCGGGTCGGCGGACAGCTCGGAGTCCGACACGGGATCGAGTAAATAAAGGTTTCTTATGGGTCGCCCCCAGCGGGTCGGACACCCGACGCAGGGATCGTCCGCTCGGAAAAAGGTCCCCCTTGGGAGGGATCTCCAGGGCCCACTCGGATAACCCGTTAGTAGCTCCACGAGCACGGTGTTCAGACCAACGTATGGTAAACACGCGCTTGCTCACCCCCTCGAGTCCCACACTGCGGGACGGGCGTGCGTGGGGCGGAGCGGTGGCCACTCCTCTCGCAGATAGCCTCGCCCGACGAGGACTCGGGATGGATGCCCTTCACCTAGCTCCGGCGTAAAACCAGCCTTATGAACGCGTCCAGCTACGATGTAAAATGAGCATTCGGAAACCAAAACCTCGCTGAAAGCACATGGGCATCCCTGCCAACTAAGGCCGCGTCCAGCTACGACTAAAACGAGCACTCGGAAACCAGAACCTCGCTGAGGCATCTGGGCATCCCTGCTGACTAAGGCCGCGTCTAGCTACGACGTAAAACGAGAACTCGGAAACCAGAACCTCGTTGAGGCATCTGGGCATCCTTACCGACTAAGGCCGCGTCCAGCTACGACGTAAAACGAGCACTCGGAAACCAGAACCTCGCTGAAGACATCTGGGCATCCTTGCCGACTAAGGCCGCATCCAGCTACGACGTAAAATGAGCACTCGGAAACCAGAATCTCGCTAAAGGCATCTGGGCATCCCTGCCGACTAAGCCCGCGTCCAGCTACGACGTAAAACGAGCACTCAGAAACCAGAACCTCGTTAAGGCATCTGGGCATCCCTGCCGACTAAGGCCGCGTCTAGCTACGACGTAAAACGAGCACTCGAAACCAGAACCTCGCTGAGGCATCTGGGCATCCCTGCCGACTAAGGCCGCATCCAGCTATGACGTAAAACTAGCGCTCGGATGCTAGAACCTTGTCTAAAGGCATCTGGGCATCCACGTCGATCGAAGCGGTGTCGAGCCAGGCCCCCCAACCCAGTCGGTCGGGCTCAGCTAGCAAGTGTAACCCCCCAACCAGCTCTCAGAGCACGCTCGGGGCTCGGGAGCTACACCACGGGTGCGCTCGCGCGCACCCGGTCGAAACCGGCCAACCAAGTCGGTCGGGCTCTGCTAACTAAAGACCTTCCGATCCACTCGGGGCTCGGGGCACGTGAGTCCTCAATTCACCGGTCGGATTTTTGCCGATCGAAGTAACCCCGACCAGCTCTCCGACACGCTCGGGGCTACACTGCCGGATCGCCATACGCGCACCGGTCGAGATCGGTCGAGATCACCCGACCACGACCACCCCAAGGGACCGTGCATCGTTCTGTGGCGTGGCTAAGATCGAGAGATCGCATAGGCGAAGCACTCATCGGATGAAAGCTAGTAACATTTATGTGGTGTGCGAGTAACATGCGGTTGCTACTCGCATCATATACAAACTAGTTTGAAGACACCAAGACGGCGCAACACTCTAAGCACCGCGTGCGCGCCGAACTGCCTCGACAAGGGCATCCCTAGCCTTGACAAGCTTCGGGACGGCATCGATCAGCGCATTGACGGCGGCGACGTCAAGGGCGACGGCGTCTTGCTCGGCCCATTCGGCCTGGGCGAGCTCGAGATCTTCCCAAAGCTCCGCGAGAGTGGCCTCCTCGTCCGTGGGCGCCGGCGCGTCGTCATCTCCGAAGCTGAACACCATGGTTCCGTTCTTGGAAGGAGCCATGGGAGAAGCCAAGTGTCGTAGAGTGGTCAAAAATCCGAAAGGCGAATGACTCCTCCAACTCCAGCAACCGTACCGCTCTTATATGCTTGAGGCGTGGAAGCCAAACGGTTCCCAATAAATGGAGGCGCAAGAAGCCGAAGCATCACCAAGCATACGAAGAGATCATCTTTGCGAAGAAGCGATGGGTCCATCAGGAGCGCACACGTTTGAGGATGGCCCGAAGGCTCTTGACGAATACTTATACCGGTGGTACCCCACAGCAAGGTATACATCTACTTCAAGATCATCTCTCTCTCTCTCAGTCGAACGGACACGGCGGCAAGATCGGCAGCGATGCAGAGTGCTAGAGAGGGTATTACCAAAGTCTCCGTCCCTCACAGATAGGATTATCACTAAATATTGGCTGGAACACCAAATGATCCGTCTTGGGCCCGGATCTAGGCCTCGTGGGCCCACAAAAGACCCTCGGCCTCGCTCAAGCCCGCCAAAGGCGGTCCGACCTAGCCTCGGGTCGGACGCTCCCGCAGGCTCCGATCTGGCCATGGGTCGGACGCCCCCGTAGGCTCTGACTTGGCCTCAGGTCGGATCCCAAACGACCTCCAACTCAGTGACCTCCGCCACGTCCCCTGTCGACCCAAGCAGGTCGCCTGCCCCATGGACGCGACGGCCATGCTGGAGCAGGTGGCTCCTTCCCAAGGTGGCTAAGGGGTCGCCAAAGTCAAGCGCCTGTCCCTTCACTCCGTCTTCTTGCGGTGGAAAGACGTGCTCGCCCCGAGGCGGTACGAGCCACAATATGAACGACGTCGGCACTGACAAGCACTTTCGAGAGGGTCGCACCTTCCCGACGGAATGCCGCCCGTTGTGTCTACCAACCCGGTGTGGGATAAACAGGACCTGTCAGTCATCGAGACCGAAGACCGGGACTCCCGGGAGTAGCATACCCCTACCATTTTTCTCCAAACTCCCGTGTAACCTGCCCCCCTCCGCTTATATAAAGGGAGGCAGGACCCCAGGGAAGGGCATTCGCATTCGCATTCGCATTCGGATTCGCATTCACATTCGAGTCATTCCGACTTAAACGAACACTCCCGAGCCCCTTCACTCGGACGAACGCTAAGGGCCTGTCCTTAGCTCCCGCTTGTAATCCGTGTAGTCTACTGCACGTTGAGCAATACAAAACCACCACCACAAACTGGACGTAGGGATATTCGGCCCGAACCAATATACATCTTGGACTCCCGTAGTCTAACCATTCAAGGAGAGGGAACGCGCGGTCCCTATACTTACAAATTTACTTGCTGGTTGTACGAAACACCGACATAGGCAAACACAAAGAGACACACCGATGTTTTACCGTGGTATTCGGAGATTTGCCAGTCTCCCCTAATCCATGTTGAGGCTAACCCAAAACCACTTTGGACCGGCTCCACGAATTGAAAACTCACTTCGATTCCACTAGTGGTTGCTCTTTCCCCCTCCGGGTAGGTGAGCACCAACCTGCACAACTTGCCGGGGCTTCTCACAACCTTCGTCAAAAAGCTCACCGCGCACAATGTCGCTACGCCATACCAAGAATAACAAGTCAAGCCTTCCCGCTTGAACTTCACCTTGTGCAACACATGCACTCCGATGATCACCAAGTGCAACACATGCACAATGGCTCCTTCAAGTACAATACACGCACAAGAGGCTCTCAATTTACTCCTAATTGCAACATGTGCAATTAGGGCTCACTCTTAACTAAAGAGGTGACTAGAAGAGGGCAACACATGCACACAACTCCTACAAATACCCAAATGCTCCAGCAACCCACAAATGCCTACCCCAAAGCTCCTTTTATAGCCTTCCAAAGAAAACTAGTCGTTGGGGGTAAAAATGGGCAGAAAGGCAGTAAACCTAGTGCTACCGCCCATCTAGGACCGGTAGCATCGACCATTTCAACCCAAAAACACCTTTCTGGAATTTTTACACCACTTCTGGGGTGGTAGTACCGCCCCGGGTGGTGCTACCACCCATCTAGGGTCAGTAGCACCACTTGGACGGTGCTATCGCCCATCTAGGAGGGGTGCTACCACTGTTTCAACTACTAAAATGCTCATAACTTTTTACTCCGAACTCCGATTTAGGTGTTCTTAGACTCTGTATGAAGCTTATCAAGAGGGCTACAATCTCCATCCATTTTCAAGATTTAAGCAACCGAGATATTTTTAAATATCGTAAAATCAAAGACTCTAATGTAATCACTCAAGCCTAAAATATGATTTTTTGGAATCCTTCACAAATACTTGATCAAAAGCGTGACTACAAGCTAGAATGAGTCAATAAGATTAAATATTGAGCCATGTGATGATCAACTCATGATCAAAATAATTTTTACAAAACATATTTGTAAATTCTAATCACATGCTCCAAGATCAAATGAACACCAATATTTTGCAAAACATATTTGCAAATAATCTAAAAAGCTATAAGATCAATCCTCTAGCCATGTAAGGATCAACACATGATCATGAAAACTTTGCAAAATACATTTACAAATGCCAACACATGTCTAGGATTAAAACCCATAACCTCTAGGTTATTTGCAAACCATATTTACAAATAACAAATCAACATTTTGCAAACACAAAGCATAAGCTTTACTTAGCCTTTTGATGATCAATACATGATCAAATCATAAGCTAAAACTCCGATGCATGAGCTCTCACCTTTTGCAACATATGCAAAACTTAGCTCCATGCAAAAACCACATAAACTAAATTACATAAACTATCTCCCTTTTACAATACATGCAAATCCATAGCTCCATGTAAAAACCAAATTGATTAAGATCCAATAAGAAGCAAGTATGAGCTCCTTTATTTGCAACACATGCAAATACTTAGCTCATGCAAAATCCAAACAAGAAAGTGAGCTAGAGTAAACCGTATTGAGTTCATCAACACATGATGAAGCTCAAGTTATAAGACTCGACCCCTCTTAATAGTACGGCACCTAACTAGTAACTCGGTCTTCCATCCAAACGTTGAGACTGGTAAAAGACTAAGAACATATCCTTATCCCTAACTAGTTATACCTTTGCTTCTAGCACATCCACTTGGAGCTTTTATGATTTTCACCATCTTCTTTCCAAACCGAGTCCTCTCTTCTTGTTTATCAACATATGATGAACTTCCTCTCTTCTTCTTTTCTTCGGGATAACCTCTTGAAGCTCATCAACATATGATGACTTCTTCTTATCTGATTCTTCATTTCTTGGACTCAACCTAATTTACAACTCATAGAAGATTGTTGGTCCAATAAACACGGTTGCCTCAATCATTAATTGTACTCCATTAACACATAATCGATGCCCTCGAGATTGATTGAGCACAACCTAATTAAAGACAATTGATTGAAAGATTAATTGTATCTTAAGTATACTAATGCAACTAATGCTTCATTATACTCAAGAGTTTTCGATTGCCTTAGGATCAACAAAGTGAACCATCAATTCATGATTAGTTCTTTGTTGATTTCATAGCAACTGAACACAATTTAAATTGAATTTAAATTATCATAAGTATATATTAACTACATAAGTTTCATATACTTATTTTGATGGAATCTAAAAGTAATGATCCAATTTATATGGAGTGGTGGAAAGGGATCAATACTCTTAATACCATCAATAATAGAATAAACTCCATTAAATTTATATATATAAATAATTGAACTTGAATCAATATGCACATATTCAATTTTTGAGATTGTTTTGGAGTTTATCCTATATTGCCATGAGTATACTACAACTACACAAGTTAAATATACTCAAAGGATTATTTCATAGTAATAATCCTTGATATAGAAAGATGAATTAGATCAATACTATTGAAACATCAAGATAAAGTATGAACTCCCTCTAAATGTGCGCATTCATATATATATGGAATCGAAAACATTATGCACATCTTAAGATCTAAATAATGGTAGAGTTTATCCTTTAACTTGAATCTAAAATATGCATTAAGATATCATAAAATGAATACGAGTGTATACCTTGGGTTTTCCATTTTTCAATGAGATGAGACTAATCAACGATATACTCAATAAAAGAGTTAGACTCATATTTGGATTTATCAATATGATCATGAGTATTGTATCCAAGGAATGCAACAAAATATATAATGTGAGATTGAATGCATACCTTTGATATTTCTATCTTTTTCATCCAAAAGAGACTAATAAGAGTTAAGCTCAACAAAAGAGTTAGTCTTATAAAAAGATTTGTCATTAATTAACAATTGGGATTAATCAATATTATAATTATCAAAAGAGTTAGTCTCAATATTAGATTTGTCATTAATAGCAAAACCAAATTAATGGAGCTTGAACTTTCAATGTCTTAATGAAAGGATCTAGTTTTTTTATTTTTCAGAAGCACTAAATAAATTCAAAAATTTATAAAACTTTTCGGAGAGTTTCTTGGATTGTTTGGAACTTAAATAAAATATTTCTAGGTTTTTAAATGTTCTGAACTGAAAGCTTGAAAATAAGAACAACAACTAGGTTATATGCTTTTCCAATAACCTAGTTGTTGTTTTGATTTTAAAATATTTAAAAGCCTTAAATATTTTATTTTATTTTAAAATAATCCAAGGAACTACTCTAAAAAGTTTCATAAATTTTTGAATTTATTTAGTGCTTCTAAAAAATAAAAAACTATATTCTTTTATTAAAGTAGAAGCACTAAAAGATTTTTCTAAAAATTCACAGAGCTGATCATGCTCTGAAATTTTTATAGAAATGTTAGCACTAGATAAATCTCCAACAATTTTCTTAAAATTCTAAGTACATTTGATAGATTTAAATGAGGATAAAGATGGGCATAATCGTCTTGTCATGTACAAGTTAACGGCAAAAGGAATGGTTCACTAATGGGAGTGACAAAAATGGAATGAAAGTTGAGATCTAATGGCAATGGAGAGAAGAGCAGTTTTGCAATGATATTTTAAGGATCCGATCAACTTTTAGTGGTAAATAAGGATTTTTTTTCTTTAATATAGATAGTATTAGAGGGTGGTGTGGTCTCCATTGGTCCTATTGAAACTCCCTTAAGTACTATTGGTTTTCCTAGCTACCGGCCGTACTAGATCTCTTTCTCATGTGTGTATTTTCTATGCTCAAACAACATTAATAGATGGGTAGAAAAGCTCATTAGGCTTGATTAAAAATTGCTTGGATTACAATAGTTAATACGTTCAAAATTGAAATAACCCAATTTCGAGTCTAAAATTGTTAATGAGACTTGGCTCGATGATCACTTGTTAGATTGAATCTGAAATAACCACTTAAATGATAAATAAAATAATTTTATGTTAAACTATATTAATTTTAAAATAAATCCAATAATAGTTATGCACATGCACGGGAGTGACTGCTGTCTGAAGTCTGAACATGGCTGTACGTATTCAACTACCACTAACGAAACAAGCCATGCATCCATCGATCGTCGCAGACAAGTTGCTAGTATGACGGTTATAGCTAGCTAAAACACAGCAGGATTTTGTTCTGTATCCAGAGCGTTGAAACATTCCTATGCAAATTTTCTCACACGTCTGCATGCACGTATGCACGGTCGTATGCAGGCTCTCGTGACATGTATTCTGCATGCATGCGGCTGCGCTGCGCTACGCTGGATGGCAGGAGACAAATATGGCACAAGAACCTAGGTGACGACATGCATCCATCCATCTGAAGAGAGAGAGATACTGCATAAAAAAGAGAAAAAACAAAGTCCAATCATCTAAACAGATGCTGATAGGATTTGAGATGGCAGGTTTAAAGCATGGAAAGCACCAAACAAAATTCCATAGGAACTTATTTTTTTTCTTTTGACAGGTGAGTCGTAGTACTCTCAGACTACTGGTAGCTAGGTACTCCTGCCACAGGCTCACAGCCACAGCGAGCGACTGGGAAAGTTGGAATCCCAATAAAAGCTGCCAACGAGATGTTTCCTTGGCTGAATTATTGGATTGAATTTTTGCTATTCTGATCGAAATTGAAAACTTATTTACGGATTCAGCTCTGTGCAGGGAAGAATTACGAAATAGCCCTAAGCAGTATAATTCGCGCTCCGGATCCGCGGAATAATTTTTAAATTTTTCTCAGCTAATTCGCGGGCGCCAACAATGAATAATTTTTTATTATTTTTTCTCATCCAATTCCACGGACCCACCGCGCGGAATAATTTTTTTAATATTCATGAGACGAGTAGCGCTGGATTAATTTGTTTTTAATTTTTTAATATTCGCATGGCGAACGCAGATTAATTTCTTTTTAATTTTTTTTCGCGATTTTTATTTTTCCGGTTTTTTCCGCGGTTTTCCTCTGCGTTAGCG
Organism: Guadua angustifolia; assembly: GCA_036346375.1. NCBI lineage: Eukaryota > Viridiplantae > Streptophyta > Magnoliopsida > Poales > Poaceae > Guadua > Guadua angustifolia. Next base: position 6,252,489 of record CM070519.1, on the reverse strand, counting down.
TCTGGTGAGCCCACCAGCAATTCCGCGCTTCACCACCGCGAATTTCGCGTAGCTACATAGTGCTACAGTACTCGCGTGCTACAGTAATCACAGCGTTTATTTTTTTGTTCTTTCCGAATGATCAACGGGTTTTATTCAATATTTAACTATGATTTGTCATTAAATTTACCGTACTGCTGAAGAGAATCTTTGAACAACGAAATTTGATTTTTTGTGAAAAAATTCAAGCGCCAAATAACTTTAAAATACTATATAAAATATCATTGCCAAATATGTATTTTTTAAGTTTATCGAATGCTTGTTTCAACTCTAAATTTTATCATTGTCAAAATAATGAATGATTTTTTTCTACATTTTGCAATTCTTCTAGCTCAAGGTATATTTCTCCGCTCTCCTAACCATTGTAAAAAAAATCCATTAGCGTCGCGATACGCAAAAATAAGAATCTCACTTGACCCCAACCGTTTGAAATAATATTATGCGCTCAGTCCACTTGAATTCTCGGGATTTCATCGCCACCATACCTATTTTTAAAAAAATTATACACAAATAAGACTACTACACTACAAAAATCGCGATCGTTTTTTTCTTAGTGACAAATAAGCGGAATCAATATGCTTAAATTTTTTAGTAGCAATAGACATCCGTAATTTTAGCGAGTCAAATTTATCACTCATTGAAAAGAATGACGAACAATTATATCATCTGAACTTTCACTTGTATGTGCCCTTCAAATTTTCTAACGTGGTTTGTTTCATTTTCATTAGGTTCAAACTTGTGGCCAATGATTTATCGGGACAGTTGTATTGTTTGAATTTTAAAAATTCCTCACATCTTCAAATCATTTGAAATTTTTACGGTAATATCACTGCTTTATCAGGAACCTCCATAAAAATTTCAAAATTTTTCGACGCAGTAACTTCTGTGGTTTCATGGCGCGAGTGCCTTTTTCGATTTTCAGAACTTCCTACGGGCAACGTCGGCTATCTCGCCCATCGTAAGTGGTAACCCACGTTGCGTGGGTCGCCCTTGATTTTCCGTATTTTTTCGGCCCGTATCCGGCTTGTCCGCGAGACTCACAAAACTCCTAAGTGGCCACGATTTACGTGGTTTCATGGTCGCGAGTGCCTTTTTCGATTTTCGCAACTTCTGCTAGGGCAATGTACGCTATCTCGCCCATACGTAGTAGTAGCAGCGTTCGTGGGTCGCTCTTGATTTTTCTCGTATTGTTTGGACTGGATCCGGCCTGTCCCGGTACAAAAACCCTTAAGTGGCCACGATTTCCACGGTTTCAATTCCAATCCGCGATAGAACTGCGACTATTGAGACAAAGATGTATGTCAATTTGGAATTGCAACTGTACGGTATTTCTGTAATTTTTTCGACATAATATTTCTGTAAATTTTTTACAAAAAATTCCATCTAATTGCCCTCGTCCAATATTAAAAAAATACGGAAAAATAAAAATTGAAATTCTCGAATAAAAATATTACTGATAAAAAATTTCCTATATCCTTTGAAAAAATATTTTTTTTAAAATTTATTCAACACATCAAATTATAATAATTAAAAAAAAAAAACGAAAAGCGAAAAACAGCGAAAAATCAAAATGAAAAAAAACCTAAAAAAACCGAAAAAATTTTTTTTTAATATTAAGCGGTTGGTGCGAATATTAAAAAAATTAAAAATAAATTAATCCGCTACTCGTCCATGGAATATTAAAAATATTTAAAAAATTATTCATGGCTGCGATCCGCTGAATTAGGAGAAAAAAATAATAAAAATTATTCATTGTCGTTCATGAAATTAGTGAAAAAATTTAAAAATTATTCCAGCGGATCTCGAGCGGAATTATCTTTGTTCGAGGCTATTCTGTAATTCTTCTGTCTGATAGCTAAATTAAGTAAATAAGTTTTCAATTTGAATTAATAGCAAAAATTCTATTGGACACGGCAAATCAAATTATGGAGTATTGCAGTAGCGAACTTTGTGGTTATCAGGCCATGTAGGTTGTTTTTTTAAAAAAAAAATATGGTATCTAGAAACGTATTTATAAAAGTAGATTTTTTTTACCATAAAAAATGCGATAGACAACATCTATCCTTTGTCATTGTCAGATAGCACGGAAGCCGATCGCAACCACGACAGCAAGTGAGCACAATAGCAGAGCTCCTGCCGCTTACCTAAAAGCAATGAAGGCCTTAAAATGCAGCGCACGCACATGTCCCCACGCATGCACCCAAAGGCCTGTTTCATCTGCACTGCACGCGCTCCGTGTCACCACGCTACTTTGTGATCTTGCCATCTAGGTGGCTTCAGCCCCTAGGTGCGATAGGGGATATGTGTCACCTTCGCGATGGAGGAGGGGGCCATTTTTGCAAATACTTTAAGTGGGGACTAGATTTGTAAAAAAAACAAGCTAGAAGGGGCTAGATGAGAGCAAGTGTTTTGCAAGTAGCGATATATGTGTTGGGGCATGGACATGAGAATTTTTCTTTTTTTCCCTGGAGACACTATTTTGGCAAATCTTGCATTCTTTTAAATAAACTTACAAAAATACCTATTCTCAACTATGGAATGTGCAGCAGACAACATGTGTCACTTCTGTACTCTCGTACCATAGTAGCACGTCCCATCACAGTAGCGGCACCTCTGGGCTCAGCAGTAGGGACCTGTTGAGCTACCGATCTAGCACGAATAGAAAGTGGCTTAATTAGCCACTTTTATGCAAAGTTGCTTAATTAGTAACTTAAATAAGTGCTTAATTAAGTGACTAATCAAAGTGCTTAGTTGGTGAACCTGCCGAGGTATGGTTCCACATTACGAAAACTTGACGCGCTCCTATAGCACTACGGTCGAGAAGGGGGGCATTTTTTGCAAATTAATTTGGATGGGCCTAGATTTGCAACACACACATATATATATGGCGAAATGGGGCACCACAGGGCGTGGGCACCGTGGATTCAAATGCACAAATTCAAGCCAAATTTGGATATATTTTTTGAAACTTTCAGTTTTAGGGTATGTACCTATCTATAACAATTCAAATGAAACACAAACCTTTTAAAAAACATACTCAAATTTAAAGATTTGAGCAATTTACATCACATGCTTTGCTGATTTATATATAAAATCAGCACATACCTATAATCAAATTATCATAAAAACAAGGAAACTCTAGTTTGAAATTTAGTTCAAACTTGTTTGAACTAGTTAGCAAGCGGGTTAAACTCAATATCCTAAAAATTTGAAAAGATTTTTGCATGCAAATATATAGGAAAATACCTATTTTGATCATAGACACAGGCACCATGGTACCCTATATATATATATATATATATATATATATATATATATATATATATATATATATATATATATATATGAAAAATATGTTTTACTATACACACACACTCGTATATATAGCGCTATTCCATACCTGCATGTAGAATAACTTATTATACGCTTGGTCTATTTAACTCAGCCCAACCAAGTCATGCAACACACTAATCACAGCATAACAGACTGCCCTGTTGTGTAGCCTGATAACTAGTTAATGTGTTTCATAATTTGTACATGACTATGTTTTTCTTTGTTTTAGCCATAATTTTGTATTGGTAGCTCCAATTCGCAAAAGGTTTTTATCAGTAACTTACTAACGATGAGAGGAATAGAATGATATAAGTCTAGCTAATATATAGTTATTTTGCTGTCAGGTGATAAATTTTACTAGCCGCATAGATATATTTTACTATCCATGTATATAATTTTACTATCATGTCGAGGGGCAGCAACTTGCATAGTCTGTGCTGTAATAAAAGGTTACAATATATGGATAGAGCGTGTGTGTGTGTGTATAGGAAGCCTTTTTTGTACTCTTGGGAGTATATACTCCCACCTTCAATATACCACTTAAACGAAAGCGTTATACTTCTTTATCACTTTTGGTACACTCCAATAATGATTCTAAGATACTCCAATGTGACATGATTGAAAAAAATCATGAGCCCTTTATTTTTTGCTATATACACTTTTACATATGTGATAGGAATATATAAACAAATTATGCTATAAAGGGTGGACTTTGATGAAATTTTTCATGAAACTCACTCACAGGTATCTTATAATCGATATACTAGTATACTCAAAAGGATAAAGAGGTATAACATCATTTAAGTGGTATACTAGAGGTGGGAGTGCGTGCTCTAGGTACCAAAACAGGAGCATGCTATCACATTTTCATATTAGAGCAATCAACGAGAACAAATTGAGTTTGCTCTAGGTTTGGATCTAGTCTTTCTTTTGCTAACAACAAGCATGATTCAAGCATTGACTAGCTATAATCCACATAATTGTCTTGCAAAAATCCTATAACAACTCACCAAGGGAGCAACGGGCGGAGGAAGCGTGGGAGAGGAGGCGGCGTCGGTGGCTGGCTCAGGGAGAGGAGGCCTCTGCTCAGCCGTAGGAGTGGAGGAGGTGGTGGCTGCGGGCTTAGGGAGAGGAGGCCTCTCTTCGGGCGCGGGAGTGGAGGAGGTGGCTGTGGCCGTGGGCTCGGGGAGAGGAGGCAATGGCACCGAGCTCATGGGAGAAGCCATACCGGGGAGGAGGCGGCGGCGGGGGCACTAGAGAGGAGGCAACGGCGGGGCATGGGAGAGAGGAGGTGGTGATGGGGTCACGGGAGAGAGGCGGCGGCGCCTATCTCAGGGGAGAAGCTAACTCACGAGAGGAGGCAATGAAGGGGGCACGGGAGAGGAGGCGTGGTGAGGGGCCTGAGAGGAGGCGGCGGGGAGACCTTTGGAGAGAGGAGGTGGTGGCAGGGTCATAGGAATGCATACAAATAACCCTAAACTTCCATTCCACACATATTTCACAATCAGAAATTGTCATACACATAAACCGTTTGTAATTATAAAGGTCCAGCCAGCTTGGACGATGAAATCATAGGCGGTTACAGAAGGAACCGCTTGAGGTAAGTTCTAACACATGTTGTTTTTGGAACGAACCATCTGTATGTTTGATAAAATCACAGGCAATTCTACAGGGAACTGCCTGTGATAAGTACTAACACATGCCGTTTTTGTGACAAACCATCTGTATGTCATATACCACCATTCTCGTTTATCCTAGGTGGTTTAGCCTTAATAAACTGCCTAAGATATTGTGTCACAGGCAATTAATTCTGAGAACCACTTGTGTTATCATTTTGAAGATACCAAAATCATATACGTAGTTCTAGCAGCCTGGTTTTAGCCACTTCACTTACAGACATTGCAGATACATACATAGATACTTACATGAGAGAGATGTTATGTTCATGCATTTCCATCCATAGAGATTACTGAGATACAATTACAAAAGCTTCCTTATACATAGCTATTTCCTTTATAAGTTAGCCCTTCACGATGATCGATGCGCATATAGCTTGCTTCCTCATTGTGTTCTACCTATAACCTGATGCCATCTGTAAAGGGAGGCAACTCATAAAATTGATTGTACTCTTCTTCATCAATGATATTTTCAACTCCAACAATCATTCTTTTCCATGAAGTACTCGTGGTTCTTTTTATTTCTTGGGTTGGTTACATAAAAACTTGCATAGCTTGCTTAGCAAGTATCAATGGTTTGTCTTTGTATCGACAAGATCGAGGTCCACTGTAGTAACACCATACTTGTCTACCTTTACACCATGTGGGAGTTGGACCCAACTGCACCAAAATAGGGGATCCTGAAAAGTATATAATTGAGCTCCCAAATCTTCTCTATGAAACCATAGTAGGAGCTCGACCCATGGTTCGGCTCATGAAATGCATCTATCCGTATACCACTATTTTGGATAGTTCAAGTATGGATGACAACTTTGTGTATTTTGCCTTGCGACCTAGGAACAAAGGTTCTCTAAGTCCACCAAGCCACCGAATTTACAAAACTCTCTCAATGCAATTCCTTCTATGATACGCAACATCTAATCCAAATCACTGCTACAAAAACCATTTGTACAGGCGGGTGGTAACCCATCTTCATAGGTGTTTTGCACCCGCTTATGGCGAAGGTGCATGTAAATCGGTATATTTGCATAGGCATTTCTAAGTACCACCTGTAAAATACATTTGTACAGGCGTTTGCTTAAGCCGTCCGCCTGTACAAATGCTGATTTGTATAGACGGGTTCTTAAGCCACCCGCTTGCACAAATGCCATTTGTACAAGCGGGTGGCTTAAGCACCGCCATCTAAATAGCATTTGCACGAGCATGGGCTTAAGCAAATCACTGCACAAATTGCATATCTTCATCCATTGCTTAGCGAACCACTGTATAAATAGTTGTACCACATGCGGCACCTAAGGTGAATCGCTTTGTCTGAGATCCAAAGAATCTTTTTTTTAATAATATTAAGTTAATTATATTATAATATTAATAAATACATATATTATATCAATCACATCATTTGTTAAGACAAATCCATACATAACAATGACAAGGGTATATATACAAAGCACATATAAATCATACTTGCATTATACATGGATTGATCTACATATGTTTCATTACAAATTTTTACATCAAACGTTCCACTTGGGGGCTTTTAATCTACATCAGTGTTCACGGCCGTCTATTCTCGTCTCCCAATTACAAAGTCTAGGATGTATACTTCACCTCCCCTATAAAAGAAACTACATCTCTCATGGATGACTTCACGACGAATGAGCTGGCACATGTCCTTTTGCACATTGCGAAGGTCATCATCAGCGAGTGCCAAAGTGGTCTTTTCAATCTTCACCTGCAATAATAAAGTAGGCAATAAAGAGGTTAAACAATAGTGAAATCAAGAACCAAACAATAAATAATCTTGAATCACCAATTTGTATAGGCTTACATCACGGGGTTATACATGCCTCCGTTGATCCTAAGGAACTCGCAGACATAGTATCCACAAAGAACACTGCCTGGAAGTTGCTTGTGGCACTTCAAATCAAATAATAATGTATAGAATTAGTATAGTTTGTAATACCCTTCCTTACCAGTGCAATTATGTTGAAGCATTACAAGTGTCTTCTTACCCATGGGTGGACGTAGCAAAGCATCTTATTTGATCCCTTCGCAGGATCATGTTGCCCCCCTTTTTTGGTCGCGTAATGCTTGAAAGCCCTACTCGAATGTCAACAACAACAACAAGTAACTATCATATCATAAAACAAATTACGTTATATATGTTTTTGTATGTATTTTTCTTACGTATTTAAGGCGGGTGAATTCATCGTAAGATTCCGATGGGGTTACGGATGAGTCAAGGACCATATATCTACTCTTGCTTTGTACAACATGAAACAAATAAAGTGATCGCTGCAGCGAAAACTTATGTAAGTTTCACAAGTAATCATGGTGCAAACTAAACTTTTAGCAATGATTGACGAATGAGAAGATTACTTAAAATTGTAGGGAGCCATTATGACGTCCTTGTCTTGCATCTGGAGCATTGCTTTTAATAAGTATAGCCCCACCTCTATTTGGCGTTCCCGGGTTAGGGTCTGTCGCCTTTTTTCTATCTCCATTTCCGTCATCCCCTTATCCTTCAACTCCTTGTCATTGAGTACAGCTCTTAAGTTCGGCTGGCTAATCCGTGCGGGGTTAAGGAACCCGATACGTTTTCTCGTCTTTTTATCATCGTTATATTCCATTCTACACACAAGAAAATGGTCAATGCACCACTTTATATGCTAAATGCTGGGAAACATGATATTTTGGTAAATATCAGCTGTTCTGACTTTGCATGCTGAAAATGTATAGAAGTTGAGTGCCAAGTGCCATGGGAGGTGAGAGGCACTCTTAAAATTTGAAGAGTTTCTCTTTATAGTAAAGGCTTGTTATATAGATCATTCATAAATTGCGGAATCCATATAATTTTCACTAAATCCAATGTTAGCCGATGTTAGTGGTTTTCCTTTGATAAGTGAACACTCAAGCTATGTATTGATGTACTTTTGTTAACCGGTGTTATCTATCGAAAAAGATGTTTTCGTTTCCCAACAAATGACATTTGGAGTCGCTCAGTATATATGCCGTATTTGCTATATACATGGTTAATTACCTATTATGCTGGAGAATTAGTAAAGTTTTAGAGATCTTTCCGACATATATTACTATATATCATTATGATCATAATTTGTCTTGTTGACATTTGAAAGCGAGTGCCTAGTTCTATAAATTTTCTCTAGCAACTTCATCTCAATTAAGATTGTTGGAGTAGTTGTCACAAGATGGAGAAATTTCAGATGACATGGAAGATCCACATGGATGATCACGAAAAGAGTTTCATCAAGTTCTGAAATCACAAATCATATACTTTTTGTAGATCATCCAGGTGGAGCTTGATGAAATCACCAATCACAAAAAATACAAAAAGTATATGATTGGTGATTCCATCAAGCTACACCTGGATGACGTACAAAAAGTATATGATTAGTGATTTCAGAACTTAATGAAACTCTTTTCGTGATCATGCATGTGTAGCCAATAATGATCTGCGATACAATTCTTCCAAGTCATCTGAAATTTCTCTATCCTGTGACTACTACTCCAATAGTCTTAATGAGATGAAGTTGTTAGATAAAATTTAAAAAAATAGGCACTCGCTTTTGCACATGCAAGTAAGACAAGTTTTGAACATAAAGGTATACAGGAAAATATGTGGGATTGAGCTCTAAAACTATAATAATTCACCAGTTCATTACAGTAACCATATACATAGCAAATCGACATCTTGAGTGTCTCCAAATATTATTTGCATTGTTGGGAAACAAAAATGCATCTTGTTCGACAGATTTGGCTGAAGTTAACTTTATTTAAAAGTTAACCTATACATAGCTTGAGTGTTCATCTATCGAAGGAAAAAACCCACTAAAATCGTCCAACTTACGATTTAGTGAAAATTAAATGAATTCTGCCAATTTTTGAATTATCTAACAAGCCTTTACTATAAAGAGGAACTTAACTTGGCACTTGGCACTCAACTGCTATACATTTGGGGTTTTCTTTATTATGCTATCAGAATGCAATATAACGATATCTTTGTCATAATTTGTTATATCGGCACTTGCTCTTGCAAAGTAAGATGAACTATGTAGGGGTAGGTCGATGACCAACTTACGAGCACCATCTGTTGAACAAGTTGATGTCGAGTTTTCCAAAGCGGAACATCTTTGCAAGTCACCAAAATCGATCTAGATGTAGCGAGTATCCTCGTGTTTGTAGACATCAGGAGGGACGGTGGCTTGAATGCCCTTCACCCCAAGACGAGATGCCCTCAAGTACCAGTCATGGAGTCTCTTCAACGCCCATGGTCCTTCGTTGATCTGCTCCATGGGGAGAAATGGCTTGCCATGCTCATAAGTCTCTGGTGAAGGCATGGTCTGGACCCAAGTAGACTTGGCACTTCTCTTTGACTTGGTGGTACTCTGTTGATTGCAATCTACTTCTTTGTTTTTCTTTGCAACCAACAACATCGCCAAAGAAGATGAGGTGTGTTGTGACTATTAGGGCAACGGAGGTGATGCATGTGGTGCGAATAGCGTCGCCGACAGCGGAGAGAGGCAAGCCATTGTGAAGGCGCCGATGACGGAGATCTTGCGTTGTGGTGAAGGCGCCCGGCGAAGAAGATGCGCTTTGTGGTGCGAGTCTTCTTGGTGGAGATGATCCGCTTTGTGGTGCGAGCACCGCCGTGGAGATGAACTGCATTGTGGAGCAGGCAATTTTGGAAGAGGTAGGACGTCTTGACTTGCCACTGGCGTCTCTGACCTCTCTTGTATCAATGCAATATCTTCCTTGGGCCATACAACAATGACCCAACTGCATCTTGAATGGTCACTATGCCGCCGAAGTCTTTGAATGGTAGCTTCCACAAGCCAAGGCCGCGGAACAAGCACGATGTCCACTTGCACCTTTGCGTGACCAATCGGGACGGAGTTGGTTGTGTATCATAGTGCTGGATATGCCACGCCCTCCGCAAGCAGCGACCAAGCCCCTTGCTCCGGATGTGCCTGAGCTTGCACTTGGTTGCCTCGTGATATCATCCATAGGATATCGGCGTTGGGGCTGGCGCGGACCCGGCCTTCTCGAATGTGGGCGGGCTCGGGTTGTCATCCGGCGCGCTTATAACGCCCTTTTCGCCTCCTTCTCTTCTCACGATCTTAAAACTCTTGTTGGGCTAGTTGTCTTATTGTATCGCCATGGTCCTCTTATATCTTTGATCGACTTGTATTGGTCTTGATATTAAAACCCATGCTTGAAGCCCTTTCGACTTCGGCGCCACAAGGGTGGCGGGCATGGGGTCTCGGGGCTGTAGAACACCGGTCAGATTTGGGGAAACGCTTTGCTACCGCTATACCACACAAACAATGCAATGCGAGATAACATTAACTTCTTAAAAGTAGATAGATTAATTAGTGATTCCAAAAGCGATATATAACAAAATGAATTGTTCAGCGACATTTTCCCATCACTAACTACATCACACGCCGGATTATTAGAGGGCGATTGGTGCTGACATGATCAATGCCTCATTGATTCGATTGGCGGGATGATCCGGTCACTGAGGAAAAAAGAATCGAGATCATCACATAGCGGTGTGCTAGCAGTCACAATAACGATGGCGTGGACAATCTGGCCGGATGATCCGTATAGGAAAGGATAAAGACACTCTCAAATCACGGATGAAGGAGGCCTCGAAGCTAAGATTCACATACCAAGCGTTAAGTTAAATCGAAAAAAGACTGCATCGATTATTGTTTGGACGAATGGTGCTTACCTTCCTTAGGCCTCTGTTGGCTTCAGTTTACAGGATGATCCAGCCTTTTAGCGAATTACCTACCGTACTATCCTGTACTTTCATGCAACAGTTTTACTCAAGTCCAATAAAAAATACAAGTTCTATTACATATTAAGTTTTTACACAACGTGTCCCTATTTGCCTTTAACAACTTTTTCGTTGCAATCATCACGCATATAGGGCATCATTGAAATATCGAGGGTTTCTTCTACAAGTTTGATCCTCTCCGGATCTCCAAAAGGTGGCAGGTCGTCGAACTGATTGTATTCTGCCTTGTCGTGCACATTGTCAACTCCAATGATCCTTTGTTTTCCGGGAACAACTATGTTCCTTTTCTTATTACTTAGGTCAGCTATGTAGAAAATTTGTGAGACTTCAGAAGCTAGTATCCAGGGGTCAGTTTTGTGGCCTAGATTGTTGAGGTCGACAGTTGTGAACCCATAATTGTCCACCTCCACACCATTAGGATGTTTGACCCAATTGTAGTGAAATACGGGGATCTGCATATCCTTTCCATAGTTGAGTTCCCAAATTTCTTCAATGATTCCATAGTAGGTGTTCTTCTCCCCTGTCGCATCTATGGCTTCTACCCGAACGCCATTGTTTTGGGCCAACGTATTCTTGTCCTTTCAATGGTGTAAAACGTGTACCCATTGATGTCATCGCTAGCCATGATGTTACCCGGACTTGATGGGCCATGAGCCAACATTTTCAATATTTATGTATCTTCGTCCTCACCATCTGGTATATTTTGGTTCTTGAACCATGTAGTAAACATCGCTTATTCTCTTCGAGATCCAATCAACTTGGCGTCCTGGATTTTCTCTTTCAAGCTCTTCCAAGTGTTGCTTCACGTACGGCTCCACTATCTTTAGCTATTGCAAGACAGTGAAATGTGCTTGGTCCACATTCTTGTACTCATGGTCAATGAATCTTTTTTTTCCTTAGTCCCTTTACCAGTCAACCTCCCCTCATGTCGAGCGACAGGCAAACCAATCGGCCTTTCCATGGGCATGAAGTAATCCGTGCAACACTCAATGACTTCTTTAGTATTGTAGCCCTCAATAATGGAACCCTCTGGGTGAGCACGATTCCGTTGTAAGCTTTTAAGGAAACCCATCCACCTCTCAAATGGAAACATCCAGTGTAAGAATACTGGTCCCAGTACATTTACCTCCTCGACAAGGTGAACCAAGAGATGTGGCATGATATCGAAAAAGGATGGAGGGAAGCACATCTCAAGGTGGTTTATAGTCTCCACTATGTAGTTTTGTAGATAGCTCAACTGTTCATTATTGATTACCTTCTGTGAAATCGCATTGCAGAAATAATACAACCGTGTGATGGCCACCTTTACAAATGTTGAGTTGATACCCCTGATTGCAATTGGGAGCATTTGTGTCATCATGACGTGGTAGTCGTGAGATTTCATACCACTTATCGTTAAATCTTTCGCCGATACTAGGTTTTTGATGTTCGATGAATAACTAGGCGGGACTCTAATCCCGTAAGCACTTGCTGCGATCTTTTCTCCTCATTTGTTAGAGAGTAGCTTGATGGGGAAGGTAATACTTTCCATGTGGTCTTTCTTCAAGGTGTAGTTCTTTCGATTTTAAGTACTACCAAGTCTTTCGAGCTTTAAGACCATCATTTGTCTTGTCTTGAATGTCAACAAGAGACCTATGCGCTTTCACAAACATTTTTATGACATGCATGGCATCGATGCTATGGCGAATTTCCAAGTCCTTCTAGTAGGGCAAATACTTGTAAAAATTGACATCTTTTGAGCAGGACAACAGTGGAAGAACCTCCTCATCGGTATTCTTCCTCTTCGACCCCTCTTTTGGCCTGCAAGCTTCTTCGAAAACCACCTTGATGTTACGGACCATTTCAAACACTTTTTCCCACTCTGGCGCTTTGGAGCCACACCTTCCTCAACCGTATTATCAAAATACTTGCCTATCTTGCGGTATTTGTGAGTTTTGAGTAAAAACAATGGTACGCATGTACACTAACTTCGTGAGCATGGAAGGAGCGTCGACACGTTTCATCCATGCATACTACACAGTGTCTTCCTTTAATCTAACCCGATAGGCTAGCGGTAGGGGTAATCACCGATGGTAACGAAAATAATAGCTTTTAGTGTGAAGTACTGTCGTTGGAACTGATCCCACACATGGACCCCATCGTGCCACAACATGGCCATATCTTCCATCAATGGTTCGAGAAACACATCAATATCTACTCTAGGCTATCTCAGACCTTGGATAAGAATGGACAACATTAGGTACCTTCTATTCATACATAGCCATGGAGGAAGGTTGCAGATGGATAGGACTATTGGCCAAGTGCTATGTGTGGTGTTCCATTGACCGAAAGGATTCATACCATCGGTATTCAGCGCGAACCTTACATTGCTGGGTTCATTGCCGAAATCTGGATACATGCGATCAAAAATTTTCCATTGTCTACCATTGGCGGGGTGTCGAATCTTTCCATCTTTTCTGCACTTGTCGGAATGCCAACCTATTAGTTCGGAGTCCCTCTCATTCGAGTACAAACGTTTTAGGCGGCCAATAACTGGCAAGTACCACATCACCAACACAGGGATTTTTTTCTTCTTGTTCATGCCTGAAGAAGTGTCTTCTTCATCATTACCAGTAGTACTATTCTTGTTCTTCTTATTCTTCGTAGTGCTGGCTAAAGAATCATCATCGTCGTGGGAGTCATCATTCTTCTTATCTGGCTCGCCTTGCACACGAGCATTGATCCAAGTCCACGTAATCTTTACGGAAGATTATACAGTGGTTCGGACACGCGTGTATCTCTTGCACATCCAATGACATCGGAGTGATAAGTTTCTTTGCGAAATAAGTGCTCGTCGGCAAGGTGGGCGATCCATTAGTCTTCGGAAATATTTCTGCTAAGAGCCTCAACAGATCGGTGAAACTCTTGTCCAACCATCCATTGCTAGCCTTCAACCTTAGAAGCATCAGCACGGTATGCAACACCGTAAACTCTAGAGGGCAACCCTTAGATTCCTCATATAACAGATCTTTCGCTGCTTTGTGTAACGCATCGACATTATCTAAACCTGTCATCTCCTTTAAAACTTGCGATTTGGCATGGCGCAACATTTCCTCTACATCAGCGATGTGACCATCATCTAGCAAACTAGCATGCACGTGGCGTCATCTCCCAAACCATCGATTATGCGCCTCCGACACTTTGATCATCCACGATCGGGATCAACGTCATCGGTTGTTTGCGATGTGCGTTGCTGCGCCATGTTTGGACCAACATGTGTTATCCTCTATAAAACCTCTCATGATCGGTGTGTTGATTCATGCTTAAATCTCCCCACCCTACATTGTTCTTACGGTCATTGCGTGGACAAAGTATTTCCTTTTCCTTCTTAGTCCAGGCGTCCTTCCGAGTGGCTTTAATAAAAGTTTCGAGCTCTTTGAGGAATACACCCTTATTTCTTGGGGCATTGTACATCCACGCCCTTTCCATTTTGAACCTGAAATAGAAAATCAGATCGAAATGTCAATTATTTAGATAGAACTTTAACAAGAGAACCCTAAATTAAATACTATAAAATGATTTTATTAAAATCATGAAAGAATGTATGGTCCTTTCCCTCTAGAGAGGGGAGGCCAAGTTCTCTCCCTCTAGATTTAGAGAGGGATGGTTCTCTCCTCTAGATCTAGAGAGGGAGGGATACAAGATCTGTCTATAGATCTAGAAGGTGAGGTCTCATCCCCTCTCCCATGCACATTCTCTCTACACTACATCTTCCTCTCCACTAGATATAAACCAAAATTACACAATTTAGACATGTATGAAACCTCTACAAATGTTAGGAATGAGATGCTCTTACCTTATAGAGTTAACTATTCCAAGGAATTCAAGTTAGAAACCTCCCCGTTGTTTCACAATTTTGGGGCCACGGAACTACATGAGAATGATCTATTCAGACTTTAAAGCAAAGTTTCCTGGCGGCTTCCTAAGACAACGGCCTCTGAAAATAATAACGATCAAGTAAAACAACACTATCGGATGATCCAACGGACAAAAGAACCATACGGAGTATTTTGCGGACGTTGGATTTCTCTGAAATAGTGCATTGTTGCAACACAAAGGATGATCCGGTACGTCAATGAAAACGCATACCGAAGTATTGTCTAGATGTTGGATTTCTATGTTTTGCAGGTATTGTAGAACAAAGGATGATCCAGTGCGTACACAAAAACGCATATCGACATCTCCTTCATCACAAAATTTGCAGACTAGCATTTACAAAATTTGAATGAGTGGTTTGTTTAAGAGCTCGCCTTTAAAGACTTGAACATCACCTCGGGGTTCGTTAATTAATTAAGCGATCAATATAATTAACTAAGGCGGCTTGCTTAACATACCGCCTGTGGAAACTGCGATTTCCATATGCGGCCGTGAAAGCACTCGTGTAAAGATCGCAATTTCCTAGGTGGTTCCTTCGAGAGCGCTGTGAAGATCCACGATTTCCTGAGGCGACATCTAAAGGACACCGCGTGAAAAGATCAATATTTTCACAGGCGGTTTCTTAAAACGCTGTGAAGATACCTTTACAGGCGGTTCTTAGCCCCAAGGACGCCCATGATCTTTAAAGGCGGCTCTCCTTTTAATCCGCCTATGGAAAGAAATCCTTGGTGTCTAGGAAAATCATTTCTATACTAGTGAATTGTCATCATGCACGCTATCCTCGTAGAAAGCACGATCGGCATCCACCATATCATTGTTTACCTCTTCAACTATGTGAATATCATAGTCCTCTATAATCTGCTCTTCACCATGACTGGTCCAACTCGTATACCCCTATTTGAAACCCCTTTGAATCAAGTGTGCTTCAACCTATGTTGCGTTGGTAAACATCTTAAGATTGTCGCAATCAATGCATGGACAATACATAAATTTCAACCCCTTCTCTAACATATCTTGCTCGGTGGCTCTTACGGCAGACACACCATTAATGTATTGTTCATTCACATGATTCTCGGCGTACATCCAGCTTGGTCCATCTAAAAATACATGTAGTTCAAATTAAACTAGCTATTTAACTATAAAATGAAGCAATAACGAGTAGTAGGACAAATTAAATTGGACCTAACTACCAATCTATCTATCAACAACATCTTCTCTAATGTAGCTTGCAAGTGGAGAACACAAATAAAGCGAAGAACCACAAATGGGCAGAGAACTACACAATTAGAACCAATTACTAACCTTAGGTTACAAAGAAGGTTAGGATTTACAAGAACCCACCCAAAACTTCAGTCCCCATCCACCAAATCTGTTCAAATTGCTCCTTCCACCGCCACCAACTCAAAGAGCTCAATACAGATCTGGTTGGAATGAATTAAGTGTGAGACCCCGTTCTGACGAACAGGAACCTCCATGTGATTACTGTGCTATTCCCTGGATCAGTATCTAGCACTCACATGTTTACAACAATTGGAAATCACAACCATACATTATAACAATTAAGCAGAAATGAGCAAACAAATAAATATTACAACTTAGAGAATATATCAGCAAAGAAGCAATATCCTGTAGTTTGCCCAACCGACCCGTAGGCAACTGACCAGGCATAAACTCCAGATAGAACACTCCGAAGAAAAACCCGCAACCTGCGATGAACAACTTCGAAGCTTCGCTTTCTAAACCACCTACAATATAATTAAGCAAGGGTGAGTACTTTCGTACTCCGCAAGACTTGAGCAAAACCTATCATACATGCAGGCCATTTCAAAGGAAAAATTTTCTGATTAATTTGCATAAAGCGAATTTCATTTGTAAATCAAGTTATTTGCAAACGGAATTTATAAGGGCATTTAATTGATAGCAAATAAATAAAGCATAGTAACACTCACAGTCCTCCATGGCGTGAGCGACGAATCATTCACATTCACGAAATTCCATCAATGTCGGCCCTTAAGCGAAAATCACAGTTTGCAAAACAAAGTGATACCAACCCTTTTGAAATAATAAAACATTTAACTTCGTGCAAGTTAGCCAAGACACCCATGACCATGGTATGCGGCTAATCAATTAGATTTAAACTCTCTGAGGTGTACAACTTTTCCCACAAGTCATGATCTTTCGACCATACATAGTCGTTACATTACCTGAACATGGCTTTGGTCGGCCGGGGCGTTAACCCCCGTAGTAGAACTAAAACACACACCCAAGCCGTGGATCCACTTTCACACACCCAACACAACGTTTCTAAACACGGCGGCGTACACTGCGGGTGCGGTGGAAACCCTTCCAGGCAGACCTGATCCGGAAAGCCTGTGCTATCTCCCGCCTACCAATGAACAAAGCCATGTCTAATTAACATAACAAGCTATGGCTAACCCATCCTCACCCTTGTGGTTTGTACGGATTTTCTTGGATCATGCAACACGATGTTCGGTCCTTAGTGTGACACGGGCGATACTCCACCCTACACTACGTGCAATTCCATTCGCACATCCGGCTATTGCCAATAATCGCCCGCATCAAAGCATTGTTTTATTTTGGGTTTTTAATCAAAGTACCAGCAACCATTTTCCCAAAAAAGGATCATTCAGGTTCCATATAAAACATTTCAAAAACCACTTTAATCATGACCATCTATTTCTCAAATACTAAAGCATGGCTAAGCAGGAATAGTATGAACGTATATACCCCTGATGACATTAAGTGATGTCTAACCTTAATCTATGGTTATCAAGGTTCACATGTTCACAAATCATCAAAGGAGATTCACGTGACAACAGGTATATCTACCAATACCCACGAAATAGCAATTTACATAAAGTAATCGCATGCATGAAACAATTTGATGCACAAACGGAATATAAAATACTGGGATCAATATGGTCAAAGGATGCTTGCCTTGCTTAATCACTGAGTACGACGAAGACGAGGATTGCGGTTGGCTGCATTTACGAAGAAGAAGATAGAGACGCGTCGGGTTCTACGTCGGTCAGCGGAAAATCTGACAAAACAAATAACTAACTTCAATAAGAGCGAAAGAAATAGATAGCAAAACAAATAAACTCTGTACAAGAAACAGGGATTGCTCTTTATGAATTTATTAATCTTATTTTGTGAATTCAAGATGCAAAGATTGGTTAAGATTAATGGAATTAATCATTAGTTGCCAACTTTCATAGATTTTCTATTCATAATATGAGTTATGCGCAATTCTTATTACTTAAGGGTTTTGCTTTATTAGGATTGAGTCAAAGAAAGATGAAATAAGAACATTTTCTTAGATTCTTTGTAGATTATATCTTGAAGATCATTTCTAAGGCATTACGTACTAAATTCGGATTTAGATGAGTTGCTTTGCGAGTTAATGAAAAGGCTTAAATGATCACGTTAGAGTATGAATGATTTGTTCTTTATCTTTAATTGATTTTGCTTAGAATTAGCTTTACTGTTGGTTAGATCTCTTGATTTAGGCTCTTGGACTAATTTACATGATATTTGAGAAGGTTACGGTGATAAAAATATCTAATATACTGATTTCTACATTCTTTCCTAAAGTTTATTCATTAGCATTAAGGTCCAAAGTAATGTGATCACTTAGGGTTATTCAGCTATTAAGATTAATATGCGAATTATGGTAAAATATGGTTATTTCTTCATAATCGATGATTTATACTTTGTATAACAATCCTAAGATAATTCCATAAATTTTAGGCTTTGGTGATACATTATATTCATTGCTTAAAATGCTAATATATTATCAAAGTTCACTTTACAAGAAATCGAATTGAACATGTGCGATGAGCGATTATCACTTAAGGTATTTCTGACGGTAAGTTTTATATCTGAAGAAGATGATAAATATGTTTTCACATACTATGATGGTATAAATACCATAGAGTGCTGATGAGCTATTATTTTACTATTTTGCATTTAGACGCAACATTGTATTCATTGTTGAAAAGGCTTAAGTGGTATTGTAAAGTTGACGATAATCGGAATCGGCAGGAAAGTGAAACAAAAGGTTAACACTTAAGGGTTTTGTACTAACAATATTAATATGCGAACCTTAATGGAATAAGGTTCTTTTTATAGATCATGGTAGTGTAAACTTTGTACAATGTTACTAAAATGATTTTACTGATTTTAGCATTTGGATGGGTTATTTTATCTATTGTTGAAATAGACTAAATGACCATATTTGCAAACCTTAAATCGGCCAAGTTTAAGCTTTGAGTTTCTAACTACACCATACATGATCTTTGATTCATTTTTTGGGCATTAGCGAATACCATCCTAGAAATGTTTGAGAACTAGTTGGCATTATTTCAACTTCAATTGCAATAGATTATCTAATTATTTATTGTTATAATTAACATTTTCTTCTATTAAAAGAATACAAATTAAGTCCGATTCTAAGTATTTTTATATGGATAAGCCCTCTTGATTTCAGGAATCTCTCACAAAATATTTTATGATTTTATGAACTATCATACACTCATTTCTATTAATGGCCATATTAAGATTTACTAATGTTTGCTAAACAAATGAATTAAACTTAGTTCAAAATTAAATGTATTTGTATATTTGAATACCTCTGATCTTAACATCTCATGAATATTGATTTCATCATTTCATGGTTTATTATACACAAAATCTCATTAACAACCATATTAACACCATAGTCAATGTTTAATACGAATAATAGTCCTCATACTCCAAACATTAAATCTTTTTGTATATTTAGATTCATCCTGATTTTAGATGATTATATAAATTCATTTCAACGGCTTGTGACTAAAAATACATAAGGTACTAATAGTTAAATGTATTTGGCCAAGAAATTAATCGTTTTATCGGCGATGAAAGCGCCTTGGCTCTAGCTTCTTCTTCAACCTCGTGTTGCCTTCCGGTCCCCACGCCACAATGCACCTGAAAAATAGAGGATGGCTAGGGCTCCTGGCGAGGGGTACTCCGGCGGTCTTC